>BGZK01000263.1:0-534144 GCA_005406025.1 Eumeta japonica
TCCAGCAGTCGATATCGAGTTGTGGACGAGTGTGTGATGATATGAGGTATGCGATATGCGTGAAAATACATAACCAAAATCGATCGCCTTTAATAGCACTACTCGTTAGAACTTGAACTTTCATTCTAATTCAATCCCGTACGTATTCCTATTCAAAACCGCTTGGGAATCATTTATTTAAAAGAAGTAATTTGCCACAAAATATAATAGCTAACCTCCTTTTCATGGTAATAACTAGTAATACAAAAGTTTGTTTAAAAACGTTTATAATATTTAGCTAGAAAGGTATCAAGGTAACAGAGGTAAATAGTTACGTTTTGCTATTGAACAAAAATTTGGTCGATGGAGCTAATCTAGTTTTGTTACCGAGCTTTCGTTGTTATTAAATAAGCCCGATTGTTTAGGAGTAAATAAAGTTAACAAAAAAAGTGTTTGTTTTAAACCGGGCTAGCTAAACAATTGAAGTACCTAAATAATTTTTTTAAGTGTATTGTGTTTATTATTTGTAAAAGTCTTTTTGTTAGCCTAAAAATATAAATCATCTATGGTCTCTTTCAGGTCCTCCTTTTAAGCGGGCTTTAGGAAAAAAATAGCGTTATAAATTGAATTTTTAATTTAGAATTGATACGTGAATTTTTTTTTTAATCTTGTTAGAGCTGAATTTAAAAGGTGGGCTACGAAACAGAGGCATTTGTATGAGCGACGCCGATAATTTTAAGATTCCATTAATATTTTAATCTGTTGACGAGCACATTTATGAACTTTTATTCGCGTACGAGACCTTACTATTGTTAGTACCAAAACCGTGTTGACTTTACATATTTGTAATTAAAAAGTTTGTTTGTAAGTAAACTATTCTACTAATAGGAAGTTTTCTTTGTCAAATAGCATCTCATCGAAATTGTCAATCGTTTTACAACTTTAATACTTCAATAATTAGTATCATTGTGATTTTTAAATCTATTTTCTAAGCGTCGGTCATTGTTATCGTACCTTATTTATGTAATAAACATTTGAAACAAACATTCCTTTCATTTGGCCCCATTCGGTCTCACCCTCCCCCCGGGTCTCGACTGTTTGTTATTTAAGCGTACAACAAGAGCAGATCCCCCGTGTCCGGGGGTCACGTGTACGAGGTCTTGACCCCCGCGAGCCGTTCCGAACACGTCGTCGCCGTAAGCATGCTCCGTAATAATGCCAAGTCAAACGCTCGCCTAGTACTGTGAATACGAACAAGAAACGATCGGGAGGGTTCCATACAAACTCAATCCGTATGTAGATATTTTATCTGTCAAATTCTCTATGGATTTTGTCCGTTTTCCATATGGATACTGGCGATATATTGCTCTAAGAGATTCCGCGACCTTTGCTTTTTAGAAAAATGTTTTAAATTTTTTAAATATGATTTTTTGTAAATTATGAATATTCATAACGTGTGTAACCGTTTTAACAATTTTCAGATGTTTCCTTTAGTTGTGCTTTGATTATAGTGCGATGAAAAATACCCTATAGATTTTAAGTTACGACCTTCAAAATATAAGGCATTGATGAACGTACTTCTTTTGGTAACTTTGTTTCAAATCGCACAAGGAATAAAATTGCAAAGTAAACTACAAATATTGAAGCGTACAAGTCATTCCTTGGGCGCAGTGGCCGATCCAGTATTTCGGTTCAAGAGGTGCTCCAACCAAATGATGGGTTTTATTGAGATGAAGTACTCTATATCATAGAGCCTTTGAGGGGCTGCACCCCTTAGCCTCCGCCCTCATCCCTGAGTCCACTATTGTTTGGCGGAAAAGGCGGCGCGAACATTTCATTTCTATTCAATAATGTCATACATCGTAGGTCATACGAAGCGGGCGGTTTATTTCACCGAATTATAAGGCGGACATTCATTAAAATATTGTATTTACCTTTTGAGATGCTTCAAACTCTTATATGAAATAATTAATTGTTAAATTTAAAAATACGTCAAAATACGTCGTTTTAACATCACAATTGGCAGTTGACTGAATTAGTTTCAAAGATATTGATATTTGTGATATTAAATTGATGTCACAAATGTCAATACTTCTAAGATGGCCAATATTTGAATAAGTTTTCGACACATTTAACTATTGCAGATGAGAGTTTGAAGCACACCGCTGTGACTATGTATAAAATCTTTAGTGTTAAATAGTCTATCTTACAAAACGTGAGCCATATAAAACTTAGTATGTGTAAAATGGCTCCTCCTCCCTATACCAATAGACAATATAGGACGATAAAAAGTTTTAAACACTGTTTGCATCCACGTACATGACCCCGACTACTCAATTCGAAAGAATTAACTACACAAGGCATCTTCAAATTAAAAATAAAACACTGCCAACGAAATATTAATTATTTTATTCATACATGGATAATTGATTGAGTACAAGACATAGAATGTAAAAATTAGTTGACGCCATTGAAAACTGGCATTGACCATATTGAGACTTGATTGTGTCAAATGCAACAACCTTGAAATCGATTTTTTTAACTGCGTTATTCTTTACTGTTGTAATATTTATATTTTTTTCTTAAGTGTCTAATAATCCTCATTCTCATAAATAAGTATTATTGTTTTATGAAGCATTCCATCGTATACAACTTTTTTTAAATTAAAATTTCATAAAATTCCATTTTAAAATACATACGTTAAACAATTTACACTTAAAATGAAACAACTGTGAAACGATGAACCGTTTATTCTCCGACATGCAAAAGAAATGCAGGACCACTAAGCTCTTCGGTCGCCTCACAAACTTTCTTCGTCCTAAGGAATCGCAGAAAAAAAAATCAAGAATTGTATTTGAAATTATTTTCAAATAGCGACCCCACCACCGACGAAAAGCTACAAGTTCCAGAATATGCGATGTGTGAAGCTATCATTTATCACAAACCGGGTACTATAGAATAATGTTTTGATACTGACGTTAACTTTATTAAAAAATTAATAACTAGAGAATATATTACAGTTTTATATTTGCGAAATAAAAAATATGGCATTGTAACGACTTGCGCAATTAAAGATTTGAACAGTACATGCTTTTTATTTTTGTGATAACAAAATTATCAATATTTAACAACATGAATAAATATATAAAATCCATAACTAAAATCTAACATCACATTTCTAAACATGTAGCTTTTCAAGTTTATATTTAACATCCCCATTTAACTCAATCGCATTTATCCCTCAAGAGTTTTAAACGTATGCCTCCAATTCCGATATTAATAGTAAATTTGAAATATCTACACTGATATCATAAATAACATCAATTATAACTTAACCATGTAATCATTTTTAAGTGAGCAGTTACAAATGGACAAGTAACACCATATAAGGTTAAATTTTAATACAGAGCACTAGAACGCAATATAATTCATTGCAATGAGACATCTTAGAAATTGTAGACACTAAATGCCTCATAATTGGGAGGTAAGGTCATGAACTTAGTAAAGTATCTCATCGACGGTACTATTGATAGAATATTCTTCAAAATACACCAAGTCTCTGGTTTTCGGTGGTATCGAGTCAGAAGCATAGCATATCGCACCGTTTGCTTCGCTGCTGAATTCAGCATGGAATTACCATCATTTCAAATTCCTTAACTGACGATAATAAATAAAAAACTCTTTGCAGACATTTCTAACCTGTTATCTGAATATGTTACATCTTAAATTTTCAAATTCATGAGTAAGGCTGAAATTTGTAAAAACGTCACTAACATTTTATTTTGTAGATTACTTATTTTGATATACTTTTGCACAAATTTGGCAGATACTTTGTAGATATCTATATTTTGTTGTTAAAATAATTGATGTACTACAAAAAAAACATGTCTACTTCGATTTGGTAATATTTAAAGAAAAAATATGAAAATAGAATAAGTAAAAATTGCAAATCCTGTCAATTCCATATAAATTCTCACCTCATAGATATCCCTAATTAACGTGGTTATTTCATATGTTATTTTTCTACTATATTCAAATACTAAATCAAATACTATCGTAAATTATTCTTAAAATGTCTAAACAAACAAAAATATTTTAAAATGCGAAATGAAAATAAATATATATTTTTGTCGATTATATTTATAGTCGATAATACAAGATCTACTTATATAAATACATCAATTACTTATGTTAAATTGTAAAAAATGAAAAGAGAGGATACATGAAAACATTATTTATTACAATTATAAGACTTGGCATTTCCCCAACATTTTATTTCATGTTACTTGAATACTAGGCATGTGAGCTTCGAATATGTACACTTTTACAATGCCTATAAGAGATAAAGTTACATGTATTTTAAATGATTATAATTTTTATGCTAATAAAAAATAATAAGGTACACAAAACAATAAATACCCATTTTTTATATATACATACAAATGAAACTCTCCTCCAGTTAGCAATGATAATTTACATATATTTCTATTATATGAATAATAAATATAATAGTATAGAAAAACAATATAATGAAAAAACAGGTGTATATTATTTTTATTATTCATATGATGTAATTATAAAACTTGAATTATTTAATTTTTATTTAACACACATTCTTTAATGTATTAGAAGTATGATCTGTTTTTATTAAATGATAATAAAAACATACTTAAGGGAACAATATTTTAAATAGCCCGCATCACAATTGGATAAAAAAACGACAGGAGTGTTGTTTAATCAAGAATATGAGCTCGGATACTAACTCAAACTGATTTAATTTAGGTTTAAATAACAACATTTACACTCATACACAACAGTTTTTTGTACATGGCAACACTCTATCATACCATGTTCCGGCCGGTGTCTCCAGCTATCCTGTCGACTAACTGCAAAATAAAAAGAAGAAAAAAGCATAAGTTTTAATGCTTTTTATTAGGGTGCAGAATATTTACAATCTCTTCGCGCCTTCTTTGGTCTTATTGAGTTCACTGATTGAGCGATTCTGAAGATGTAAATGATTGAAACAATTTAAATGTCTATGATCAATCTTATCACTAATAAATTGTTACTCTGCTATTGAGAACATTTTGGTCTGTTCTCACAGATTGACAAAGAAACATATTACATATCTGAGATTATCAAAGAAAAAAAAAAAAGGGATTTTGTCAAGTACAGTAGAACGTACGAAACTCTGCCGCTCTGAATTGGGTGCAAACGATGTAATGCGCAGGTCCAACATTCCCCGGCCCTTTTTTCTTCTCCACCGCGTTGCTATTTAACGCCATTGCGACGCTTTCGTGACTAACTTCACAGTGGCAGAGTTTCGTACATTGCACTACATTCACGCTACGATAAATAAAATAGTCCATAGTACAGAAAATATATAGAGATTTCAGTGGCTGTCTACAATTTTTTGATAGGAATAAAATTTACAATATTGGTCACAATTGAAATTAAAATTTATTTCTGCCAAATATGAGGGTATATTTTTATGTTAAATTTAATTTTTACATAATATTTAATATACTTTGATAATAAGCTGTTTAATCCGGCATGAAACCAAAGTTATTGTAAAAAATAATACCGATAATGTTTACTCTATAACTTTATTATTTGTGTATTTAGATATAAGATTCAATTTAAAACAATTGTAAAGTCGGGTTATTGTTATGACAATTCATGAATTTTCTAAACATTTATGTCGCAATAAGGAAATATTGTTAAAAAAAACTTCAATTTCAAGAATAAACAAACAAACTGGTTATAGTGACAATTGAGCCTGTATTATGCATAAATGAGCCAAGAAATACCATTTTTTTAAGGAAATCAATGCAAGTGTCCAATCAATCGCTTGATACGAGAATTCATGTTTTTATTTTAGTAATATTCACCGATTTCAAAATGATCTATTTTAGCCACTTCATTCACTGAGCAGTTTCCATATATCAATATTCATAAACATATCACGCCACAACTTAAATTAAAATAAAAAAAAAATGTTCAGCGCTTGGCAAGTGCCGATAATAATTAATCTGAAATACATGTCAAAATACTCACGACTCTTATAAGAGGTAGCTTCAAAAACAATCCCAGACCTGGGACCATACGTAGGAAATTCACAGCAGCTGGGAGGAATCCTCTGAAAGTGATACATAACAAAATATATAAAAATAATAAAAACAAAACTACTAAATGTTACTAGATAAGTTTTTTTACTGTGGCAGAATTATACTGTGGGTAAATTAGCTGTGGCGCAAAATATATGAAATACCACACTCACAATACGAACATGAATAGCAGCTTTCACTTTTGCTTTTCGTCCAGTGAGTGAGAGTTCCGGTGGCCCACTCTCCCTCTTCCCTTCCATCAATTCAAGCCCCCTCAATAAAATAACTTATTCCCTTAGAGGCCGGCAACGCACTAGTGCTTCCCCTCGGGGTTCGAGTGTCTATGTACAGCTATGACCATCTATTCTTTGATGGCTCACCTGCTTCTTTGACTCTCGACTATACTATATAAAACAAAAAGCTGTGAGCATACCGCTAGGGGTGAATGCATTGTTCACGTTGGATGCAAGAGCAACAAACCGCAGACGTAAGTAAATGATATTACTATTCCCTTAGCCCAGATAAATGTAGGTTCAGTGCAATGAAATTCAGTTTTTATGCATGACTACACAGAAAAATTTATGATAAATCTACACATAAAAAATCTACAGTACTTCAAAATATGTTTGGTATTTTACAAATTTAAATACAATCAAAATACATTTTGCTTTCATATTTAAATTGATTTATTTTGCTTACATGAAATTATACATAGATCCTTTTATGTGAGAAATGTCAAATGGAGCTGATTTGATGTTTTCGAAAAGTTTATTTACGCCGCTAGTTTTTAAAATCTTACATCAGCATTTTCATAGAATTCGTAATCCATAGTAAACAAATAACAAGTTGGATTTTGTCTTTATTAAACCTTCAACACTAAAGTGTTTTTTTGTATTATTGAAAAATTAAACAAAGACATCTGTTTTTTTATTAGTTAATAAAGTGATGACGGTGCAATCGTTAAGAACAAGCCTTCAAACCAGGTGCTGGGTTCGATTCCAATCACTGGTAATTTGACCAATGAGTGTTGAACTTAAGTCAAATTAAAATGCTAGCTCCATGCCTCCGAGCAAGAGCAGATCCAGCCCCCCAGCCCCGACTCCGAAGTCGGGGGCGGTCATACATACAAGGTTCAGTCAGGACTGGCTATAATACTATTCTAATAGTATGACAAAGATCCAGTCCAGATAGGGTCATGACCCCTTTTGGATTCGCCCTTGCCTTCGAGAACAAATTAAGCTATATATCTAGGATCGCATTAATGACAAGCGTCAGCCGCCCCCAATCTACATCGGACCAGCAAGTAGCGCTTATGGATCAATGTATCTCTGAAATAAAAAGATAGCGGGAGGGTAAGCACTAACAGTGGAGTAATTGAAACCTGACCAATGCATACTTTTTCTTTGTTATTGTCATTAATTAGCGATTATAGCATTAAAGTATGACCTTAAATCAATTTAAACAAACAATATGTAGTCCAAACAATTTCATTTAAAAAGAATTATGACAAGTAATGGTGGAACTGCTATGCATTCAATATTAAAAAAAAATGTACTTTTAACAAACCGTTACACCAAACCATGGTAATACAAATAGTAAAATCAAACATAAAATCTGACGGATGATGTACAGATAATTCATCAAATGTTTATGTTCACAAATTACATTTTTTCCTTTGGCATAGTCTGCTGTAAAAATAAAGATATCCCGTAAGCTTACTTACTTACTTACCAAAGCTTACTACACAAAGCTTCTATTTAATATAACAAATTTTGTTATTATTATCCAAACAAAAAAATACATGTTTGTGCTTTATTTTGTGCTTTTAACGATAACTTTAACTGCTTGAACTTGAGAGCTAATGTTACATCACAAAATGAGACGTCCTCAAACCTGCCCCCCCTACTCCAAAAAAAATCTTACCCTATATAAATGTTAAAACTCTTCCTAATGTAATGCATCAAATATTGAAGGTAGTATTAATTACTTTATTTAATATAAATTATTAAGCTAATATTGTAAATGACATTCACTACACGACAAAGAAGTCAACACAAGCGTGGATCCAGGCTTCGAGTAAGGAGGGTCACTTGGTAGTGGTCTAGTCAGGGCAGGTCCCAATTCGATCGCAACAAGAACACAAAAACTCACCCCAGGGATTGTCATGACCCCATGTCCCCCTGGAATCGCCCCTAAGGCAACATATGTGAACAACGCATTGTTCACCCCAAGTCTTTTCTTAATAGTTGTGCCACCTAAGCAACTCTTTTCTTTCACTTCATCCTTAATGCAAAGAATTTCTGAATCAACATCGCAATGACCTATGGCACTTAAAAATGTAGAGAAACGCATCACACATGGATGAACAACAGGGTACAAGGTGTGTTGTTCCAAGTTCTATTAATGACTGAAGATATGAAACAAACATCATTATCATCTCACCTAAACAATAATAAAAATCCGTATATTTCCGCTATCATGCCGAACATGGGCCATCCCAGAAGTACTATCACTATCCCACCGAAGAAGGCCACGGACGCTTTGATCTTGTGCCTTTGGAAGAAAAAGAAGAATGTCCTCTGGATTCCTATCACACATGCGAGACCACTAATGAACAGAATCTGAAAATATGAAATGGAAATTATAAAAATATAATGATAATTAAAACATATAAATCTGTATTAAATAATTATAACAAAATATTATTTTTATTGATAACAGGTTCAACTGCATTATCCCAATATTAGAAATGTGAAAATTTGCATATTTGGATGTTTGTTACTGAATCATGCTTTAATGGCTAAACAGAATTAGCTGAAACTTTACAGTAATACAGTTTGTACATCAGAATAATATATAGGCCATAAAATATAAAGATATTAACTTTTGCTTGTGACTTTGCTGGCATAATAGAACAAAACTTTATTTAGGCAATTGTTTATTGGTAAAAATGATGTTCAAAAGAGATCCAAATTTAATATCGGTTCAGTATTGGAATAGCAAGCTGAACTGGAGACAGGTTCAAGATCCCTTCGTAACAAAAATATTTGTGACATTGTGTGTTTTAAGTGAAAGAATATAGGTTTCCCTGGCACGGCATCAAGAATGAGACGAAGATCAGGAACATGGTTGATGATGTCATCGACAGATGTAAAAGATCAAAGAATTCGTTGTATGTCCACATGGCCGAAACTGCAGGTAAATTATGTATATTTTGTAAGAAACGGAATCTAGGTCGGGATTAGAATTAGAAGCAAAAGCGGAGTCAGAACTGAAATCTGAAGCGGAATATCGGAATCATATTTAACAGAGGAATCGGTTGAAATGAATAATGAAAGATTTTATGTCCATACAGGCTGAGCCGTGAGCAAAAGCTAGGCCATTACGAAGTCGACAATGCTGTCTATAAACAAATAAATATACAGTTTTTACTTAGTATCTACCTTAAATAATAAAATAATTTAAGCATAACTAGTGAGTATTTTAAAGATAGCAATAGCGTAATTATTAAGAAAAGTTTTTCAAGATAGAGTTGTCTATTACCCATTTTAGGGTTCTGTAGTCAAAAAGGAATCCTTACAGTTCCACTATGTCCAAGCTGTAGTTGAGTATATGTATTAATCACACAGACAAAGTGATAAAATAAAATCTTAAAAAAACCATTTTTAAGTACCTACATCTAAATTGAGGACGAATTTTTCTTCACGTCCATCTCATGATAAGAGCTGCCATAGCATAGGTTGTTCATGAATATTGCAGGTGTGTGAAGACTATTTTTTAAATTTATTGATCAATTTAAGAAATATTAAGCATTAACGTGATAATTTTGTTAGAGGCCAATTTTCCCTTCTACTAGGTAAATGGTTATTTTCGAATATGTGACAAAATTCACAGTACTGGCATATATAAGGAAGTTGAAAGAAAAAACTCTTACAGCTGAATAGGCTGAGTGATGTGTAAACATTGAAAAGTAATAATCGACCAAATTAAAAAATGTAAAAATCCTTTAGTTAACATCATCCTATGTGGGCCTGATTTTAGATCTACGTTAGCCGTTAAACCTTGTACTGAACTAGTATTTTCATAGTATCAAACAAACAGCCCCCTTCAAAATTTACATATTCTGATGGTCAACTATGGAACCCTACAATACATGTGCTACCGATACGCACTTCGAGTAATACGATGAAATATAATCCATTTTACCACATGATAATTAATTAAGAATAGTCTACATAAGATGGATGTTAGCTATAAAAACCCATATCAATTACTAAAAAAAACTTAACAAATTGTTATTTATACTATAGTATATAAAATATCATATTTATTAGGGTACAGTTTTATACATACATTACCAATAGCTAAGAGGCCTTTATCAAAAAGTAGTAGAATACCGAGAAAAAGGAATGTCATGCCGAAACCGGCCAGACCCACACCGATTTCTGGAAAAATATTAAAAAAAATGATAAACACTATCGAGCTACAACAATCCTTTAACTTTTTTCAAGTTTTCAAATTGTTATTGTAAAAAATGAACAGCAATTCCATATTGCGATTATCCAAATTGATATATTTAATCTGCACTCATCACATTTACATAATATTAATAAAATATAATTAAAACTAGTTATCTCTCTTAAGAGGCATTTAAACTCAGATAAAAGTCATTAATTAATCGAATTTTGTTTATTGCATTCATATAGAATAAAAAGTAAATAAATACAATTATGGAAAAGAAGATTTGTGACTATTTGTATAATATTATTAGGACGTTTATTGGAAATAGAAAAAGCTTCACACTTATTACAACACCTCGTGTATGTAATAATAAATTAAATAAATATTATTACATTTATAAAACGAATTTATAACACAAAAACAGGGTTAGGTATATCTTACTATAAAATTTCTAAATAAAAACTTACTCTGTATATCAGATAATTCAATCATTTTTGCATAAGTATTATAATATAAAGTTCCTAAATGATTCTATATGAGATAATCAACTAATTACATATTAATAAATCACAAATAAGAATAAAAATTGTTTTTAAACGAACACTCCACGTCATTTTAAATTTTTATACTGGCAATCGTAAGTAAATATATCAAACATAAATAGCTGGCAACCCATCTACCCACAAAGTACAGTAAACAGCTACCATTTCATAACTTTTGAAATAAGATAGACGGTGAAATTAAAATTAGATCTTTTCTAAATTATTTTATATATCGTTTGTTCTCGATTATTGATGAAATCCATTTCTCCTCCTTTCTTTTATTTACATTAAATGGGCCTCTATATTACTACCTACTATACATACTTGGTCTTTTTTAATACATTTGAACTATTCATCATTTGCATGATTAGAAATACCGTTTGGTCGTTCTTCTTTAATTTATAATAAATAATTGTCTAAAAATCATGAACAGCTATTGATATATTGAAAAGACAATAAAAATGACAACTGCAACTGTCAACAATTTACAACAACCAACTAATTAGCAACACATGAAAACAATTTTCAATAAATTTCAAAATGTGTCGTATTGTCTGTGAAAAATGAAGAATTTTCTGACATTTCAAAGTTAACAGCTTAAAAGAACTTGATAGATGATGCAGGCAAAAAGCAACACGAACCGTATTTCGACTGTTTAAAACAGCTAAAGACCAGATGTAGAAATCAAACCAAAAATGTATGATAATGAATATAAATACATATATTTAGTACTCGCGTAAAAATTTAAGCAAAAGACAGCATTTATTAAGGTAATTACTAAAGTTATACAAAATTTTTAAATATTGGCAACATTAAATAAGAACGCCATCGCCATAACTTAAAACTGTCATTGTCGAGTTTTTCTTAATTTCAATGAATTGTATGTTTACGCTTTCTGAAATGTTGCAACGAATATCTTAATACCACTACCTTGTTACTTTAAACTGTTCAATCCCACTCTTGCGTCTTTTATACTTGTATTGTTATCTGTATAACCTAAAAAATTCGGCGATTCTTCTACTAGGAATTCATTGATATTATGGTGCGTGGTACCACTCGGGGTGGCAGAGGTATGCCAAACCGAGGGGGTATTGGTCGTCCGCCCTTCAACAGGCCTAGGATGATGCTGCTGAGGCCTCCATTTGATCTAATACTCGCTGAACCCTCGTTCCCAAGATGCAAGCCGATGCCTGATGATTCGGCTTTAACTCAGGTAGTAGCCAAGTTTGTATCGAAATTTATGGACATTTTGTAGCATTTTATTTGATTATTTACGTGTTTTCATTACATAGATTTTTTTTAATTACATTATAGTTTGCTAGTAAATTTGTGAACTACACAGTTTAACAGTCTTCTAGGGTATTAAATGAAAATATGTTGTGAATGCATATACAAAGGTTGCTACTGCATCAAAATTTCCGCTCTTATCTATTAGATTTTCTCTGCATCAGGCACTCCTCAAACGCCATGCAGAATTGTGCCCATCTCCAGCAGAACAGGCAGCCGTGCTAAGTCTGGTAACAAAATTGCAAACAGTGTTAGACAACTTAGTTGTCGCCCCAGGCGACTTTGCTGCTTGTGTGAGTATCATTTTTTAATATTCCATGGTTTAAAAATATCGTTTAATAACAGCAACTAATGTGGTAGGAGTAACCAAGTGTAATCTGTTGTAATTATTGTACACATTAAATAAAGAGGGGATTTAATACATAATTCTAATATCGTAATTTTTAAATTAAATCAATAAAAAATATGAAAAGTGTCTAATTTCTGTAATAAATATTCTATTTTTATTAAAGCAAGGACCATAACCTAATACAAAAATAATTTTAATGAAAACACTTTAGATACATATATATATTATGTATACATCATCGGCTCAGTGCCAAAAGTCACTGGCTAGCCTTAGCTTTTTTAAAGATAACAAATTTCAAAGATTTCATGTCAAGTACATGTTTGATTATAATAAATTTCAAAGACTTCATCTCAAGTGTATGTTTAATTGAGATTATGAGATAAAGGGATGAAGTAAAAATATGGCATAGTGAAAAAAAGTATTTGTAATATTCACCTTCCAAATTTAAGGTCTAGAGCTTTTTTAAAAAAAATTAAAACCAGTTTTAGTGACTTGGCAATCTACAAAATAATCGATTTTAAAAAAGTTTTAACAGTATGAAAAATAATGTTTTTCATAATTTTTCAAATTAATTTTATATTCTAGTTGTAACATCATAGTAACTTGAAACCTTGTTTTGACAAAAATATGTAAGGAAGTATGTAATAAAAACCAAATTAATAAAAATGCAATAAAAGAATGTATGTGAAGACAAATGAATCGTATTCAACAATCTTTATGTCGCAATGGTCAAAAATCTTAGATTTGTTACTATGTATTTGTACATCTTACTTGTAAGTTGTATGTTTTTTTATTAATTAATTAATCACAGAAAAGCAATGATATTCGATTGACATATATTTTTTGTTAAATCCTGATATCTCTTGTAAAAATCTTCTAGTATTATTTATATATTCCTTACTCATTTTTAAGAGATCCATTTTCTTGTCTTTCGTTATTGGCAAAAGATTATTATGTGTTTTTTTAATTGGTACTGATCCATAGTTTTTTTGTCTCCTTTAATGAATTTGTTATGAAACTTAAAATTTGTCTTATTTTTTTTTAATACTTTTTTATAAGTATGACCTAGTTCAAGATATTTATTCTTAATTACATTCAAATTTGTTGTCTGAACTATATATAACAAGCAACATTGTTAAGCCCTAAGGAGAACGACTTGTCAATGGCACCACCTATGGGCACGTCCTATGTGCGCTCTTCCGCGCCGTGTGCCCGCACGTAAACTAATCAAATTTTCCCTTAGAATTCCCAAAAACTAAAACCCTATATTTTTTGTACCTTATTAAAGTATAAATAAAATTTACCAACTTTTTAATAATACCAAGAATAATAACAAGAATAATATTCTAGGCAAAATATAATTCTGACTACATGAAAGCCAATCCTTGGGTACCACGTAGTCTAATTCTACGCCTTCTGATTCCATACTAAAGTATTCAAAATTTTGAAACTGTATTTTGTTCGATCACTTATACACTATGCCATTTCAAAAATGTAGTAAACCTAATGGAATACCTAAGATTAGCTTCAACATGTGTCAAACTATGATTTAGTGTAGAATTTTTAATGATGTGAACTACCTTTTTCTTTATAAACCATGAGTACCATAAAAAAAAAATAATATAAATGACTCGCTTTCGCCCACAGCTTCATTCAATGGGGTATAGCGAATTCTTTCATATTTTATATACAGATCCTGGTCCTGTACAATTTTGAGTCCGATTCCACCGTCTATTCTGATTTTGATTTTGTTCCAAATTAATATCCCAGTCCTGCCCTAGATACCAATCCCCGATGCATTGTATCAAGTATATCATTTACCTATATATTTCCAAAAATATAAAATTTGAAAACCAATGTTATACCTACATATGATTTCTACTCCAATTTACTCTTTAAATTTGAATTTTCAAAACCTTAAAATACATATTTATTTGAAAAGAGCCCAAATTCTAGTTCCAATGGTCTAATTAAAAACTAACAGTAAACTTACGTGCATAAAAAACTTTCAACCAATATTTTCACCCATTTCGGGATGGGATTTCTAAAAACCCTCGGTGCTTGCTTATATTCGTAAAATATGCCTTGTAAAATTTCAAGTTTCTAGATCTAGCTATTTCAGGTGTATGTTGATCAACCATTACGGTCAAGTTCTCTTTTTATATTAAAAACTAGCTTCCGTCTGTAGATCCACTCACATAGAAATAGAATCAATTCTTACATCTTTTATATCAACCGATGACGTTGTGTCCAACCCCAACGTTTTTGTCTCAAGGTTTAATTGTGTAATAACAGGAGAATGTGACGTGATTTGGAAAAGTAGAAACACGCGATTTTAAAAATAGTTTCATATATTCAGTTACAGTTCTCCGTTTGAGAGTTTTGCTTATAACTCTGCTCCTAGGCAGTGTATCAAGATGAAACATCCCATATTTCTTAAATAAGACCTCTAGCGACACACCCGTGAAAACCGAATTAATTTCCTTGCAATAGTTTTTGTGTGATGCATGAACAAACAAACACGAAGACAGGCAGACAAAAATTCTAAAAATTGTTGTTTCTCTGTCTTATGAAGACTTTCAATATTAGTTTTTCATAAATATCTCCCAAGAACAGGCATTGATCAATTATAGTTTTATGTATAGACTATGATCTTTGTAATAAAATTACAACTTGGACACCCTAGCCCCATCATCTGTGGACTCAGACTGCTGCAGGATGTCAAATTTGTGTACCTCTTGGATAGAGTTTTTAAAAAAGCAGTTTCGTAGCCCTTTCTTATGTCTCAATGTGTGTCTCAACAGTGCAAGGACTTTAATACTGTATGGTTCATTGCAAAATAAATTTCAATTAAATTGTTATGAGACACTTGATTGATGATGTATGTGTCCAGCCATGACGGTTACTGGAGCGAGATGAATACATCCTTCCTCTTCCATTACCACTGATGGTAACTGTACCAAAGTCTAAATTTTATTCAAATCCACATTTAATTTTTGAAACGCACACTTTGAATATGTATAAATGAAATAATAAAATTGAAAATCATCATAGATAAGCTAAAGATTTTTTTTTCTTCAGCAATTAGAAGAAGTACGGCAAGTGGGTTCATACAAAAAGGGGACCATGATGGCCGGGAAGAACGTAGCCGATATTGTAGTGATCATGAAAACCCTGCCCACCAAGGAGGCAGTGGAGGGACTCTCGAATAAGGTACGCTTGTGTCAAAAACTATTCTGTAAATGTTTAATTAACTGGAAAATTTTGTATTTATTGTAGAATCATTTAATGCAATACTTTTCCAAACAATATTTATTACTTAGTGTGATGAAAGAGAAGGATGAGTTTATGTAAACACGACATAGTTTTTTGGTTTTTAATTCTATATTAGCAGTCCTATTTCCTATATGACATAACTAATTTACTTTAGATATGCATATATTTATTTAAATTTATATTATTATTATAATAAATATTTTATGACATCAATATTCGTATTGCTATTATAATTTGCAAACATTTTTTAAATTTGCATAAAATGAGATGAAGTGGGCAGAGGGATTGAAAAAAAAGGTAAAATTTAGTGACATATTTTACGAGTGGGCTTTGTTTGATTCTTTGATGCTGTGAATTGAATCATGTTAGATTAAGTGTTTGTAACACACCAGTATAGTTGTCTGTTGTTAGGTTTCTGATTTCATTCATTGTGCTATTTCTTCGAATGGTAAATCATTTTGCACTATTTTCCTTTGAATGATAAATTGGTTTATGGTACTTAGATGTCATTTAATATATCAACTACTTTCCCGTTACTTCTACATTATCACTTCAAGACAACGTTTAAAATGTTTTTTGTTCAAGCGTATTAGCTCATGCAAAAAGCTCATTCTCTGTTGAAATTGCACCCGTTAGCTTTATATGTTAAAAATTACATTTAAAAAATCAGCCACAACCCTACTCTCTGAGACATGGAACAGGTGGACCATTTGACTTTGGTTAAAAACTAATCAGTCCATTAGTCCGTGATGAAAATCCGAACCGGTGCCTTCTTAGTTGAAAGTGACATTATTAACCTATGAACTACGACCACCCATTATTGGCTACATCTATATATTTATTCCTACCGAAAAATCGGCTAAGAAGAAATTAGCTCGGTTCTTGTCAGAAAAATATCCATTTATAGGGACGCTTCCAACTTTTTTCCGCTAATATGAGTTTATATTAATTAGTTACGTTCTAAATTCATAATTTTAAAATCTAGCCTATAGATCATTTTAATGTTCCTTTATCATGTCATTAATCTATAAGAACTTTAACCCTGTCGGGAAAGATACTTATGCTGAATTCGCATAAATATGACTCAGTCGGTATTCTCCTCGGCCATACATTTTTATGTTACGATACTCCAGGTGAACGAGGAGCTGAACAAGTTGATGCGTGCCGAAAACCAGCCAGCGGTGACCAGCGCTTGCTTCGAACGCGGTTTCACGGTGCGCGGCGCCACGGCCGCCGTGCGCGTTCTAGTCACCACGGTGCACCACAACCTGAGGAAGCTGGAACCCGAGGTCTAATAACTTTTGATAAGCATTATTTACAGAGTCTGAACATATAGTGAATAATATCACCTTTGAAATGGACGTATTGAAACTACTATTTTTAAAATTCATTTTTACTGTACTCTAATTATAGCATACATTAATAATGTGGTAATCTGCTTGATATTTTTGACAGTCGCCAAATATGTGATTGAAAGATTATGAACATATAGACGTTCCACACCATTCACGTAACTCAAGGTTAAATACTCAAAAGATAAGCATATGTCTCTCCAGGTTCATCTGGACTACAAGCTGATCAGCAGTCACTTGGCGGCCATCCGTCACAGCCGCTGGTTTGAAGAGAATGCTCACCATTCCTCCATCAAGGTGACTATTTTCACATCAGCTTTGGCTATCACAAAGGGCCCAGGTGGCCAAATATTTCTAAGCCGAACTATGGAATACAACAGACTAAATTTTAATAGCTAATAGCACCATCCCCCGTAGATTTAGCATCAATTCGAATTCTCATTAGTCACGACATTTACAGCTTCGATCCTTATATAGGTACTTAGTTGATGTCTGATTTTATCAGATAGAATTATGGAAAGGTTTTACTTAAAATTTGTTAACAATACAATCTAGTGGTTATGATTTTTTTCAGAGTAGAATGTAATTACATCATATTCATGAAGTAGTGAAAAAAATAGGGATGTATCCATTTTTTTTTCCAATTTCGGAATCAAAGAGGATAAGAATCCTGGGCAGCTTTCAAATTAATGGAAAAAAATCGAAATGTACCTTTACGACCGGTTAAGTGGGAGCGACTTCAAATGACCAATAGAAGTGATTTCAGACATGCAGATGCTGTTGGGGATATTAGGATATCTTATTTGTTTTGAATTAGAAAAACCTCCATTCCTATCAGAATTTTGGAAAAAGAATTGATGAATTTGAGGACGTACTTGAAATAACCAGCTCGACTTTTATCATTCCTTTCTGAAATACTTTTTATATATACAATTTAATTTGAAAAGAACCACCCGAGTACATTGCCTTCCAAATGCGTATTATAATGACATATTTCGACAGTAATTTATAGCTTATGAAATAAAAATATTTTCGAATTTCAATGTTCAGGTTCTGATCCGTCTCCTGCGCGACGTGTGCGCGCGCCACGCCGGCCTCGAGCCGCTCAACCCCTGGATGATCGACCTGCTGGCGCACCACTGCGTCGTCAACAACCCCGCCAGACAGGCGCTGCCCATCAATGTAGCGTTCAGGTATGGGAGCAGATCTTGCGGGTTAAACAGAAAGCATAAGCGCGCGTACCCAATCCTTCTGTAGTGCTGTGTAAAGTTTGACAGATTAAGGTTTAAATGAGGTTTTGCCAGATTGCACGAAGAGAAGAAAATGCAATTTGTAATCTGTAAAATTTGACAAATTTTATATTATCTGTCTAATCTGACATTTAATTTATCAATTAGCATTTTTATCTTTTGCGTAGTTATTGTTGTAAAGTGTAAAAAACTTTAATTTAACAATTTATCTCATATTCCGCTTACAATTATATCATGAAATAAATATTGTTCAAGAAAAATTGATAGTAAACAAATTTTAATTGCGATATTACTATACTTTTAAACATTTCCAATTGTATAACTTTAGAATCAGTATGTATGAATAAAATTGTTCATGAATTTTAATGTTGAGAATTAATTTCGATTCATTATCCCTTCTCGCCGACCAGGCGCGCCCTATCCCTTCTGGCTGGAGGGCTGTTCCTGCCAGGCTGCGCCGGTTTGCCGGACCCGTGCGAAGGTGGGCATGCGCGCGCGCACACCGCGCTCGACCTCGCCGCGCAGGACAACGCCGCCGCCGCCGCCCAGACGTATGTATAGCTCTTGATATCCTATCATGCTTATAGTAGTGATGACACATAGTTAATAGTAAATTGCCCTTCATTGCGACGTCCAATCACTCGACCTACTGTCATCATATTTGGCTAATAAGGTCCAGAAGGTCGATGTCAATAACATGAGAATGTCTGGGTCCGTTGTCTACATGGGGGTGCCACAGGGATTGATCCTTGGTCCGTTTCTGTTTTTTAATTTATATTAATGAGTTACATAGTCTTGTTAAGAATATTCATGAGATAGTAGTTTGCAGATGATACTGTATTATTCAAAGTTAAAAGACATCCACTTGATTATGTCGATATCTCCAAAATTGAAAAATAAATCTGGTTCTATTCTAATAACAAATGAGAAATTAGAGTTTGTTGACACTACTGTATTCCTAGGTTTTAATTTAGGTAATAAACTTCAATGGGGTCCTCATATCTGTGAGTTGGCGAAAAGGCTTAGCTCTGCTGCATTTGCAATTTAAAAAATAAGAAATATATCCGATATTAAAACTGCTAGATTGGTTTATTTTGGCTGCTTCTATAGCCGAATGTCATAGCATCCTACTTTGGAGACATTTTGTGGATGTTCATAGAATTTTCATTTGGCAAAAGCGGGCCATTCGCACAATTTATGGGCTGAGATCTCGTCTTTCTCTTAGAAGTTTAAAGAAATTGGAATTTTTAACTGTGGGATTGCAGTTTATTTGTCAAAATGTAATATATGTTAAAAAAAAATTAGAATCTTTTATTAAAAATAGTGATAAACATAATTTCAATACTAGAAATAAATTCATTTAGGGGCTATGTTCAGTAAGATTCCTGTTGATCTATAAAATTTACCTTTATACAAATTTAAAGTATTTATTAAACAAACATTTTGCACAAAAGTATTATACAATCTCTGTATATTTAGAGGATAAATATAGACAGTGAGCTCGACTTCCTACAGTTTTTTTTTTGCAATAGTTTTATACAAAATTTCTAATATAATAATTTTTATATAATTGGTTTGAAAAGTCCTATGCTCGAGTTTCTTGCTCGTTCTCGAGGGATAACTGCATTACGAACGAGTGGTAATTAAAAAAAAAAGAAACATTAAAAAAACTAAATTCCTTAAATTTTATGACATATTTCAAGTGTTTTATTTTATAACCTATAAAATAAAGATATTTTGAATTTAAAATTGTTTCAAGTGTTACCCAACTCTCTCTTTTGTATCTGATTCTTAATAAATGAATATATTTTCCTGAAACATCAAGCTCTTTGATTTTATTGTCTACTTTACATTATTTATTTTAAAAAAAAACTTTGTTCTTGACGTTGCCGAACGCATATTTAGATTTTTCCTTATTGATTATCAATTCAATGAGTGATGGGCCTGCCCATTGGCACTTCACATGATTGATTCCATGAGCTTTGTCGCTTAGTTTAGTTCGTTGTGCATTTCCTCCTTTCAGATTTTGTCTCTCTCGGAAATCACTCAACTTGAATAACCGAAGTTGTTTATAAGTCAAACAATAATCGTTCATAAGTCAAACAATAAGAAACTTGTTACCTTCGCTCAATTCGTCTTACACTTTCGGGAATCAAATACTCTGTCACAATTTTTTCTTATGTGCACTATTTAGTATTACCGCGGTCTCGTTTCCCGCAGGCTGCTGCGCGTGGTGGCGCGCGGCGGCCACCGCTACGTGCTGGGCCTGCAGCCGTTCGAGGGCGGCAAAGACATCTCCGCCGAGATCACGGTGTGGGACGGCGTCGTGGTGTCGCCGCTGGCGCCCGCCTACCACGAGAGCACCGAGCCCATGGACACCGACGACAAAGGTATACGGCGTCAACAGAACTCATTGTACCCGCATTTTATTTCTATTCGATTCTGTGAATACGATTCGCTTACATGATTCTGCTTGTTGTTTCTACGTAATACAGTTAATTTCTTGAAATCTCACATTTAATTACGGTGGAATCCTATCCAATTTGATATTGGTCGGACAATTAATTTACCATTTTTTAGTCATTCTCAAGTGTTTGTCGACGCGTATTTTTCTGAGAACACGTCATAAAAGAGAATTACGTTCCTGATAAATAAGCATTGTCTTATAAAAACCCTCAGTTTTACTCTGCCTAATAAAAAACAAATATTTGCATTTCAATATTGTGTGTCTCAAAGTGACAATGCCGGCCAACTCTGTTAAAATGACATCTGGTGATGTACTAATTTTTGGCCCTCTTTGACGGTTATTCAAACTTGCAGCTCTTCTATGTAACCCCATCAAATGTGCATATCGGATGGGAGTTAGCTTGTCCATTCGCTTATGTAAACTGCATAATAATTTTGTGTTGCAGATGATGACGGGTCTACGGACGGCATGGCTGGTTAGACTACGACTGGAGATACTTCTCAAGCGATCTATTTAAGATTTTTATCATAATTAAATAAATAACTTCCGTTTGGTAACAAGTTTTTCATTAAAAAAAAAAAACCAAAGCTTCCTAAGTGTAATAAATATATATGACTACTGTGGTTATTTGCATAATAAATGTTTGTTAAAAATAATAGAGTTCCAAATTGCGTTAATAAATTTAATGGAGATTGTCTGGACAATCTTATTAACCGTGGTTTAGTCCACATGCAAAATAGCTAAATGAATTATAGTTATACTCGATTATTAAAAAATGCGAAATAGCTTTTATAAAAATAAAAAAAGGTCAAACTTATTTCAACAATTGTTTAAACAGATTTCATATTAATTGTTTTTGGGAGTCCATTCAAGCAAAGCAAAAGAACATATAATCTATATAAATACGAATATGAAATGTTAAATATCGAGACAAAAAGGAGATCTAAGTAGACGACTAACTGTCTCATTTATCTTGAACTGAAACCGACTGATCTTGTTTTTGGGATCTGTTCAAACAATTTATTAAGAAAGTTTTTGAAGGCCAATTAATTTATATTATAAAAGTTTTGTTAAATAAATCCAGGTTATAAGGGGTAATTTAATTTAGTAGATTAAATTCATGATTTGTAATAAATTTACCATCTCTTCATGTAAAATTTAATGTCATTAACGCTTGGAATATATAAAAAATCAAACTGAAAGCTAATTTTTGGACTTACTGCTTTTATACAAAGACCAATTTGTGCTAGCGGCTTCGCTCACGGAAGCGTAAAAAATTCCTTAGTTCTTTGCATTTATCCACCTCTTCCAATTGTGATAATAATCTTGATCCTGTACCAGAATTCAGTTTTGTATCCACAGTCGGTTTCGATTCCAACGCTGTTCTAAATCCCGGTCCAGATCTCATTTTATTTTAGGATTCCCACACTGCTCCCGCTTTCTTGTCAAAGGAACAGGGCGCGGTTAGACCTCCCAGGACGCCTGAAAGGGAGTAACGGATGCGCCTTTGCATTTCTGTCCGCTCGTTATGCGTATCGTGGCCTGTTACACCCTCGACAAACAACTTTGACATGATTGTGTTCCGGAGATCAGTGGCCAGCGCTATTATTGCTATACAAATGAAACAGTGAAGTTTGTGTTGCGGAAATTGACAATGGGGCCGTCCATATATTACGTCATCGATTTTTGCTGATTTTCGACCCCTTCAATCATCCCATCGTCATTTCCTAATGACCCCTCCCCCCTCAAGCGTAACTGACGCCATTTCCAGTTTGACAAAATTAAAAGATTTGCGGATTCGAAAAAATAGGGTAACATTAAAACGTTTTGTTATAGAATCATCTTTTTTATTATCATGTACTTTGGCAATGTTCATTAATATAATAATATTATTCTTCCTTATTCTATACTTATATTTAGTTTCCTTTGGATAGCTCCCACGGAGTTTTCACCCATTCCTGCAAATCCTGGGTCACGGGTAATATCTCCGTATCCTCCCCATATTCATTTTGGCTCGAGTACAATATATTATTGTACATTTTCGAGTAACTGGTATCACAATGACGTCAATTTCGAACCCCTTCTTCCATCATTTACCGTCATCCGCAGACCAATCCCCCCCTAATTTAGAATGACGTAATATATGGACGGCCCCAATATAATAAGAGGAACAAGTAAAGGAAGTGTCACAATGTACATGTTATGTCGATTAAAGTGATAACATCTTAGCAATAGTGTATTATTGGATTCCCATTGTAGAAAGGATATTGTTATAAATCTACATACATAACTCGAATTGTCTGTCTGTGATTTCAAAACGTTTTTTTTTATTGGATTTGTAAAGTTATTTATGCGTATCCCGCACCGAAACAATCCTTTTAAAATGTTTTGTCTATCTGTCTGCTTATTTGTCTGTCATTCTGATCGCGCTGAGATTTTCACTGGAAGCTAAATATTATCCATAATTAATGGGTTATATTTATTTACATTATTAATATTTATATATAACCCAATATGCTACATACTGGGTTACATTTAAATACTTTTTATTTCTAAAAATTTAGAATTCTGCATGAAAATTTAAAATTATTTACTTAAAAATGCTATCATAATGGAATCAAGGTGGTGGTTTAATTACGATAGTGAAAAGTGAAACCAGAACTAGAAGGCGGGACGGGTATCAAGATTTGCATGTGTCAACAGTTGATATAAACGATGTAAGAATTCAATGTAAGTCCACACGGGCCCAACCGTGGGAGAAACGCTATCCATGATAAAATTTAGTGATGGGTTTCAGGGTTCCCTGAGAATCATTGAGAAACTATATTTTAACCGATTTAAATATAAGAACTTAGTTTAAAATGCAATGTAAATGTGTGAGGTAGGTCGAAACTAAAGCTAAGATATACGCATATATGATACATCTGAGGATCAATGAGAGTAAATAAGAACTTTTATGGTTTTAATGATATTCCTAAAATTTAGTATGTACATAGAAGTCAAAAGACAGATACACAACATTTTTCCTTTCCCTGCAGCTTGCCTTGCAGTTTTAGCAATTTCAATAAAATTGACTATGGAGATGGCTAGATGTCAACGGAAGAACACATATGATTTTTAGAGTTCCGTGAGAGTAACTAGAATTGAGAAATTAGGACGGACATACAGACAGACACTACATATTTATTAGTAGTATAACTATACTATCTATTAGGGGCGACGGCTTCTAAGAACTCGATTCTTATCGGCTTCCCTTTCATAAAATATTTAATATGCATAATTCATAAATAAATAAATTATTGCTTTTTAGTATACAGACACTTAAAATTATTTTTAATTTTCAATAATTATTGTAAATAATATCCAGCCTTCTTACGTTAGTAACGTAAGCCCTATATAAAAAACACTTCAAATAACTCGAAAGCAACCGAGTTATTTAGACGACCAAATTCAGAACGTTCGCAATCGTCGTAATCAATGTGAAATGTTGAGTCTTCCATATTCAGTTGTATTATAGCGTTATGGCGACGCCTCGGCCCGCGAGCCTGCGGGTCGCAAGCCGCGGGCGAGCGGGGGAACGGGAGCTTGGCAACTCGTTTGATCGCGAGTTTCGCTTCCACAACGAAATGACGCAATTGTAATTCGTGTAACATAATTTCACCTTTAACGTGAACTTTTAGGTGTTATATTCGGTTGCGGATTCTTGTGATATACATCATTATGTAAATAATAATGCGTTTCGATCAACGGAGATTTCCGATTATACACGAATAAAAAACGGTTTTGCATATAGCATCATTCCCGTGTCGAATTAAGTATAGAAGTATAGGGCGGCGTACAAACAAAAATTAAATTACAATGTCCAATGGCTGTCTTTATTCCTTGCTATGCTACTTAGTGTTATCTCGATCTTTAGAAAATATTCCAGAGTTAAAACAATTTTTCGGCCACATCAATTGCATAATAAATTTTTTTAATAAATCTACTAAACGTTCGGGTCTTTTAAAATTAACGTCAGATCGTCGTTTACCTGGTGTCGCAGAAACTCGATGGCAGTATCATTCCCCTATTATTAATGTCATTTGTAACTGTAGATCCGACATAATACAAACATTTAATATAATTATAGAAAATCCGATGGATTGGGATTCTGAATCAATTGCCATATCAGAAAGTTTGTTAATGAAATTAGAAGATGGGGAATTTTGCTTTTTTTTGCATACTTTAGCTGAATTATTTGCAAGAACAGATATTACTTTCGCTTTACTACAAAATAAACAGAGTGATATAGACGTCGTTATTCGCGAAGTTCAATCGCTATTAAATTGGTTTGAGAGTAATTTCATTAATAAGTTTGACGAAATTTACGACAGTGTCACTGCCGATAACAATTGCGGCCGCGGAACGATCTTTTTCAGCTCTCAAACGCATTCATACGTACCTCAGGAATAGCCAGACAGAACAAAGACTTTCAGATCTCGCGTTGTTATCTATAGAAAAACATTTACTGTTGCAAATCAAAAGTAAGCCAAATTTTTATGACTTGGTATTAGCTCATTTTCTCAAAAAATCGTAGATTACCACTAGAATTTAAATAGCTTTTTATCTCATTTAATTCATTTATCCACTGCGCTGCTATAAATTCGACTAAAGGAAACTACTTCATTAGCTTTTTCAAAGCTGCTTTTATGCATGCTCGAAGTCTTCCGTTTGTATTCTATCGTTGACTTCGTATGCCAAAGTGGCGAATGAAATATCTCCGCGTTATACCAGAGGGCGTTACAGAGCTCGGTAAGTAATAGTTATATTTTATTAATAATGTTTAATGTTGACAATTTTTTAAGGTTCGGCTTCCCTTTATATTTTTCTCACCCCTCGCCACTGCTATCTATGCTACGCCAATCTCACAAACTGCCCCAACGATTTTGAGGAAGGTTTCCTTTTCGTTTATATTTTCAGGTCAAACTTAAAAACGCCAGCCAGGTCTCACTTTTAGTTACGAAAAATGGCGTTCATGTTATGATAAGAAATGACATCAGAAAATTGGATGTTAACAAACAAAAAATAATCTCATACCAACACAGTGATCAGAATAAATGTAAAAATATTCACATTCACACAGGTGAAGCCGTGAGCGGAAAGTTAGTATATTTAATAAAAAATAATTAAATTGCAATTATCATGACATAACACGAAAAAAAAAAACAATTTCATTGAAACACTCCATGAATTACACTTTTACTTATTATTTATAAGCTTGAATTTATCTGCAAAAATTGGAAGAAATTCGTCCAGACCATTGAAGCAGTCTGAGCACATTACAGAAAGAAATCACTTACACAATTAAGATATTTAAGTATACATTTTCAGTAATAAAACCACTGATTGAAATTTCGTGTGTAGAACTGTTATAGCGAATACACAAATTTTTATTTTATTGATATTATGAAAACGGAGAAGGGCAATTGAAACCACACGCCTGGAGTATAATAAAACAAAGCAATTTATACAAATTATCTCTTTATATCTTGCAGTTTTTAACAATAATTTATTTATAAACATCGGAGCTGTTATGGCTACACGGGTTCGCTTACGGTAAAAGTGTTCGTTGCCACATTAAAAAAAAAATCCTAAAATAACACAATACCTTTCACGCCCTTGATAATATAATCTCGATCATTTTCTAAATAAAAATATTTACAATACATACTCGTCGTACAATTCAATTTATGGCGGGAATAAAAATACCTCATTTAAATCGGTTGACAATCACGGGACACTTGTTTTTTTTCTTTTTACACCGCGCGAACAATAAAATTAAAAAAAAAAAAAAACTGCATACAGACTCGTGTATATACAACAAACATATTTGGAAACATTACTTACGAGCTAAGAAAAGAGAAATACAAAATGTTAGGGAATAATTTGTCTCATCGAAACCTGTCACGGTCCACCATCTTGTCGTCGTACTTCCTCATGGACGGTTGCCGAAGCACAATTATCAAATAGGCCTTTTGTTTTTTACATATATTTAAAACATTCTCAAAACGTTCAATGGCTGCAGGCGGTCTCGATTGGAAAAGCGTATGTCACACAAACATTAAAAAAAAAAGTTAAAACTTCAAACAGTCATGCCGCACCCAACATACGGATAGTCTGATGATAGGGACGATCGCTTAAAAGTTATGCACGCCGGTCGTTCTGGTCGTTCTTATTAAAAATAGATTATAAAAAAATGAATAAAGCACTAGCGCATATAATCTCATAGAATTTCATATTTCCTTCTACAGTTCTAAAATCTGAGAAAGATACACGTGCTGTGTAATAGAGACACTATTTAAAAAAAAAAAGTTTTTTTGTCACCGAAACACAACATTACCATCTTGAGAAACTGTTTCGAAGGTCTTTTAACTTTCTGCGAGTGTTAATATTAATTCTTCGAATGGGTGACTTGTATTCATTGAAACTATTTTTGAACGCTCACATAATCAGTTCCCGTCTATAAATAATTAAAACACCATGGACACTTTAAATTGTCCACAGCAGACGCAATGTAGTGACACTCTAATTCCTTTAAAATTATAATTGATAAAACAAAAACAATAAAGGAAAACATTACCTGCAGGGTAATGCCTTTAATGCGTAGTAAATACATCTCTGTAACGTTTCATGAATTACTCTTTGGTCTCTAATCGAGAAAACCTAATAAGTCAATCTCTTCGACGTTCGGCCTCAACTGCTAGGACTTCATGCCCCGACAGGCGAACGTGAAGAACCGACTACGAAGAAGCAGACGCGTCGCCACCTTAAACGGATCCAAAGGAAGCGGGGAACAAATTCAATAAAAAGATATTGCCTCTAGGGCTCTCCTAGAAATGAGACCGTATCCTTCAATACGGTACCGAGTTCGTGGTCTTTGGAAGACGGTCGGATAACTCGAGGCCCGACTGTGGAGATGTGTGATGGTAAAAAGAAAAATGCTACCACAATAGCCGTGTGACTCTCCTGGCTGCGGTTAGGAGGCAAAATAAATTGTTAAGATATTCATCGCACATTTACCAACTCCACGTGTTCAGTTTTTACAAATCGCCGCTGAGGGGTCAAAGCATAAGCTGTCATCATCGCGCAGCGCCGCGACATCGTATTACATGAAATCGAACAACGCACCCTTCGCCCCGCCTGTCACATTCAAGGAATCAGTTCTGGCAATAGTTTTAAAAACTTTACGATACAAAAAAAAATATCTTTTCAACATACGCTTTATATTTTGTACCGCACGATAATGGGTGACTGACTATCACAAACATATATATATAACTATATAATCGTAGGCATTTAAAAAGTTAGGCACATGAAAGTTACGAGATAAGTTAAGAGAATGAAGATAAAATTCTGTACAAGACGTAATACATACTTTAGCGTTACTTAAATTCTACTTATCTACACTTCAGTCTAGACGCATCGAAAATAAACAAGATTTCAAATACCATTATTTTCATAAATTATTTTTTTTAATTTAAGTATTAATAGTTTTAAGTAGATATTTACACATTTACATGACGAATACACAGAAATGGCCGATATAAAATGAATGATACCATTAAATACAGCTTTTATCATAGATGTTACGATGGTATGAGTTGTCATCGTCCTCTTTACGAGTTGATTAAAAATTAATATTGATTAAAGAAAACAAGTTCAATGGCAACACTGCATGTGGACCGATCACAGATCGACAAACATCGTAACGTCAAAAAGCTCTTTCACGGTAATCGCTTAACAAGATTGAAAAAGAAAACAGAATCTCTTAAGTAGAAACAATATTCCTATTTCTTACCATTACATATCGTTCCAGTTTATGCAATTTATTGCACACTGCGCAGAGTTGAGCGACTTCTGAATATTTTTTAAAATTTTTCAAACTTTTATCTAGGAACACTTTCGTTTATCATGTTGGAATGAATTTTTTTGAATTCTAAAATCAAACTTTAAAACTGATGAACATTGCAAAGATTTTTCAACAAGGCAACGTGTACTAAGAGTCACTCGGTTTACAAGTTACTAAACACAAATTTGACAAGTGTATCGCAAATGCGTGGCGTTAGTACATCAAATGGAGTGATCAACATCGGGTAAATCTATATTCGAATGATTTCTTATCAAGATGAATATGCTAAATTATATTAAATGACTTTCTGCGCAGCTAGTTGACTTTACTAACCGCTTAAGTCTCCATAAGATCCTTTTAAATTGCTAAAAATTCTACTGCACTAATCGAAAATTGGTGTCATCTCCCGTCTCAACAGCTTATCCAGCCTTTTCGTTAATTGTGTGAACACAGTCACGCCCCCCAATCTAAAATAGACAATAAAAAGCAATCCTGCCACTAGAGGGCGCTGTATACAATTCCGCGTAAACATCTTTACTATCCATTCATGGTTTCTTATTCCACGGATGTCCCAGCAATACCGACATTTCCCCATTCATTAGCGAGATAATTTATTTCCTAACCAATAAATATTTATGTTGACTGTGTAAATAGTTATTAAAATGACTGTATATTTTTCCTAGTAAATTTTCATTACGATAGGTCACCAAATAGGTCAATTTCTTCTATTAGTTCTTAGAAGACTCCACCGAACGGCGCTATTCATAATTTTATTCTTTACTTTTCCAAATCCATCTTTTCTACAATTTTCCTCGACACGCTCATAATCATTCACATGCTATCGTTTCGCATTAAATTATTCATATCCCATTGATTCGAGAGTAATACGATATATGTTCACTCACTCCGGTTCAACAGTCCAACCCGATTTCACAATTAAGATGTATTAGCGGTTAACGTATTATGGAATTTGTTAATAAAAAATACATTAATTTACTATTCTATCTGCAGGCCCCGCAAATAGCTACTAGAAATTTTGACGCAATTAAAATACACCTTTGTTTTCGCCATCTTGTTTTCAGCAGCGGGCCTAGCATGACGCTCTAGAGAAGTTTCTCTATAAGACTATCTTTCCCTCGCAATGTAATATACGAAAGGGATGGTTCTATAGGGACGCTCCTGTCTAAGGCGTCATGCTAAGCCCGCTGTTCTTTAAATTTAAGGCATTATTAATCGTATTTTTCTTTTTGTATTATAAACGGCCAGTATTTTTTTCCAAGAACGATCAATATTCGACCCAAAAGTTTTTATAGGTATCAATCAACCACCTCATTGAAAATATTGTTTATTTCGGTCGCCAAATTAACTCCACAAAGGTTGTAATTTAGAGTTGAAAATCGGATTAATATTTAAAGGTTTAAGTAAAACGGGTACCGTAATTTCTTGAAATTGTAATTAATAATCCGATGTTTGTAAAGACCCAAGGGTCGAATATTTAACTTTAATTTTGGACATTCACATTAATACACATACCACACTACCAGATGGCGCTATTTATAAAAATCTAAAGTCCATTGGCAAAATAGATATCATTATCGATATTTCTTATCATGCATGCTTTTTACTCGAATTTTTTCATCAATTCCTATTCCAATGCGGATTTTATTGGATGCGCTAATTACAATTCTTTATTGTCTCTTATTTTCGTTATTATTCTGTACACACTCTAGGCTCTATTATTCACATTACGGCTTAAATGCCGAAATTTATCTCTAAAAGCGATATAGCTATCTGACTGTATCCGCATCAGTTCCCGCTTCGCTCCACCAGGTGACGCTATTCGCAATGCGACCCCGAACCCGCGAGGCTGGTGCGTGACGCATGCAAATTTCTCGGCTGATGATGAACAGCAGCCTGACGCTCCTGCTCCTCCAGCTGTATAGCGAACTCCTTCTCCAGTGCCTGAACAGGAAAGGTGGAAATGTCAAAGGCACTACGACAGCGCCGCTAATAAAAATATAGTTCAGCTGAAAGAGTAAAATATAGACTATCAAATTTATGAAACAGCTTAATATGAATCGTACAAATACGGGCTATTGTAATCCGAATAAATACGAAATATATAACAAAAATAATAACAATAAATAAGTAACTAATGAGAAAAAGTTGTTTATTCTTCTAGAGGCACCACAGCGGATTATCCTAACAGTGTTGTTTTTATTGACTTACTTTTCAATAAAAGCAAACAATTCTTCATTCGCTGCAAATAATATAAATTAATACTGGAAGCAAATACAGCAGTTTGAATCTCTAGCAGCAATCATTTCTCACTGACTTATGCAAAATATACGCATTGATATATGAAATAAACATGCAAATTAAGGAACAATAACAGATCAACAGAAATTATATGTGATATTTTTATAAAATTTTTCTTGAACGAAAATTATTTAAAAATATATTCATATAATTTGCAAACATTACCAGCAGCTCAACCAATGCATTACAACACTGACTTTTTTTTAAATCAACTCAATAAGAGACAACGAGATAGGGTGACCTACTACTCTCTAAATTGGATTTCTATCACTTTTACTTCAACTTAAATCAAATAAAAACTTCACGGCCTAATAACTTGATAGCCATCATTATTTGTGTGTGTGCACACATGCACACAAATCTTTTGCTTGTAAGCAAAACTTTCACAATTATTTGATTTGGAATGATTATTGATTTTTTTTTGATATTTCCTATAAATCCTTGAATAAATATCCCATACATGCATGATTGCAATAAAAAATATCCAATATACTTTAAACTTATTGAGTGTAGAATTTTTTATTTCTCCCTATTTTTACTAAGATTTCTAATTCTACTCATCTCCGAAATTTCTAACAGCTTGTATAGTTCAATGATTTGGAACGGAAAAAACCTTTTAATCTTAAATTGACAATTCACTTCATTTCCTTACTTCCAGTAAATTTCCAAGATATTCTACAGTTCACGAGAAAACGCCACCTCATTTAGTCTCCGCTCCAAGACTTCAAACTCCTAAGGCATACGTTAGCCGAAATTGTGAAGTAAAATAATATATAGGATAAAAGAAAAACATACCCATTCCACATCCTTTGCCAGTGTTACAATCAAGCATGCATGCAATAGGGGGTGGCTATTGCGCACGGTTCAGAAGCCTCCTCTCACGTGCAGGAGTCGTATCGGAACAAGCCTTTTTTTTTTAAGTCGGGGTTAGTAAAAAAAAAAAAGAAAAACGAAGCATAATTAGTAGACAATTAACAATGTTACATTTATTTTCGAAACCATAAGCATAAAGTGTACATGCTGCTCCGGATGGATCCTGTTGTCTTCGACCGTTAGCTGTCACTTTTGATGTAAAATACAAGATGGTGGCGATAGAGCAGCTCTTCAATCGGGTCATGAGGCAAGCCCAATATTATTGTAGAATCATAAAGAATAATACACAAAGCAGATAAAGTAATCAAACTTCATCAATAATAATTTAAATATCATCAATATGGCTGAGCTTGAGTGATAATTTTTGATGTTAACAGTCTTGACAGTTTTATACAACATGTAGACAAGTATCATAACAATTTTTTCATATATGTCAAAACTACCAAAAACAGCTTCAAATACAATGAACAGTCACAACTGGAGGGCGAGAGCGGCTGTTAATTTAAAACAAAAAAGTATTTAACTTATATTTAATTTTAAAATTATTGAATTTGCTTACAAATTACTTACTTTATACTCAATGGCGTTTATAATACTTTGTTAAGTTATACAGACTAAACTCTATCTACTATTATAATTTATGAGGGCAAAAATATGCACTGTTTATAGTTGTTAATAGGAATTGCAATTTTTAATTTAAACAAAAATAAACCTAGTCCACAATATTAATACTATAGCGTTTTGAACTTCAGAAAAAAATTTGTCACCACGGTACATTGGTAATAAGCTTTAAATTATTTAGAAGTATTGCTTAACTTTGGCGAGGTCACACGAACAAGTTTTAAATGATGCTTTTATTGCTTGAGGCTGTGCATCCATAATTACATTTCTCATACAACAACATACATAGAAGCATCTCGATATTGTATATACAAATGATGGTCACATTTTTCTATAAAGCCAATAGCTTTAATAAGTCATTCCAAAATATTGAAGGAAATCCTGATTTTTAAATCAATTACTTTACTCACAATCATTACGTTTAAAAATAAATAGATGATCAATTGCAATTAAATGCCAGCGATGTTAAAATAGATTTCCCATTAGTCTAATTCACCTATGGTTAAAAATGAAATGAAAATAAAATTAATACATGATAGCCTATACGAAATTAACCCTTAACAATGATAAAAGAAATACAAATAATTTTAAATATTTTGGCAATTTGTCCTAGGAAGCCTGTTGATAACTAAATACGTAATAACTATGGCATCACTTGGTGATCGATTAAACACTACATATAACTTTTATAAATATCTTTACACGTTTTATACAATATTTTTTTGAGACAATATATTTACTATGCAATCACGTTTGTCAATCTGTCTGCCACTTCCTTGTGCATTTATAAATAACCCGCTATTTTATATAAAATTGAAGATTAAAAAATATAATAATAGTTTACTATGTTGACATTTATTACAAGCAGGCTAATTAAAAATCTAAATATCCTTACACACAAGACATGCACACATACCAAAGTAATTTCATGAAGTATGGATCTCTAGAATAAATAAGAAATTTACAAGTCTTACTATAAATACCAACAAGCTGATATTGTTTATAGCTATACAATATTTATAGCTACAATAGAAAAAAATTATTGGTGATCAGTTGGGTGAGGTTTTCTGAAACCACCACACTACGTCGCGATTGACATTCATCAACTATCAATATATACGTCAAATTTGCTTTTCGTTGTAAACAGTGAAATCTTGTCAACAAATCATTAGAAATATATTTTACTACAATGAAGATAGTAGATAAATAAAATATTGAGTATTCAACCTGGTATTATATTTTTTGCTATCCCTCAATCCCCATACACATATTTATCCCAAAAAGAAATACACATCCATGTACAGCGTCCAACGATTGGTACGCAATCTCGTGGAGGAAATAAAGAATATGTCACGTATGACGTTGTCCAATAATTGATGACAGTGCGAAGTAAAGGCGCTTTACAGCAACGAATCGAGATCTCTAATTCACTTTTTGCCGGTCGTATCGCTGCTATATATCTATGATAGTATCTCTAAGCTCATTTTGATGAAATCCACTGTTAGAATTTAAAGTTCACTATCGACAAATTGTCAATAGTAGAAATTAAAAAGTATTTGGAGCGACATTAGATATTTTAAATCAAAACGGACTGTCAAAAAACTGTGAAATATGCATAAACGTATAGAATGAATTACTGTAAAATGAATAATTTCTTGATACTGATATATATTAAATCAGATTACATTAGTGGAGGCAGCAACTCATGAAAGAAAAGCCAGAAACATTGAATCATGTTTTTTTTTTTAAGCTGAAAGTATTGCACACATTACCAACTATTGAACAAATGGTAACACTGATGAACCCTAAAATAAAGATTTGTCATTGTCAAGGGTGAAGCAGACGACATTTAACCCTTACATCTATAAACATTTCTACAAATAATTTAAATCTCATTACAATGAACGTTATGTATAATGAGTTCTTCTGTACTTAACGACTCTTAGAGTATTAAAAAAAAGTAACAAATGATTATGGTGTCTACTACAACTTTCACGATATTAAATAAAAGTTTTTACTAAAATGTGGTAATAGTCTAAATATAGAGATATTGTATGATAAGCATGTCTCACTTCTTTACAGAGCGCCAGTGGAATTCAGATTGAAAAAAAATTGCATAGCAACATCATGCTCTCTCATTCACGCATGCGCGCGCAGAAACCAGGCGTCAAACTAAAAACATGATCCAAAAATTTATCGCTTTGTCGTGCGTCCACTATAATACTCGCCGCTCCTGGTCCACGCGCAAGCGTTAGAATATATTATACAATAATAAAAAAAATACATTGTATTAATTTAAATCAAACAAGAGTTTAGAAGAGATGGGCCAAGTTAAACATGCCGTATCCCGGCTGTTGAAAGTATATTGACAGCATTTTAAGTTAATTTCTGAAAGTTAAACAGTGGTGAAATTCTAAGAATTATACAGCCGAATCATCCCGAGCGCTCTTGTTTGAAGCTATAGATCTCCTTAGGTTCAAAGTCGACAGCTGGCTGACAGGAGGAACATCTGAATTGGAGTAACTGTTCGAGCCCCTGACTGGTCCCCATCTACTGAAGTTGGTAGTGGGTTTGGAAGAGTCTCCATCTAAATCTATACTTCCCGAATCTAAACTTCTTATCGTATCATATTGCCTGTTATCCTCCAAAGATGGTAAATCTATCATGACAGCTTCCATTTCTCTATCCTTTTTGAGACTCAACTGTGATATACTTCTCTTCATACCGGAGGACTCTTCATTCTCTTTGTTGTGCTGTTTCAGGAGATGTTCCGACATGCTCTGTCTGTTAATCTTAGCTTTTGTTATAGCTTCCTTCATGGCCGGAGTTTTTACTCTCATCTTTGGTTCGTTCGCTTTCTTGATATCTCCATATGCCAATATTGGTTCTCTATTGATTTCAGGCGGAGCGAATACTGAGAAGTTGGATATCTTTTCGGAAACTAATTTCAGATTCGAAGTAGAAGCGTAGTGTTGTGCCTTAGATAATTTGCCACGTTTCGTGGTGTTATATGCACTAGTAGCGGCCGATTTCGTTCCTCTAGAAACAGGGCTGATACTCCTTCTCCTCTCCATTGTAGGTGTACTACTAACTCCCAAGAGGTGTAGACTCGTTCTAGATCTCGACAAAGAACCAATCAGGGAATTCCTTTGTTGGTGAACAGCCAAGACATGGTGCAATACGTTCTTCGGCCAAGGGGCGTCCAAGAACTTAGTACGGTCCGGTATCTTCTTTCCGAATTTCTTTTCATGGTCATCGAGTTGCTTACTGAAGGCTTGAAGCAATCTCTGTTGTAACATCAATTCAATTTTAGATACTTACATTGCTTTCTCTCTTTCGGGGGGACGGCACAAACGTTTATGTGTTGCTAGTTCAAAAAAAAATCAATCGCTATCTTCAAAGTGTAATTTTGGAACCCATATTTCCCCACCACCGATGTGTTAATGTCTCATTAAGCTAGAAAGATACATGCAAAAATTCATTCATGCAATTGATTTACACGTCCAAATGCAGAAAAAATCATGCTATTATTTTCAAGGATGAGTAAACACAATTATTAAAAAAATAAAAGCTTCAAACCAAAAATTATGCAAGTCACTGATAAATATGCGCAATCTTTCGCAACATTTATACAATCAAAAATTTACAATTTTCACAGTAAACAATGTTTAAAGTGGGCAAATTTAAATCGAAAACAGACCGATGATGGAGCAATTTCAACACTTCAAATTATTTTTACATAAAAGATGAAACACAGAATATTCTGTTGTGTTTCCTGTTATAGAAATGAAGTCATTTAATTAATATCAATGTACAATGTCGAAAAGTCATAATATGGTCATTTTAAATTTAAATCTGCCCTCTTCTATATACACATAATATGTTACAACAACCTATAGTTACAAGTACGATGTTTTCTCTCGCACACTTTTGCCATGCCTCATTCATCTCCTCTCATAATACTCTATCTACCCTTTATGTCTCTTTGCCTCTCCCAAGTGTCAGCCACTATAAATTTTCATATCTGAAAACTGTCCAAATTTCTGTCTATTCTTACATTTCCCTTGTTTCTTAGCTTTCTTCCTACTCCTAAAACTATCCTCTATCATTTCTTCTGTCTCTTTAAAATCTAATCTCAGCAATCTGTTGAATATTAGACATACTTAGTAAATTTTAGGTTTCATATGATATTAACAACACTATACATTCTATTTATTCAGTTCACAATTATTACCTAGCGGACAGGGCCGAATCTACCATATGGCTTTTTGGGCTTCAGCCCAAGTAGATTCAAGGGGCCCCCGGCTAAGTCAAGTCAGTCAAAAATAGATGATATGCGAAAAAATATGTGGGCCCTAAGTAGTATTAGCCCAGGGCCCCCTTTACTCACGATCCGGCCCTGCTAGCGGATTACCCCTGAGATTACAAATCTCAAAACCATACAATCTTTGCATACCTCTCTTGCTTCCCTGACATTTATAATAATTTCATGGAAGGTAGTCAGCTTCGAATGCTAAAAGTTTATACCTTATATAATATGCCACCATTTTCGTTTGTATAAAATATTCTAGAGCGCCTACTGTCGACACTCATCACACAAACTACCCACTTTCTCTATCACCCTTCCCGGATGGTGAAACCGCTTCGATATAACCTTTTGCTTTTCCAATCACTATATTGACTTTCGTACCACACCATTTTCTGCAATCACATTTTGCTTATATCTAATAGCTACTATTATTCAGACCGGTCTTAGCAACTCCACTTTACGCATACATCTCTACAAGGGGCCCCACATTTCAGACTACCTTCACTCATATTTCACATGTTAAACTCGCACCGTACCCTGCCCGCACCTATCACGTGTGTCCGCCTGTCACGTACCTGCTTCCTGTCGCCGAGGGTGGCGCGCCACTTGCGCAACTCGGCCGCGTACCGCTCCTCGAACGCCTTCATCTTGGCGGTCTCGTGGGTGGTGAGCGCTTTCCGCTTCTCGTTCTGGTACTGCTCCAGCTCGCGTAACAGCGCCTGTCGCGGATATGCCCGAGAGTTAAATTATAGACGATATAAATCAAAACTTAAATATGACTACATATTAGGGGCCATTCAAGTATTACGTAAGCAGAATTTGTGTAATTTGTGTAATTTTTGATTCCCCCCTGCCCTTGTCAGCAAAAGTAATCAAAGCTCTGCCTTGCCCCTCTATGCTTATGTAAAAATTGGTTTGGTATATTTTTTGATATTTTTTGTTTTTCATGAGCAGCAGTAATCAAGTTTAGAAACAAAGAATTCTAAACTCCTATTCTGGGTCCCCCATGTCATCCAAAGTAAGCAAAGCAAAGATCCCCCACCCCTTAGGTGCTTACGTAAAACTTGAATAGCCCCTTAAGCATCGCATTACCAGAATATCGTAAAAATAGAACGAGTGACTGACTAGTCTGCCTGTCCCGCATAACGATGTTTGACGCAAAACGAAATAGGTCTCCTCGGGAAGCCTATAAATGGTAGCTGTCATTTAAAAGTATCGACAACCCATTTGACAGGAGCATATCTTGGGCAACCTATACATACAGGAAGAAAGATTGATGTTCATTTTGATAACAATGGTTGTCACAGAAAAACAAAAAGGGCATAGAAAAAGGGGCATAGAAAAGATAAGGATAGATATACAAGCGCATTCAAGTCTTGCCAGATTTTATCTCTTGACTCATGACGGTAATGAACATACCATCTGTAGAGAAAATGAACTCTGATTTGATATTCACATCAGTTTTTGAGTTCTCGATGAAAAGGAATAATTATGATCTTAGAAGTCTATTGCTGCAATAAGATGTGTCAGAATTGAACCGAATACATTTATGCATGGTATTTTTACCCTTATTTTGATGAATGTACATGGAAATATGCATCGTAATTATAATTGAAATGATAGCATTACAATTATCTGTCACGGACAATGTTCATTAATATTAATAACAACTCCATGAGCACCAGTAATCGAAAGAGATTTTTCGATATATGCCATATCGACAACTCCGGAAGTCTATTCTACTCCTCATAAACACTAATAACGAGTTTAGTTCGTGGCCGAGAACGTCGTCATCGACTAGAACCGTATCAGGTTCGACGCCTGCCGTGGACGAAATATCTAATGAATTTTTTGATCGAATTAAATTAAACCACACACTCCACGCCTCACAGAGCTCGTCCAGCTATCGACTCCGGATATTGCAGTCGATTGAAGGAGAACAAAGAGACCAAAATCCTGATACAATAACAATTCCGTGGGGTTAAAATAGATTCCAAAACAGTGAAAAAGGTGTATACTCACGTCGCCGGCGGCCTTGAGCTCCTCGCGCGCCTTCGCGTGCTTGGTCGCCAGCCTCTGCTGTTCGGCGCGATACCTTCGTTTTTCGTTTTCCTGGAACTGCGGAACAAATGGGAGTATTAAATTTTTTGGAACCGTACAGCAACGCAAACGGCCGTCTGTCTGTCCGATGCGCAATTCATCGCATCGCGGAATTTTCGCTGATTTTGTTTTTTAGTCTTCTAACTACGGCCAAACTGTTTCAGTTTTTGAGACAACAAGCTGTTTCTTTTTTTTCCATGAGGGCGTACGGGGCACAAGCCCGGGGCCCGCCAGTCCGATGAAGGGCCCCTAGAAACCCATCATTGTCGTTTAACTTGCACATCAAATTACATTATATTTTCGTTCGCATATTATTCAGCTTTCTAAATGGGACCCAAACTCAGTGTGTTCAAGGGTTCCAGCTCTGTGTGCCCAAGGACCCTGACTCTGTGCTTAAGGACCCCGACTTTTCTATGCCTAAGAGCTAAACTCTGTGTGCCCAAGGATCCTTTGCCCAACCTAAAATGACCCTGACGATACATATAGCAGAGTTAGGTTACTACTGCGGCTTTCCACGCTCGAACATGAATAAGCTTTCTCATCTTCTTCCTAGTCCCATTCACTCTCAATCTGAATCCGGTTCCACTCTAGATTATAATCAGTCTCGGTTTCGAATTTGGTTCTTGTTAACTCTTAATTATGGTTTTATTTCTGCTTTTCGGAACAATTCCATTTTCAATTCTACCAGATGTTCAGTGGTCTATTATGCTTCCCTATTATATAAACCACATAAAAATACCAAATGTCATTCTAATAGAATATCCAACTGAAATGCGAAATTGATCCAAACAAATAAGTTAATTTCCATAATGACACATAGCTGTCTTATAGAGTCGCAATTGTTGTATTGCTTATTCCCATAGACCTGACAATTTCAAGATCTAGTCTTGGAACAATAGTTGGTAGCGAGAAATTTGAATAGGGTATATATAATTATTTTTATAGTAAGAAAGATTACAAATTCATACATTCCTATATGTAATTGGTGTTAGATATGATTTAATTTTCTCTTTAAGATCTCCTATCTTAGTTTTTGTATTATATTTGACTTAATAAATTGAAATCTTAATGAAGAATTTAGATTTTGACAAAGCACAAATCAAGCTGAGAGCTATAGACACTTCATTAGTGCCCATTGTTATCCTAAAAACATCCGAAACAAATGCATAGAAGAATTTTCGACACAAGTCACTTAAAATAAATATCTAGTGAGAATTTTCCCAACCCATTCCAACATTTTCTCTTCAATGTTAAAGCGTGAACTTTCAAGATGGAGCCTCTATGATCCCATTCCCAACCTCCCTCACCTTTTTCAACCTTTCCCTCTCGTCTTCCTGTTGTGCCCCGGGCGGCGGCAGCGTGCTGATTCTCAGAGACTCCCTGAACATCATTTCACGCGCCTTCATCTCGGCTCGGATCCTCTTGGGTAGGGAGCGTTTCTCTGCTGCTTGGCATTTCAGTACCTCCTCTTCTTTGCGACTATTCTTCCTGTTGAAGAATGATGGTACAAATTAAAAACATTGTCCAGTGCAGAATAATTAGGTAACAGCTTTTCAAAATTAATAACAATTACATCATACTGTCCAACGTAGTATCAAAATTGCAACTCAAACTACTTTTCAAGTAACAGTAATTATCACCCATTAACATGATCTATATCTATGACATGCAATAACAAATCTATACTCTGTGATAAACGGGCTAATTAGTTATGGATACCTTAATAAATATTGAAAAGACTACCTACTCTAAACTAAAAATACAATTGCTGTCAAATTTAGTAACAGGCTTATTGGCTATACTGAACACGTGCAATTAACGGAATCAGACCGGCAACCACGTTCCTAACATTAGACTATGGCAGACACAAAAGAGGGGATGACAAAGGTCATTCAATGATGGCACTGAACAGGCTGAAAGGTGTATCAAAACATAAACCAGAAATGCCCCAGCGCAGGCCGCAAAGCGCTTTATGTATAGAATCGACCGGGCGGCTGGCTCGCCAGGTCACTAGTCTGCTGCAATAATTTATTATGTATAATCAATAAATCTGTGTAAACAATCTTGTGTAAATCAAAATTTCAGTCCGAGATATCTAAATATAAGGGCAATACACCATTGTATTTAAGAAATAACATAAATATAATCATTGAAATAAAAAAAATCACTTGATTAATTTAGAATCTTTTTTGTCAAAATTTTTGATAAACTGCATAATTATGATACAAATATTGATGCTGTTATGGAAACATATGTAATACCATATTAAAATAAACTTACCTCTTGATCTGTTCAATTTCTTTCTCATGCCTGTTGAGCATCTGGTGCCTCCGCAGCAGAAATTCCTCCTTGAGCTGCCTCTTGGCGAGCTGGTGCCGCTCGTGAATCTGCTTCTCTTCCAACTCGCATAGCGCCGCTTCCCGCGTCCGCATTATCTGTCACGTTCATGAACGATCTCACAGAATGTCCAATATTATTTAAACAAAAGTAGAGATATTGCTTAACTTATTGTAAACAATACCAATATTTATTACATATAAAAATTACAGATTTTAATTTTTATGACTTGTTTATTTCTATTGAAGCGAAAGGAATAATTATAAATCACCTTTACGATTAATGAGTAGGTCCTCTTTTCTTTTATGTTTTAAGCAGTCATGTTTTCTCTTGACATGGTATTTTACAGTTCAATTCTCTCCTAGGTTTCATCCTATCATAAATCACCCCATTGTTTTCTATTATAGACACAACCACTTTCCACTAATGCTAACTCGGTGTGGGTACACACGACAAGGAGACTATAATGTTATAGGCGAGAACAACAACTTAATCTAACATAATCATCATCAAACTTACTCTAACATAAATTTTCCACCATTATAAAACCACCTTAGGGAAATAACAGATTCTAACCATCTCTCGCTCTCGCTCTGTCGTACTCACCTGCTGCCTCTGCTGAAGGTACTGCCTATCGACGAGCGCCTGCCTCTCGCAGTGGTTCTCGTGGATGCGCCTTATGGCGGCGTCGTGCGCCTCCACCAGCGCCGCCACGAAGGCAGTCTCGCGCTCGGCGTGCTCTGTGTCGAGCCTCTGCCGGCGCTGCTTGTACGCCTCCTTGCGTCGATCTTTAGGGACTAGTTCCACTTCCTGAAAATAAAATAAGATGATCTTAGGCAACTAAAAAATTATAATTTTTGTTAAAGAATTTCAGAGCATTTTTCGTTAAAAAATATTGCCGAGAAGCAAACGAGCAAGCACACCATCAAAACTAGATAACCATCGCCGCCCATGAACACTCAAAACCCTAGAGGAGTCACCAGTGCATTGTTGGCCTCTTGGGCAAATATAGGATATCTGATGGAGAGGGAGTGAACCACTGGAACTCTCACTCACTGGACGAAATTGAACAGTAGAAGCTGCTAATTCACACCCACATTCTGCTAGTGTGGCTTTGCACCGATCAAGCTGGGCCATTTATGTGTTGCAACCAATTTAGCCACAGTATAGCTCTACCACATTAAAATTGGGTGTAGATATTTGTAAAGAAAAACAGATTGAAAATGAAATCAATATCTCAAACAATGTATTTCCTTTTTTCTTGAAATGACTTACTAAAAGTTCTCACATTCTACCATTTCCAAAAGTTCTAAGCCTCTGAATTTTCAATGAAATTTATTGGAAACTAAAACAAAAAAAAACTTTAAACGTCTATAATATTTTCAGATGTGTCAAATTTGCATTACTGTACTTTAGGTACACATACATCCCCTCCCAACAATATTTTTATTTTAAACTCTAGGGGCTTTGGACTTTAAACCCTACATGCTGATCCAGTATGATTCGGGAGCTCCTAAAAGTTATTGCCACCAATGCAGTAATAGCTTTAGATATCGGACTATCTAGCATACTCAGAGGTAAGAAGCCAGTAATTTAATTAAGCTTGTGCTAAATGTGCAATGGTGAGCTAGTGCACTATCAAGATTAAAACCCGATACCTTCCAATCCAAAAGCAACGTGCTGACTACTCAGTCATACCACTATATGAAATGGCACAGAACAATAAAGTATAGAATTAATTCGATTATGATTCCAATTAAATTAATCATAGACTTCAATTAAAATTGTATTATCCGTTTCAGTTCTTTGGTTTCGTCTTCATTTCAATCATAGTCCGTTTTCGATTCAGATCATAATTTTATTTTCGATTCCAGTTCAGGCTTCGTCCTTGATTCCGGTGCCAATCCCGCTCTTAATCTGGATCGTCCATCACGTGGCTTATGCGCCCCGCAGATGCACCCTCATTTAATACTATTATCATTATGTCATGAGTACATTGTTTACTGCAAACAACTAGTGTCTATGTAGACATGTTAGACCAATAATAATTGGGAGTATTTATCTATGACCTTGTAACTTAAAAACATAGTATTATCTATTCATATAACACTAAAATTATAAACGTGAAACGGTGAGTGCGAAGATTTATTTGTTGAACCTTGAATCAATTTGACTAATTAAAAAATAGGCTATATTACCGGAGGACAGCATAGCTCAGGACTAATGAAAGAATTTTTACAATTAGGTGTTCACATAATTTACATACAAATAGATTTACGTCTTTACAGTAATGGTGCATATTACACCTATAGCACACACCTGCTTCAGCAACCTCAGTTCTTGTTTGAGGCCGTCGCGGAAGTGGCGCAGATCCCTCTCCTGGTCGGCTCGCAACCGCTTGGTGGCGGCACGCAGCTCGGCATCCAGCTGTTGTTCGGCGCGCTCGGCGGCCGCGCGCTGTACCCGCGCCAGCGCCTCCAGCTCGGCCTCGTGCGCTCGGAGCAACGCTGCATGCTCCGCTTCGAACCTACATTTCGACATATCACATCTTTAAATAGCTTTCCTGTTTGAATATCCGATCGCAAAATCAACTTTGCCAATTTTCATATCTGTTTGTCCACCCAGCATGAATGGAATCAATTCAAAATGATAAATAGTTATAGAGAATCTATAGTTTCTTTACTATTTATAAAACTATCAATAAAAGGTTGACAATAAGTATTTATAGAGCAGTTTACAATAGACAAACTGTCAAAAAAAAAAGAAAATGAGAATTTCAAATTTACTATATCGTTAATTGTTACTAGAATAGAACAATATAAAAATAAACTGTGTTTACATATTAATCAACTATGTAGTCACTAATTCACTTAAGGGCTACTGTGTGCACATGTTCAATATGGTCTCTATGAATATACAAAATTTTCGCTTTATATAAATTTAAAAGCTTCATTAAACAAACAGTAAAGTTTTTCTATAGCATATTCAAGAAGGCGAATGAGGAGATAAGCGATCAGAAAGTAGATTATCACCGCCGCCCATGGATACTCGCAACTCCAGAGGAGGCACCGGAGCATTGCCGGCCGCTTGGAAAGTAATAGGATATCTAACGAAGGGAGATCGGGATGATGGAAGGCCGAGGAGAGGGCCACTGGAACTCTCAATCCCTGGACGAAATTAACAGCGGAAGTTGCTACTTTTCGTCCGCATTCTGTGAGAATGCAGTATTTCATCAGTCAAGCCAGCCCATTTTTGTGCTGCAGCCACAAGTTGGTCACAATATGGCCCTACCGCAGTTAAACATTTAGAAGACAAATTTTAAACAAATGCTTTTGGATGATGTAACACCGCCATTTTCACAAGCTTCCTTTCTGTGGTAGATTGAGCACTCTCCTTAGCTGTTTTGGTCAAGTACCAGAACTCGCCCTCTCACCTCTTATCCTGCTGCTCTTTCAGCTGGTGTTCTTTCGCATTGAGGTCCTGCAGCTGTTTCTGCTCCAGCTTCTGCAGCATCTTGATCTCTCTGAGCTCCTGCTTACGAAGCGCGTGGTCGTCCCATGTGCGCCCGCTTTCCTCGTCGCCCCATATCACCTATGCAAATGATATAATATTGTAGTTATTGCTAGTACGCGCTTATATTTATTTAGTCTGAAGAATTAAGCCATTTCACTCAAAAAAATCAAGTTAAACGTTTACTTTAGACGTGGTGGTGGTGACGACGACGCCATCAATCTCGAATTTTCTCGTTCTCTTCCTGGTCTTCTTTTTAAGATTAGCCATGTGGATGTCCTCTTTCGTCCTATAGAAATAATGTGAATTTAATTTAGTGAAATTGATGTATAAAAAAAGCAAATAAACTTCCAGAATCAAAACAATTATATCATTCCTTGTTTTATTAATTGTAACTTAATTGTTACTGGTTAAAAGATAACCATACTTTAAACAAAATGGAAAACTTTATTGTACACATACAACTGGCAATATTGAAATGAATAAAAATATTTGAAGACTATGAACAGGTTCTAAGCTAGCATTTTAGAAACAGAAGTCAAACTCATATAACCTAAATGTCTGGCAAATGGGGCTTTGATCGGCATCATCATTCTCAAATGTAAATTTTTATAACTTCCATTTACCTTTGTATCCTGTTGGCCTGCTGGCCGTCTTGGGGCCTTCTCCTTAAGACTACCTGGTCTTCGCTATCCAAGTCCTGAGGGTTGGTATTCACTCTATGGCATAAAAATATGAACCACTTTAATTCATTCTCAATCAAATGGACCTATATATGAAATTCTTTTTATATATGACAAAATTTAAGTTTCCGTTACTATTAAAATAAGGACAGACAAAATAGAAATAATATACAATAATATAATTATAAATGAAATAGTTATTTTGGACCCTTATAAGTCTTTTACCTATATAGTTCTTCAACAACGTCTAAAAACTTCTAGTTCTGCCAAACATGTATGTTGTATTAATTGGACAACTTTTTATTATTGTAGTTTTCCCACATAAACTATAAAAATTCCAAAGATTTAAGAAAATAAAGGTGCAATGACTCCAATAAGCAAATCCATAATTATTATTATGAATGTGAAAGTTCGAATGTTTGTTACTGTATAATGCAAAAAACTACTGATCATATTTGTATCGAGACTTCATAGTATTATAGCATAAAAATTATAATAACGTACAGGCTGTGATTCATTAAAAATACTAGCTTCTGCTCGCGGCTACACTCGCGTGAATGTAGATTTCTTTACTTATGAGGATAGTTTATCGGTGACAGTAGGACCAGAATCGGCATCAACAACTTGAGCGTGTTTTCGGTGTAAGAGTATGGATTCATTTAAGACAATTTCATCGGACTCAAATCGAAGAAAAAACCGATATCTAGATCGAGATTGTAATCGAAACTGGCATCGGACTGACATTGGGATCATGGATGACAGCGCGACCGGTCGACGTAAATCATGTGAGAATTTATTTGATTTTAACAAAGGGCAACAGCTAGTTTTCGATGAACATTCCCGCTTTTAAACCATTCTCACCTAGCGCCGCCGTTGACGGCGTGGTTGGCCGCGGCAACGACCACGCCGTGGTCGTCGTGCGAGCCGCTCGTCGCCACCGAGTCGGCGTCGGGCTGGCGGCCGCCGACCTCGCACGACGACACCACGGAACCGCTGTCCGATTGTGAACGCCTATAAATAAATTCATGGAATCTTACAGTTGTCGGTTTAAAATAACAGTGAAGAGATTTTATTTTTTAATCTCTAGTCATCAATCGATTTCAACTGAATAAAGTATAAATAATGCTCCAAGCTGAAAAAAATTTCCGGTGGAAACTCTTGACTGTTAAGATAGACAGATCATAAACAAAATTTTAAAACTCGCGAAAACGACATACTAAAAATATATATACATAATATATATTTTTAATATAATTTATTTATATATATTTTTACTAATAAAATATTCGTATTTTACTATTTTAATTACACCACCCCTAAGCAAATTTCGGTAAAAACAACCAAAGTATTCACTATTTTATCATATTTATAGTTATGTCCAATAGAAATTCCAAATCATTTTTAAACATATATGGTTTTAGAAACACTTATCATCTATAATAAAATTTTAGACAATAATTTTATAATTTAAATTTTCGTTTTATAATTATATAAATGTGTCAAAATAAAAAAAAAACTTGCTCTACATTTGTCTATCAAAATGGTGTAGACGGCGTAAACAAAGATCTCTCACCTGGACAGGCTGTCCGGCGAGACCCTCTCGCCGTTGAGCCGCGAGTGCGTGCGCGACCGGGACGGCGGCGGCGACTCGTTGACGGCGATGTGCGTCGCGGCCGAGTCCCCGCCGACCGTAACCACCGACACGTGCGACGTATCCTACGGGACGACGGAACCGGATCATAATAATATGGTACTAAGTAAGCTAAATACGTAGCGCACAAGTAACATTTTTGGAATTTGTAACCGTGAAATAATAAAACACATTTGAATTTAAAAAATGGAACTCCTTGCCAAGCTTATTATGTTTATTGTATTCATCTAACATTTGTTTTTAAAAATTGGAGACAAAAAGAAAATCGTTTATCTAACTTCAAGATGAATTTAATGCGAGAAAATTTTTGATGCCCTTTAAGTCAACAAGAAAGTTATAATAGACTTCAGTTGGCCCTTCATGATGAAGTCCCATCCCTTGTCACCGTTTATAACTGGTTTAACAAACTCAAATATGGTCGCATTAACCTGACTGACGATCTTCCACAAGACATATTTCTTCATCGTCGGAAAAAAGATTGTGGCCTCTTTCTTCGGAATGACAAGTCATTATGCAACAATTGTTAAAAAGATAAAAAAAACAGTAATTGCAAACTAGTACACTAGTTTGCCTTTACACAACTGTTTACATCTTGTTTTGGACAACGTTCAGGAAAAACAACCCTACAATAGGATTCTCCTTTATCATCACAACACCTCACTAGTCAAGCTCTGACCTCGCACAATGCGATTTTTATTTCTTAAAGTAAAAAAAAAAACTTTAAGGAACATGATTTACGGACGCTGAGGAAGCAGTGGCTGCACATGAAAAGACCGTCGAAATGACGCCTAAGTTCGCGTGGGCACTGTTTCTCTCAGCGGTTCCATCAAAAGCAGCGATGTAATGATCTCAACGAATTCTATTTTGAAAATTGTTAATGGTAAAAATAAATCTCTATTTTGCTCAGTTGCTGATTTTTCAAGGACTTTCAATTGGAATCACGTGGCACGCGAGGAGTCCGGCCTCCATGCTGAATCGTGCATGAGCGGTAGTTCGATGAATTAATACAAAATAAGGGAATGTAATTCAGTTTGGGAAAACAAAAGTAAAGAGAGAGTTGATCTGTGTCTATGATAAATCATGGCGAATAGTAGAAACCAAAAGAATTCGATGTAATTGTTGCTCTATTGAAGTTATACATACACCGCGGCATATAAGAAACGAATAAACGTTGTATGCAACACAAGTAAACAACGATTGTTCTACTAACACTGTTTAATACAAGATTCCGAGTGCTGAAAATGATCATACTTTGGTTACAATACAAAAAGCTATTAAAAAAAAGCAATACACACATAGGTGATGATAGAAGTATGTTCCAAGTAATACAAGTATATTTGATCTATAATATAAGAACAAGAGTGATAATTTTCTTTTTCTTTTCTTGTTTTTTTGTTGATTTGCCCCTTTTTCTTTCATGGAAAAGATTGAACTATTTAAAACTTTCATTGGGAATGTGTAAAAAGGTAACATTCAGCCCAAAAGTAATAGTACAATAATTGGTTTTTATATGCAAATTATCATATACCGTTTCATGTATTTTGTGTTCTCACATCAATTATATTATAGGATTGTGTACATTGCTGTTACTTATGTACCTTCCCATTTTTTTTTAATATAGCAACACACACAACATGTGACAAACACAGCAATCTATCAGCAATGTAATGCCGATCAGCAACAGCATAAATAACTCAACACATAAGGACATTTACAGGACTACCTAGATATATATCGCGAAAGCAATGTATTTGAAGTACAGATGTCGCCTTATTCATTAGTTCATTTTGCACCATTAGATTTTTCATTTATCCACAAAAAAAATAATCACTACCTTGTAAGTAGAATTGCAGTATCGATAAATTCTGGATTCCATTTAGATGTAGCATCGTACTATGAGTAATGTAATTTCAATGAATAGAGAATAAGAGATTTAGTACATAAAAAAGAAATAAATAAATATTTTATGCATACCAGATTATGTGCGCTCTCGTCGAAGACTCCCGAGTCGCCGACGGCCGCCGGACTGAGTATCAACACCTCGCTGCTGTCCAGCCGGCGACCGCGTACCCTCTCTGTTACAAAACACAAATATTGAACAACATTAATATTTTATTTATATATTCATAAACTCGCACATGTTCCCCAGAAGGGTAGACATGGTAGAAATATCTCCACATTGTGTGATCTTTGCATAACATTTTTTACTTCAGCGTAATCAATCAATTATTATGCAAGCTTATAGATTTTGGGTGATTTAAAGTAGATGTCTCATATCTGGCCCGTATTTTGTTCAGAAATCAAATAATAATCTGTAGATTATTAGAAAAATTATAAAAAAAAAATCTGAACATTTTTTTTATATACACAAAAGCATTATTTAACAGTATGTTCATTCAGAGAAAATTGTTAAACATCAATCACAAATCAACTCCACCATAAGAGAACTTAATGACATTTCAGATTAATTTATAAAATAAAAATATACAAGTTTCTTTAAATATAGTATTTTACGACCTACTTGCATTCCTTCCAACAATTTGAGGCTTTATAATTTGAACAACATATTGTAATATTTATATTAAAAAACAATATTTCTATAATTACCTTATGAACTTCTTAAATGGGTTTCATATATAAATAAAAATTTATAACAATACAAAAATTTATTTATAGAAGGAGATGCATGTCTTTTTACACATTTGGTCACATGAGAACACAATCAGGTATCAATATATTAGTAATGACTGTTCTTTCATAATGAATTGTTTAGTGGCACCTTTATTTTGCAAACACTTTATTCACTAAACTGTTAAAGTGTCATTACATATTATAGGAACAAATCATTATAGGTGGACACAAAACAGATCTTTCATAAAAGCAAATATAATTTTTTAGGTCTGATAAACAAAATTAACTACATATACAATTCAAACACTTGATAATTTTAAACTGAAAATTTTTGATAACAATTGATTCACTATTAGAAGGTCCCACTATAACAATTTAATTCGCATGTTCTTTTCAAGCACAAATTGTTAATGCAATATAAAAATGATTATTCTATTGTTAACTATATAAACCTTACCGTTGTAGGCGGCGCTGCAGTCGAGCGAGTCGAGGGAAGATGGCGCGAAACAGTCGTCATCGGACGAGGTGGTCGACGAGGTGGTCGTGGCGGTGGCGGTGACGGCGGGGGGCACTACGCCGCGGCCGTCCGCCCCCACTATGACCACCTCGTCGGCGATGGGGGGCGGGGTCGATATCGTGACCGCGTTCGGTGGGAGCTGAAGTGGAAATATACACCAACTATGTCACCAAGTGAATAATTCTAACGGTAGTGGGTTTACGATAAATGTTTTTAAAATGAATTTAGTTTTAAAATTTAATTTCAAGCAAAAATACAACAAATTGAGGAAAAGTTATTTTATATACTAATTCAAGATAATTTTTATGTTTTTTTTACATTTAATTATAATATGTATGCCATTTGTTCAACAACCTTTTACCATTTTATAGGTAGTGACATAATCCCATTGCTGTAGAGAATTTTGGACTTCTGATCTAAAACTGCTACAAGTAGTTTTGACAGTCCTCTCGATGTTAACCTAACACTACCTAAAGATTTCTAAAGAAACAGAAACAGGTGAAAATCTGAGGATGCAAGATCAGGGCTATGTGGTGGATGCATTGACACTTCACAATCAAACTCTCTTAATATTTACCGAGTGGCTAAAAATGTGTGTAGTCCGGCATTATCATGATGAAATTTTGTTTTGATTGATTTCGGCCATTTTCTCTACTTCTTACTTGAGTTTCATCAAATTTTGGCACTAGAGATCCAAATTGATAGTTTTGGCCAGCAGTGAAACCTCATAATGAATAATACCCTTCCAATCCCATCATACATATAGCATCAACTTATTGCGAGTTAATCCAGGTTTCGCCTATAGTCAGAATAGATATTGTTTTGCTGCTATTGCAAAAGGCAAACAAGCTTGCCTTTTGACCATAATCTTTTTCCTACGTTCTTGTTATAGATATTCCATTTTTTATCGCCAATGATCACTCTTTTCAAGAACAGTTTGGTTTCATTATTTTTCGATAGAGAATAGCAAATGTGTACACTATTCATTAGAATTCTTTCAGTGAGCTCATACGGGACCCAGATATCGAGCTTTTTTGTACATCCAGCTTTTTTCAAATGAGTCAAAACTGTTTTGTGGTCAATTCCCAGCCCTTCAGCTATATATTGCATGAACTAATATGCCAATCTTACTCTACATTTTCCAAAATGACATTGACTTTATCCTTAACAAGTCGATCAAAGTGAGATTCATCTTTGACATCAAAATTTGACATTACTGGAATGAAAATGATTGAACCAGTTTTGTGCTACTCTTATCAACACTGCATTAGATCCATAAACGTCACAAATTTTTCTCGCAGCTTCTGTCGCATTTTCCCGTTTTTTGTATTAAAACTTCAATATTATCGAATTTCTACATTAGATTCACCCATTTTGGTGGATAGAAATACAATAGAAATATGGCTGGACACAGTTTTTATTTTTTTTTTTTTACATCATCTATTTAATAGTATCAAAACTACAACCAAAGAGATTTAACTGCAACTTTTTACTTATGAGATATGAAATAACTTTTTCCTCAACCTAGTATGTTTACAACATTTACAATCTATATACATTTGCAGAGATTTCCAAGCAGACAACTCGATAGATCCTCACCGGCTCCGAATCCACCAGGACGGGCGGATGCGTGGTCGTGACCGTGACTCTGCCGACGGGAGTGCCCGCCAGGGAGTTCGGCTCGGCCCTCTCCTCATTGTAAGGCGATACATCCGCTATCTTGGCCACTTCGGGATACGGTGGAGCCGCCTGTGGAACAGGTGGGCTCGTGCGGTCGCGTATTTCCACAATCACGGTCGGGGACTGGACGGTGACTATGCTCGGAGCTTGTATCGGCGTGGGTGACGATGGCGGGGGCGTCGGAACAGGCTGTGAAGGAATATTGAAAGCCGTGAAGGAAACTTAAACATGCCAAAAGGGGATTGCAACCACAATTGTGTGTGAATGAATATGAAATAATTTCTTTTTTCATTAAGATTGGAAGAAAAACCAACAAAACCTTTTTTTCTTTGTCTAATACTATGTTTTATATCAATATATATTTTTTAAGTAGTAAATAACCAGAAATTTACATGCAACACAATAGAATAATACTGACTATATTATTATAAATATAACAACTTCCCTTTATAATATGTTCAGATAATAGAACAGTTACTATATGTTTTTAAGTGAAGAAAACTTTATGGAAAGAATCATATATCAATCCATTAAATTTCAGTTACATTATTAAACCATTCTCATACTTACACTGACAGATGTGATCTCTGTCGCTCTGTCTTTTTCTAGTCTCTCTTCTTTTCGACTCGATCTATCCTTCTCTAACCTCTCTTCCTTCTGATTGATCTCATTCTTTATCACTTTCTCAGTCTTAACTTCCACCCTCTCAGTTTTAGAATCTATCCTATCGTACTTCTCCGGACTGATCTCTTCTCGAGTTCTTGAATCTGTGATGACGATAGGCTTCGTTTCTTCTTTCTGCTCCGTTTTAAACTCTTTTGTTCTCTTCTCTTGTACAGCTTTCTCGGCATCTTGGCATACCTGATTTCATAAAATGAACATGACAATAACAATGTATTTCAAAAAAAAATAAACGAATAAACGCAGCGACCACAACAAAGATGTTAAGGTTCAGTATTTTTTTTATGTATGAACATTCCAAAACCATTTTACATATTATGACGTGAGCAATCATTAAGCTTTGAACTTCCAACTAAATATAATTACTTATGAATATTTCACATGTTAATTTGAAAAAAAATCATCATGACCATAATACATGCTGATATTGGATAAAACAATAATTTATAGTCTATGTTTTATATGTTAATTCAAATTGAAAAGTATTCTAAATAAATAACGAAAATAAACAATTTATAGTGGTAGCTATATACATATAACCACATGGAGAAAATGAGTTTCAGCATATTTTAGATGATTAATATTCATATTATGTCATAATATTAGAAAAATCTTTTCCATGCTCTGCCATAATTTTATGAAAATTCATTTAAGTACAATAAAATAAAGTAAGACAAAATTTGGGTTCACTTAATATTTTAATGAAGATTTAAGTTGACAGTAATTGTCAAACTTGTATAACCGAGAACAATTTTAAATAGCTGTAAATTATTTTTTTAGAGGTCATTAAACTATACAATTATTTAGTATATCATTTTGACAGCAATATTGCAAATCCCACCTGCTGGACAATTTGCCTTCCTTTAGTGGTGGGAGATTCAGGCGCGGCCGTCACACTGATGGCAGGCGGCGGCGGAGGCGGCGGCGGTGCTGGCTGCTTCTTAGCCGAAGCGGGAACTGAAACGGAAGCAGGAACGGGACTGGGAGCCGGAGCGGAAGCGACGACCGGGGTCTGGGGCGGGGTCACCGGCGGTGGCGGCGCGGGGCCCTTCTCTTTTTTCGGTGCCTGTTGAATGCGATAAATATAAAATCAATTAAGTGAGTACACTATGAATATTTAAAATTATTAAACAGATATTGAATTATATTCCATAATAACGTGTAATTTATTATATAATATTAAGACATATGAATCAGAATCGTTTAATTGTTATCGTTAAAAATCGTTTAGCCGTTAAAGACGAAAACAATTATTTCAAAATTCAATCTATTATTATTGTGTAAGTCATGAAATTGTAGAAAATCGAGTAGAGTGAAATTATTGACATCCATATATCGGTCTTGTTTAATTAGTGGTAAGGCACATACCGGCGCCTTCCTGTCAGCCGCGTGCTCCTCCTCGAGTGGCCTCTTTGCGGCGGCGGGCGCGGGCGTCGCGGCGGTCGCAGGAGTGGGAGTGGGAGTAGGCTCGGTAGCGGGCATGGACACGGTGGGCACTGGCGGCGCGGGCGCAGCGGCACGCGGTGATTCCGGGGCGTCGGGGACAGAAACGGCCGGAGGGACGACGGCAACGCCGACCGGAGGTTCCGGTTCTGACACTGACGAAAAACAATTACACAAATATGTTATTTATGAACAATTTATACTACAAAACTAATAATTTACGACGTGTAGGAAAGTAGGAGTGACATTAGTAAATAAAATTCTAAATTAAGTATAAATGGCTTCAAATTGTTTATGTAAATGTGTCAGTGCTGACAATCACTATGCATTTAGACTGCGATAACACATTGCAGCAATGTAAAATTAATTCGATTAAGTTGATACAAAAGAAAGATTCAAAAATATGATTAAAAGATAAAAAGATAATCAACAGTGACTCGAGAAATGCTTCATCAATTTTAAATATATCTTATTTTTTTTCATGAGCTCATGCTTCTTTACCCTAAAAATAGGCAGAGAAGATAGATTTCCATAAGGTATTATCTGTACATATCTCTCTTGTTTTACCAACATCCATTAATTGATTCTTACAAAATCGTTGGTTTCGGGTTCTATAAATTTGGCCCTTCTTTAATATGCTAGCAATTTTGTCTGAAATACAGATCGTCAATCGAAGTTTTCACTATTTTATCTTTTTTTTTTCAAGCCAAGCGAACTCTACTATCCATCTATAGAATCGCCACACACAATCACTCAATTTGGACAGATGACATATGAACAGCACTAGCACACATGCCGAGTGACACCACCAAGAATCGGATGATTTCAGAGCTGTCATTTTAAAATTGCAGCATCAACATTGAAATCATCTCATTTTTGACTCTCTTGCTTGTAATAGCATTCTATTGGGATAACCAATACAGAATCACTTTATTGAAAAAAGTTATAGGACAAAAAATACACCCCCGATTGAAATTCTGGATCCGAGTCAAAATTGACGTCAGCAAATGACTCACTTTTGACGTCGGGCGTGCCGCCGGACCTCACTGACGTCGAGTCATCTTCCATCTCCATCTGCATTTGTGAGCTGCGGTGTTCCTGCGCGTGAGAGATGCGTATGAGTTTGAGATTGAGAGACGTAGAAGACGTGAATGTAAACAGATAGCTCGCCATATATAATTTTTAATAGAAATAAAAAATAGATCTAGTTATTTAAATAGTTCGGTGAATATTTGAGTTTCAAAAGTAAACTAAAACGGCGGATACGCTGCACTCCTATTATTACTCTGTTAATTTAGCTTCTCTAATAATGCAGTATGTCGTAATTAATAAATTAAAAATTGATTTAATAGATTTGTGTAAGAATAAACGGTTACATTTCTTTAGCTATTTCTAAACTATGTTACACAAAAAAAAAATGCACTCAAATATTAGGTTTGTTTGTTGATTTCTTTGTGTAGTAAGAATTATAAATATTTTTTTTTTTATTTTTGTAAGACTTCAACAAATTTCAAATTAATTTTATGAGTCAAAAAAACGGCAATTCGAAAAAACTTGAAAATATATCCCGTATTTTCAAGTTTTTTCGAATTGCCGTTTTTTCATAAGCTTTGACAAATTTGAATTTGAATGTACATACATAAAAAAGCAAACACACCACTAAATAAAGCAAAAAGTAAGTATTACACCATGTGCACGGTCATGTTTCTTAAATATTTGAACCAAACATAATAAGTATAAAATAATATATAAAAGAATCTGATAAAAGCTATGTGCATAAATAATGATGAATAAAAATAAATAATTATAAATAATTGATATGTGTTTTGGAAATTAGAAATATAGATGCATAAACCTTTTGTCATGACAGAAGACTACATTTTCAAACTGTTCTTGCCCCATTTTATACAATATACCATTAATACAGATCTAATATATCAAACCATTATTGTAATGCATACATTTTCTTGAAAAAAGAATGTAATAATAATAAAAATTGAAAAACCGCTTATTAAATTTTTTATATAATATTATATGAATTTATGATGCATACAGATTTTATATATTTTCATTTTTTTTGATATCCAGAACTCATAAAAGCTAAAACCTGTACGTATAGGAAAACTGATATTTCAAGAAAGTCACTACCTCATATTTATTTCATCAATCCAATATTACAATCTTTCCATAGTAATATTGGCGATAATATTTAACGGGACAAGTTTCTAGGTACATCCCAAAATAACCTCAGTTTCTTTGAATCTGTCACGAGTCATGCCCCATTCCTACCACGGTGTGTGTCCCTACCACCACCCACTAGTTACCTTCGACGAAGCAAGAAGCTCGCGACGCTGGCCGTCCGATTCGCATGCAATGTAAACCAAACACAGAGGGCGCACATTAACGTAATTTACTAAACGGATGTGTGTTAAAAGAAAAAAATAATGAAAATTGCAACGCTTGGCCGTTGCCAAAAATTCAAATGTTCAATAAAGAATCTACTTCGGTTATAAAATGTGATATTGTAATGTAATTATCAACGGCAAATAGATTTGAGCGTGTATAACTTCCAAAAATTGACATGTCAAATCCATGGAAGAAGACGGCCGTTAGCGCAACACTCAATCTAAGTTTTGTCGCACAAAGAAAAATCAAATTCTTCTTGATACAACTATTAGGGATTGTATTCTAATTACCTTTCTTAATATAAATAATTTAAATTGAAATTTAGAAAAGGAGTGCTATGATGTCAGTTCTTACATGTCATAATGCCTCACGAGTCTACCATCGGCTTAAAGTATATACGAAACCCGTTCCATAAGAAAGGGATACCAATACTTCAGATGGATATAACAATTTCATCAATGTGTCGCAGAATATTAACACAGAATAGGTGCAGTACAACGCACGAAGCTGCCGCTCTGAATTGCCTGCAAATGACGCAATGCGCGGGTACAACGCTCCCCGACCCTCACTTCTTCTCCCCCGCGTGCCAATTTTCCGCCATTGCGACTGGGCTCTGCGCAGCGGCAGAGTTTCGTGCGTTGTACTGCATAATTATTTTTTAAATTAATCACAATCATAATGAATTGTACAAATTGGCACGTGGAGGAAAAAAAGGAAGGGTCGGGGAGTGTTAAACCTGAGCATTATATCAATTTGCAGAAAATTCAGAGCGGCAAAATTCCATATGTTGTACTGTACACCATTCCATAATAAATATAAAAGCAATGTATAACTATGTTTTATATAAATATTAACAATTCAATGTACATACATTATAATAATTATACTAACCAATTCGCTGATAGTGTCCTTTGTTCGGTTTATGTTTGCCTTTCCTCGCTTTGGTCTATATATATATATATACATAGATATATATTTTTGAGGTAAGCGAAGACAGACATACAATCCGAACAATGGTGTTAGACAAGCGTGCGGGCAAGAAAGCAAGTGTATCAATTAGTTTATTTTTACAACAATATTATTATGTCATTATTTAACATACTATTATTGACTATTATATAACAAACAAATATTAGTTTGAAGATTATGTATTCTGTTTGTAACCAGCAACATTGTAGTTATATTATAAATACATATACGTTCTAATATTGATCCACAGATATTACTGATATTTCTCCTAAATATCACTCCAGAGTGGAGATATTCAGACAAAACCAAATGTAGATAGTCTATTGAGTATTAAAAATTGTTTTTGTTTACAAGAATAGAGGTATCAAGCCATACCAGTCTTTTAAGAGAGGTGTACTAATGTATTTGATATGTTCATACTGCGTAATCACGTCAAAATTTCATGAAGTTCACTGACTTATAATTTTATTGAAAATTTTGAAGATAATTTTCCAACAAATTTTCATATAAAACTACCTTCGATTAAACAATCACGACTTTATTAATTTTTTTTGAAGTATAGTTTAACTTTTAATTTGCTATTATAATACATAAAAAACATAAATACCTAAAATAATGATTTTTCAGATTATCATCGATAAAATTGTAAAAATCTATATATCTAAGTTCTTCAGAATTTCAATACCAACATTTAAAAGAATATTTAATTGTTAAGTACATATTAAGCTAATAAAATATATATAGATATACATGTATATATACACACACACACACAGACATATGAACTGGTAAAAAGTTTCAAAACGCACCTCGGAATCATCATCTAGCAATTCCTCTTCCACCACCTCAGCTCGGTACTCAAGTAGGAGATCCCTGAGCGGCTTCAAGTCCAGTGGCCGAGTGACGAACTCGTGTTTCAAGAGTTCTGACGCGGTGGGCCTCTTCTCCGGATCCTGAAGTATTTTATGATTTCTTATCGAGTATTTGTGAATAGCTAGCTACAATTCAATATTTCATACAAAAATATTTTCACCAATAATAATAAGAGATAAATGTTATTTGATAGACTATTTCTAATTCAAAAACAATAATAAGTCACCTAATCAGCAAAAGCATTTTCAATCAATCTTGAGTCATTTTTGTAGATATTAAAATAAGCCATAACTTAATTTAAACATACATAGCAATATCATACGTCAATATAATAAGTCTATAGAAATTGTAGCTTAAAAAGCAGTTACATTTTTGCTTCATGAATGTCAAATCATAGTTGAAAAACCTGTAGTCTCTTTATAATCTATGAAACAACAATGCGGCAATTGTTCACAAAAAAATAACTGGTCCTTGAGAATGATTTTGTTAACATTTTCATTATTTGTTAAAAAAAAATATTAGCACTATGGTTTCTGTGTGAAACCAAAAACAATAAGTTCAACTTCATTTTGGTTTTAGTACTTTCAATTCAATACTTTCTTTGAAAACCCCATTTTTAACTGAGGACTTTTTATTCGGAGTGGATTTTATAGAGAACATTAACTATGTCATAGCACTTAATACAACAATTTTGAAATTATTTTAAACAATCATTAACCTTGTGTAGACGAATTTTGACTTATTTGAAAAAACAATTTACTGATAGTGTTTTAATTTACAATAACATCTGGATAGTTAATCAACGATGACTGTCAATTCAAAAGATTTGTCACAAACATTTATCTGGTGGTTACCACTTACTTTACAAATACATCAAAAATTTTAAACAGTCATATAAAACAAATGAAACTTTCTACTCCTTAAAATTATAAAACAAAAAAGAGTAATCACAGAACCACTTTAACATCAGCGATTCAGCAAAAACTGAGGCCTAACTATATATATATATATATATACATCAAATTTTAGGCTATCAAAAAATCTCAAGAATTTAGTAATGTCACCAACGCAAGTTTCTTACTATTTCATAGTATGTGCATCACGTTTATTTTGTGTTGCTATAATTTCTTAGTATTACTGTGGTGAATATCTCACATTTAAAAATTGATTATAGACAGCGCGTAATACTCTATAACGATGGAGAAATTCCAGCAGTTATCAAAAAGTGACACAATTTAGCAATAGCTCTCACCTTAACTAGAGCTTTCGCCACGAAGTCGTTGAACGACGCGGTCCATAAACTCGGCCTCTCCAACGTCGGTGGATCCGATTTCTGTATCTTGAGCAGCACCCTCATCGGGGTCATCTCGTGGTTCGGAGGCTCCATCTGGGCGAACTCTATCAGCGTGATGCCCAGTGACCAGATGTCCACCTGTTGATTACAAAAATGGCTCTTCATCAAATACACAAATATTATTGCAGCAAACTATGTTTATACAATGAATGAGAACTAGTAAAATCATCCTCATGTTAATCGATAACAAAATAGAACTCCGTTGTTCACATCAGAAATGTCAACACATTTATTTAATCTATGGATCTTGATTTATTAACCTATTCACGACGTTGGTGCTCATTGGTTTTGTTCATGATGTTTATGGCTATATTTACAAGTAAAAAGGTTTTCATAAATCAACACATGCGATTATATATGAGGGTTTCAGCGCTGGGAGTTCAGTTCATCACTTAATGAGTATGTGTTAACAAATGAAGAACGATTAGAGAAAAATGTTATGGTGGTTCCGTAATACATTTCCATATAACGGATTTGTAGATTATAAACCTTTTGTTTCTTTTCATGTTCACTTTTTTATCTCGCTTCTCGAACTCCGAGAAAGATGAAACATAACAGAAGAATATAATGACCAGAGCAATCGAGATACTGAGGCGATTGACTCTAATAGCTTATAATCTGATTTATACCAGAAAGAGTATGAACTATCATGAAATTCAAGAACGAAACTAGAGTGCTATGCAATGTGAATAAGCAACAATATGAGAGTAAGAGGGTAGCAAGGTAAAGCATCAGATGTTTAAAGAAAAGTAATAAATAGTACTTAACATGGTGGAATGTTATTAAAAGGATTGACACAGATTGATGATTTGTAATGTGAATAAAGCAACGACTACTGTTACGAAGTTGGTATTAACTGTTGAGATGCATATATTGTCAGATAGTGGAGTAAGAAGGTACTATGAAGATGCTATTCTATGAATAGATAGGTAGTAGCAAATGTTCTTACTTAAGTATTCATTTATCAAAACGCATAGGTCTAAAATCATTATACGTGAGGAGTACATCAACACGGACGGGTAAGGCAAGAATCCGACATCTTTAATGAACATCATCTCACCTTAAAGTCATAAGGATGATCTCGGAAGGTCTCGCAGAGTACGACCTCGGGCGCCATCCAGTACGGGGTGCCGATGAAAGTGTCGTGCTTCTGCAATGTCGACTTGTTCTTCGCCGATACGCCGAAATCGGCTGCGGAAGTGAGCGATATTTAATTTCGGTAAGTCTGAAGAAACAACTCTTACAACCAAATATACTTGTGTAAATCGTTGAATATTGTAAAACTTAACCACATTCCGCAATATTTTACTTGTGTGACAATATGATATTGTATTTCAGTAATGTAATAACTATGATTAATACAAACTGTGAAACTTTAACTTATTTAATTTATTAACACAAACAAAATTTGATAATGATATGATTTATTAAAATATACTATCACAAAATAGAAATAACTATTTAATAATAATTTATTTATTTAACATTATTGTATCCATGCAACATTGACTGTAATAGTATTAAAGCATACTGGCCACACTCACCCAGTTTGACACCCCCGTTCATGGTAGCCAAGACGTTCCCCGCCTTCAGGTCTCTGTGTATGACTTTATGCGAATGCAGGAACTCCAGGCCCTTGCACATCTCCCGACACACGTACGCTATCTGCGGCTCGTTGAGCCCCTTCTGCAACTCCGACATCACCGAGTCGAGGGCACCGCCATCACAATACTCGAGCAACATCTGGTGGAGGAAAAATGAAACATTGCATTATTTATATATACATATTTGCACATGTGAAATGTTTGACTGGTGTTTGATATGCACAAAATCATGCATGTATTACATTTCTTGAAGTGAAATATATCCATGAATAAATATGTAGCAAATAAATATATTATTATAATTAATTATATATATAGAAACATCATAAATAAAAACCACCCTTTTTTATAATGCAATTAAATTTACTCCTCTATATTTGTTTTGTTGCTTGCTTTTGTATTGTTTGATGCCAATCTCAAATAAATTTTTATACTACTTAATAGTTATATTTAAAAATTGGGATGAATTTTAGTTACTCTATGCTTACTGATACGTTTTAAGTTTGTAAGATAGTAAGCATGTGAAGTCAGATATTTTGAAGCCAAAGTCAATTTACTTTTTTTGTTTATGGAATCAGTTAAGATCATAACATGGCAATAGGATCCTATAAACCATATATATATATATAATCATTTAAGTATCTAACCCATAGCTTGTTATCGATGAAGTAGGCTTCATGCATTTCCACGACGTTTGGATGCCGGCACTCGCTGAGGATATCGATCTCCACGGTGAAGTCGCTGAGATCGTCCTCGTTCTCCAGCATGCACATCTTCGCAGCGGCCAGCTGGCCCGTCTGACGATGCTGGGCTTTGTATACCTGTGGATGTTACATAGGAAATATCAAAGGAATATCGACACATAATTAAACGGTGCACAGCCGAGTGATTAATGCTTTGCCTTCGAATTAAAAGATCGTGTCAGTTTCTTTCACTCCATCTCCTATCACTTGTACCACACTCCAAAAGATTGTGGATGAGTATAAACCAGGGCCTTGTGACGAAGCACAAAGTGAGCGATTTGACAAATTGAAAAGTTATTGATAAATTTGGCCATATCAGAATCAAACCTGACGCCCTCCAATGCGAAGATGACGCTCATAAAGACTAATCCTCGCTTCTGCGAAATGGAAAAAGAGAGATGGTCACTGAATTCAAATCCTGATTGCAGGCAAATTAATCAACGAGTTTTTTATTTGAATCATATTAAACCACTTTCTCCGTGTTAGACCCACTAGACCCACAAGTCAGTTTGTTAACAACAACCAGCAGCATGGGATCTCTGTAGAAGGCTTTAGAACTAAGGTCCAATTCTAAAATACAGAGATTTAAAGTGTAAACTTTTGCAATAGGATCCTACACAAATTTAAAAACATTCCTCAGTTATTTTTATAGTTATCTGTGGCATTTTCGACTACACTTTACGACTACAACCTCGTCACCGGGTCCGATTCCGAATCATTTTCTCGTTTCCAGTCTCAATTCCGTCTGTAATTTCGACTCCCGATTTCGCTCTCAATCCCAATGGCTGTCTCGATGCCGATTTTAATCACCCTTAAAGCCTAGTGATTGACTTTAATAATAATCAAGGAATATTTGCACTTGAACGCATTCTTTGAAATGTAAGCGTTGAATGAATATGCCCAAACAAAACCAAGCTCCATGACAAATGACGTATTTTAATCGCATATCAAATTCTACCAGACACACGTGATATCATCTATTAAAAAAGAACTATTAAAAAAACTATTAAAAAAGAATTATTAATTCACTTATCTGCTAAGAGTTTATTTCTCTTAGTTTATATGTAAGTGAAAGACTTTAAATTAGGTTTCCACTATTTATTCACATTTAATATTACCGACAGCTAACACACGCTACAGGTCCACAACAGAAGAGGGAGGTCGAGGTTGCAATCACAAAAAACAAATAAAATAATGTGGGTTGCCACATTATCAAAAAAAAAACGCTTTCATTATACTCTTCTGCTCAAAACAATATATTCATTTTGATTTATACAATAACGCACCATATTTGTCTCGTGTTCTCTACAAAATATATTTTATGTTTTGTAGAGAACACGAGAGAATACAGTATGGATCAAGATTCTAGACCACCGTGTCAGAAAAGATCTCTTACATTATTAATAATGTCATATGAATTGGACAAGGAAAATATTGTAAAATAAATTTGAATGATCTACTGTTTTACGAAGATCAATCAAATTCAGTTATAATATAATCGAATGTCACTGGAAACAGGCATACACAGACCCTTAAATGTTCATAGGCATGATTATACATGGATGCCAGTATTCTCTACTTTATGAGTCTATCAATATAGTTTATCATCATTTTTGTATGGTATTCACTAACCCATTTTATTTGTTTTAATTGCCTGTCTATCCGTCTATCACACATGATCACATTCACGGATATAACCACCTATTACTGTGTATGCATTGCATAGGAACACATGGGAGTCTCACCTTGCCGAAAGCACCATCCCCGAGCTCGCCGACCATCTCCCACAGCTCGGAGGGGTCGACATTTTCGCGGATGTTGTTGAACACCTTCTTCTTTTTGGCGTCATTGCCGCTGCCTAGGTGAAGCACCTAGAATAAAGAATTTTTACTATGAATTCATTAGATCCAAAAGTTATCACTTCGCAAAGGAGTGATGTATCCAGGATATTGGTTAGGGAGGCGCTTGAACCCATTAAATAGTAAGCAATGAGGGTCAGAGAAGATTCATAATCTCCTCCGAAAGAAGGGTATATTAGCAGAAAGATGCATGATCGATTCCATTTGGTACATGTAGTTGGCAGAATTTAAAAACAATAGGAGACCTAGGGGTAATTTTAAAACACTTGGCCTAGTCAGAGTTTACAGAATATCTGCATTTTCTATAATTAACAAAAGGCACGCATAAATAAAGAGTATAGCATTCTAACACATTTTGTGTATACATATTTATTTAAACGAAAATTCAATTTATTAAAAAAAAGCTATTAGATCAAAGGTTGATAAGAAGAGTCATATAAGAAAAAAAAGAATAAATGCTAGCGAGACATCAAGTCAATGTCAAATCTAAGCCATGGATATCGACTATTGTTATTAAAATTGGCACATTAATTTCTTACAGCGCTATACGTGGATGTCCCCTGGAAGCACTGGGCAAATTTGAGAATGGCCATAAATATGTGTCTCGTAGGGTTCGTTTAAGCTCACCTTCTTCAAATTGTTGAAGAACGACATGTTGGTCGCGGGGCGGTGAGGAGGCGCCGCCGCCGCCGCGGGTGGCGGAGGGCGCGGGCTCTAGCGCGGGCCCCGGCGCTCCGCCGGCGCGCCTCGTCCCGTCCGAGCTCCGTACTCGCCCATCGCCGGGCGCGATATAGGAGCGGACGCTCCAACTTGACGATGCACCTGGAATGAATCAATATCGAACCTAAAGTTGGCGGGTAACTTTTTATTACCATTACTGTATTAATCAATACACACTGTTATAGACATATCAAATATACATATATATATAAAATATGATTGTGAATGGAAATTAATTTAACATATGAAAGAATAAAATTTTGAATAGTTTATGAAAAATACTAATCAGCATAGTTTCAAAACTAGAAATAAAGTGAACTGTTTACTTGTTAGTCGACTAAATAAAGTCATAAATTCAGATAAACGAAATTTAATCTTATACAAAGTTTAAATATTTTTTAAACAAACACAGAATAAACATAATGATAATACCACTTCTGAATAGATGGTAAATGCTTATGGACACAGTCAGCTCAACTTCCTACAGATTTATTTCCTTTTTGTAATAGTCTCATATTCGATTGTGACAGTTTGTGACGAACGTTTGAAAAGAGTTACCATCAAATTTCTTGCTCATTCTTCTTGAGTGGATAAGCGCCATAAGAAGGAATAGTAAATAAAAATAAAAACAAATAATTTTAAAATACGAGGTATTTCCAGTGTTATAATCGACGAAATAATGACGTTTTCGAATTTGAATATATTACCAAGAGCTTAACTTAGGATCTATAGACGAGATACGACGCAGGCGCAAGATGACGGAAAGGAAGGCTGGGGGGCCGGGGCGCTCTATTGATCACGCGAAATAATTATAATCACGACTTTTAGGAACACCTCGCGAGATTCGCGCGGCGTGACGTCATCACAACGGAAACATCATTTTGATAATATGCAAACGAATGACTCACACGGACACGTGCGTAGCGTCATCGAGACGGTCGGGCCGCGGGCGGGACGCATCGTGACCTGCGCGATCAGAAGCGAACCAACTAAAATGGTCAAGTGCGAAACCGCATCCCCGCCGCCCGCCGCTCCCGGGACGACCACACGGGGCCGTGGTCGAGGTGTCGCCTCGGTCGCGAGATGCTGACGCGTCGAATATTAAATTATTCAACTGCCGAAGTACGCCTGCCCACAAACTTGTACCGCTCCGAGGGACCCGGACCGTGAGAGACCGCGCCGGCGGCTGCTGGCCGACGACGAATTTTATAACGAGTGTGGTAACCGGCGTGCGTTGGCGCTGGTGAAATTCCCGTAATAATCTGTTTTGACATTTGCCCGAATATTCGTGCTTATTGGACACGATCTAATTGAGAACATTTTCGATTTTTCAGCTCCTCGAATAAACGGCGGGTATACAGCCCCGGGACGGACAGACAGGCGAAGAAATACAATAACGTACCGAAGAACGACCAGCTAGAACATATTTTGTATTATAATTTGTAATAGACGATTAGCGGTGAAGGCTACGTGCCGTCTGGGGCAAGGAGCGAGTTTTGATTAAAATCAAGTTCAAAACTCCTCGGTCAATTTGTCAGGGGTCATAGAATTGTAGAATCCGGTGCCTCCTAGTTGAATAGCGAAGTTTTAAACCGTAGCGCCACCACAGCGTAAGGCAGCAGATTCGAACACCGACAAGGGACGACGCACTAGTAAATTAGCCGTTTCAAATTTTCCCACGAACGCGTACAAGTGTTGGGTTTGCGTTGGTGAGACAAAAAAAAATCCTATTGGCGTCACACCCGCGATATCGCCTCCTATCTAGGTTTGTCCAAGGCAGTCCCTACTACAGGCCTAGCATGATGCGTTAGACAAGAGCACCTCTATAGGGCTATCCCTTTCTTTCATCACGTCGCTGAGAAAGAAGGTAACTTCTATACTTGTTCTCTAGGGCGTCGTGCTAGGCCCGAGAAGGGTCCGTATCGTTACATACAAATTATATAGTTCGTCTAGGTTATAAAATAAATCAGTGTGCCCTTAAATACACAAAATATTATATTCTCAATATCGATTCAACGTTTAAAAGCGTTCAACTTATAACGCCTATTAATGGTTCACAGTAACTTTTTTATAAACTTGAAAAGTGGACAGTAATGGAGTAGTATCTTTCATATATTCAAATTTTTTTTTTATAAAAGTGCGATGAATACCACAAAATAGATTGAATACTTGAGCACGTAATGTATTCAATGACCTCGAATCTAGGCGCCTGCGAATTCCGCTCTAACCAGTCGATATTGTAGTCCAGGATCCGGCATAAGAAGAACGTTCCCTCGTGCTTATTCAGTAAAATGATGTTTTGAGAGTGCATTTAACCAATAATTTAACTATGCAAATATTGCCCGAAAAATGCCCCTGCCGTTAACTTTAAACTATTTTTTTATTGATTTAAAAACAGATTCTTTCAAATTTATAATGAACTTTCCCAGAGCCACATCATACTAATGTTTATCGCGGAATTGTTTATTGCCAATTGATTGCGACCTTCAGGACCGCTAAAAAGTTACATAGGCAATTAATTAAAACCTTTATAATTCGGTTTCGGGGCGTGGCTTCGATTCCCGCACACGAACCGACATTTATTTGATTGAAGGTTAAAATTCGTCTGAATCTGGATTTTTCTATTATTTGTATATAAAAATATGCATAGGTATATACATGTGTTCTATCAACCATCTGATCTGATGACCATAGTATAATCCTCGATGCTTAGTTTGGGGACAAATCTGATCTGTGTGTGTGTGTGTGTCCAAAGACATTATTATTATTATTGTTCATTAATAGGTGAAGGAAAGTTCATCTAATACCGGATCCTAGGACTAATTCTTTTTCCAACCTCCTAGTTCTAAAAACGATGACACTGCGGCCAGTAAAGGCCGACACGGTCAGGGCGCCGAATTGATGAACCAGGGAAGCCAGGGTTGATGATAAACAATCATCAGCGGCGGCCGGTAACGTCATGGGCGTTTAGAAGTGAGTAAACCGATGACCTAACTCGCGACAGCACGTGACTCAGAAGCCTTAAATACAAGGATAAATAAAGGAAAATTGTATAAAACTATATTTAAACATATATATTTAAATATAGTATATATTATACATACGTATAAGATTGTAATACCATGCCCTCTGCAACTACGTGTTCAAAGATACTAAAACACATAGTAAACGCACATAATAGGGTCCGATTTCTTTTAAAGAGGATTATCAACAGAAACTTATTATTTTATTGATCGCTAGCGACCCGCCCCGGCTTCACACTGCTAGCAGTAGTATCTATAGTCAGAGGACTTCTGGTGAACGGATAGGAGCGTTCATGAGATCAAGTTTTACCAGATATCTAAAGACACGGCGCCCTGCTACGCCCAGAAAAGAAATGCATTGACTTTTAGGGAAAATATAATACGAATTCGCCATTTATTGTTGTAGAGCCGTGATATGCTCGACTTGGGCGCAGCACGACAATGGACCCGCTCGAATGGTGCAATACCACACTCTCATGGGATATACAGGCGTGGAATAACAGTTTCCATCGTTGCACCTCGTCCAGTGATTGTGAGTTCCGGTGGCTCAGTGCCCCACTGCCTCATACACATCACCTAACAATTTCTCTCCATCGGCCCCTCCCCTCTCCATTAGCTTACTCCTTCCTCCATCAGATATCCTACTACGAATGTATAATTCCTACTCAAAAGGTAGGCAAAACACCGGTGACTCCTCCAAAGTCGCAAGTGTGCATGGGCAACGATGACCGCTTATAATCTGGTGTCTTGCATACTCGTTTGCTCCTCGATCTTGCTATAAAAAAATGTGTTCATTGAATTGCTATCAAACTTCACAGGATTTACTGTTGGGTTAATCTAAATAATTCCTGAAAATTTCATTAAAATTGGTCCAACTGTTTTGGAGTCCTTAGGGAACATACACGCATCGAATTTTATATATGTATATAAAAAAATAAAATAAACGTCACTATGCAATTTTTGAAAATTACAGAAACTCTAGTTCATTTGTGTGATTCACTATAGACATATTTTTTTAAAACTCAATATGACATTTGCCTCCCAACTGCATTCATGTCAATAAAATAAATACGAAAATAAACAAATGACCTCTAGCGCTAAATAGAAGTACTCCGAAAATTTACCATAATTAGTTAACTATCACCGGAAAATGTACGAAACCGTGACAAAGCACGAGTGCGGGTCAAGGCCTTTCCGGTAATACCAAATTTAAATATAAAAAAAATCATATCATAATATTTTCCTTATTCTCCTAATTATATTACACATTATAATTAAATACGTACAAAATGTAATTAGCGACCGCCCAACGTTTAATTTTACATCAAACCTTACTACTATAAACCATCAAATCCAAATTTCTGATCTACTCATGGGTATAGTCGAGATCGTGTTATACTAGAATTGTAGGCACATAGCCTAGTAGTAAAACTGCTAGGCTACGTGTGCCTGGTTAAACGCCCATGGATATGTCTCCACGTAAAGGGCAAAAAGTGTCTATGGAGGGCGAAGGATTGAGAAACGAGTCAATCTCATTATTCCGTTCAACGCCTCATAGGGCGTGAGAGCCGTCTGAACGTCGAACGCTTTTCACGTAACTACCCCCGCCGCCATCAGATTTTGCAATTCGATTTCGCATTTTAACGATGCGCCCGCGCCGTCCCCAACCGCCAGCCGCATCGAATTCGGGCCGATTCCTTTTCTCATGAAAACATTAATTTAAAATTCATCAGGCAGGCACACGCAATGTGACCACATTATCGACGGCCACACACACATCCCGTTCCTGCTGTTATCTGCGGCGCGGGCGCAGCACAGAGAATTAGTCATATGAGCATTATATGCACGTACGTCTTGCCTACAGCAACCGCGAGCATGTATTATAGGAGATAAGAAAATGATGATTCTTTGAAGAAAAAAAAAAAAGCCGTCGAGTGACGCCTGGCAGATGTGAAATATCAAAACTATTCTCTATAGAAAAAATGCATGATAGGACGATTTATGATATAAATAAATATAGTATAATTAAAAACAATATATTATATTAAAAAAAAAGTTATAAATTTAATAGTTTATATTGATTTAATACCAAAATTAAAAACATATTCCGAAGTGAACAACTATACGCTATAGGTATATGCTCAACGCGGGGCGAGAGAGGGTTGATCGTCGAGCCGTCGCCATGACAACAGTCGGTCTGACCCGTACTAATAAATATTTTTCATCGAAATAAAAAAACAAAACTCTATTAAAAACACTTTCCAAGCAATGCCAACTTTCCCGCGTCAAGGTTTGAAGTACCCCACTGAATAGGTATCCCGTCCCACGATTTTTATATCAGATTGTGGGATTCGGACCACCACCCTGGTCAACGCGGATCGGAAACTGTTAGAGACCGACGGCGTGACTTTGTCTACGAGGCACAAAGCGAGCGGTTCAATTTGACTCCAGTCAAAAACTCATCGGTCGATTTGTTCATGGTTTGAATCGAATCCGATATCCCGTCTTTCGGAAGCGAAACTCTTAGATGATGAGCTGTCACAATTCCTTACCACTGAACCACTATCGCAAACAGAATATTGATTGTTGCAAACGCGATATCTTCTAAAATCAATACACTAACAGCAGGCTTTGTCGGAATCAACTTGCAATGGTAGACGAGAACTAGTGAAGCGAGCTAGTAGCTCACGCGTCAATATAACGTAACGGATATCGAATGAAGCGGATGTAGATGTAGGGGGGAAATATAAATTTCATATACAACTAGTAGCATATCGGTATGACCACATCTCCTTTCCGCTTAGAGGATACATTTCAAGAATAGAGGAGGGGAGATGCCTCATTTATCTTTGACACGGTCACAGCGGAGACGAGAAGAGACTATACGATCCGTGTGATGCGCACACGCAGGGAACAGCGGAAACGAGGAATAGTGTAAGATAATCTTACGAACGGCCGCGCCAGTTCTCCGCAAAAAATCAATCCCACTTTTGATTCTTTAACCTATTGGCTCTTTAAAAAAAGGCAAGACACCTATTTTGCGATGTGGCGTAACCGACTAAGAATCCCGAGCCACGAAAACTCCAAGCCAGAGACCAAACAGTTTTAGACCTGGCGGATTTTGCGTACAGCTCAAAAGACAGCGTTAAGCCAGAGACTTGTGGCTCGTTCGCGGCGTCATCGGCCCGAGCGGAGTCTATCTTGTTATATCAATTGATTCTAATGAATGCCGCGAAAGCAGTCCCGAGAACGTTTTTACAAATAGAACGCACGTCCTATCAACGGGCGTGTGCGGTTCACACTCAAATACTTGTGAAAAAAACTTGGCCTGACGTTCATCCATCACCACTAAAGGGATTGAACATCGTCACACAAGAGGTACGAAATACAATGTTCTGGGGTGGGAAGGGGGGGGGGGGCGCTCAACGAAATGTGCCATAGCGCGACGAGGAGCAGGTCAAAAGCTCTGTGGCGTCAAATCCGAAATAGGAAAACGAAAAAAGGTTTATGTCTTTTGATTTGTCTAATATCTAAAATGTTTTAAACAAAAAAAAAATTGTAAATACTGCTGTTTTCATTTACGTGCGACCACCTGTGACGGCGGGTGGTATGTCAAAAACCTTACAATTTATGGATGGCCCCCAAGACGCGATACATGACATTCGCTACGAGGGAATTCATTAGACTGGCATTTCTCCTTTACAATTCAATAGCACAGTCTCGTTGTGGCGAAACTGGGGTTGTTCTTGACCGGGCTCAGGAGCCACGGATGCAAATACATTGACGTTATCATTGACACAGATCTGACGTTCAAACCTCACATCGAATCACTCACTACTGGAATCCGGAAATCGATGGTTGTCTTTAAAGCGTTAACGTCACATAGCCACTCCAGCAATGCTCGTATATGTGTGTATTTCTCACCGTGTCAGGCACTCGTTGTCTACTGCATCACCGCTCGGGGAGATGTTAACAAAATCAACCTTACTAAACTCGAATATGCCCAAAGAGCAGTTCTAAAGGTTAGTAACTAACTCCCTTCCTTATGGGTATCCCACGACGAAAGTCCATCGACTGACTAATGTGTTAACGACCTGGCAATTGTTTATTTTGTACACACTCTGATATAAATCGTAGCACTATCCTATCCCTTAACCCTACTTCGCCTGTATCGACCTCCTTTCCACAAAACTTTTATCTGTCCTTTAGCCCTTTCCTCTACAACACATTCGTAGACGGTATTGATGTGTTTCCTCTTTCTTATTACGAATGTAAGCAAAGAGTCACCTAGTTTTTGAAGCAATTTACTTACAAGGAACACAGAATCTTCTAATATTAGTAAAACAATAATTTTCATACTTCACTACGAAACGGTTTACAATCAAATCAGTAAGTGCTTACCGATATAACATCACATACAATCACGTACTACACACACACACACACACAGACGCACACACGTACGGATGCAGCACACTTGCGCGCGCACCTTCGTCCGTATATGAACATAGACAAGTATTATATCTATATATTATATAGCCGCAGGTTGTGAATTGCATTGGGAAGCCTGGCGACCTGTAACACAGCTATTTATGTCTATTTCAGGTACCAAACTCCACAATATTGTACTTTTGTGAAGTAAATAAATAATAATTAGTATACTGTTTGTTTTGCATGCCATATTACGAGAGAGAGAGAGAGAAAGAGAAAGAGAAAGAGAAAGAGAAAGAGAAAGAGAGAGAGAGAGAGACAGAGACAGAGGATAGTGCGCACGACACCAGCACAGAATAAAGTGATGCAAGTGCAAAATCAAAAACCATTTCGATCAACCAGACATCAAACAAAACTTATATTCTGACAAAAGACATTGCAAAGGCAACTTCATGCTCCCACGCAAAAATGAAGTTCGAATTCGATAAAACTTGGGAAATATATGGAATTTACGTTTTCGCAAAGCTCTATTCGCTTGGTGTCTGTTACAAACACATAGTAATGCCCCGATGCGTATTTTTCTCTCAATACCCTGTTGTGTCACACCAAAAATAGACTAATACCTCGATATCTGTCTTGTAGTCATTGTATTTATAGAGAATCATTATTTCGTGTGCCATTCATTTTCCCGAACAGTCTGCGATAAAAACTTATGTATGTATCTGACTGACCACATGTTAGAAGAAAAATCTTATACGATTTTCTTAATCTAATATAAATATAACGGGATTATTTCGGCGAATCAGAAACACAAAGAAAGGCTGTTGTTTTAAAATACATTTTTTTTTATTTCTATACTCACGGAATGATATAAATCATAATCTGTACGATTTTATATATGAAATAAATATTTCAGATTACTTTATTTAAATTTTCCCGATGCAATGTCACCGACTCGACGAGTTCAGGAGAGCGAGTGCACGGTGCGCCTAAAGAAGTTTCATTCCAAAATTGTGCGTTTGTGTGCGCGTGCGTCGCGTTGCGCGGACACTTAAATCCTATGAGAGTCCGCATGCGCCGCGCACGTCACAGCCCCGCGCGGCCGTAAAGCCGGCGAGGTTACGCAAACTCATGAAGCGTAACGGCAACGTGTGCACAACAGATTTATCTCGGGGCTGGAGGAATTGACGCCGCGTGTGACTACACTGTACGTACATATACATATACATACATTTTTTATAGCATCTTCGGGAAACAGACGAGTAAGCGGGCATCGTCGTCCGTGGGCAGTCGCAACCCCGAAGCGGTCGCCGGTGCGTTGCCGGCCTCTAGAACGGGAATAGAACATCCGACGGACGGGGGGATCGGGCCACCGGAACTTGCGCTCACCGGAAGAAATGCACACCACGAGTTGCCACTTCACGCCCGTGAACTGCGAGAATGCCGCATCTCACGGGTCGAGCCGATCCATTTTCATACATAAAACCAATGTCCCTACTTACGACGGACGGACAAACGCGCCTCGGCCCTATACAGTTGTTGCTATATTAGGCTTTCATTTAGCCCGCTGGTGAGCCGTATCCTCTTAAAATCTTTTTGATGACGTCATGACGTAGGGTGTGTGTGTGTGTGTGTATATATATATATATATATATATATATATACTAGTCCCACTTTCGCTGAGTAATTTTTATTTATAAATAAAATGGCGAAGGATTTACGTAATTCTAAAAATGAGTAGCCTAGAACCATCTACAAATCATCCCGCATCGAATGGCCCCAGTCCCGTGTCTATACGTTTAGTAGTTTTTACGTGATTGGCGAACAAAGACAACCTATTTTCATTATATATGTATAGATACAATACTCAAACAATATGACGAGTTCAGTGGCGCCGCCATTTAAGGTCGAGAAAACACATGCGTGTCATAATGAATATTAATAAATATAATTTTTATAAACAAACCACAGCGATTAGACTAACGATATTCAATGCGGAACTAGTCGCAGTGATTTCAAAGCTAATGAAAAGGCTAATAAAATAATATGGTCCTGATTTACCGGCCGTTGTCGCGACTACATACGGGTCCGTATACCTAGAGATTCGGATATCTATGGATTTTTGTTTGTAAGTGAAAGCTTTTTTGGACGTTAGGGCGATTTTTGGGTCGGTAAAATTTTACGAGTTCGCGTCACCGCCTCGCTGCGTCACCGACACGCTGATGTAGTATGTGTGAAAACTTTTTTATAGGCGTCTTGGTGATTTCACGGTATATGTGTAAAAACTTCTTTATGCGCTTTGGATCATTTTATATGAGTAAAATCGCACGAGTTCGCGTCACCGACATGCTAATGTCGTGACAGTCTGTACTGTCAACATTAGCATGAAATTTTAGGTGAAATTTTAAATTCAAATAGTTTGCAAACGTAATTGTGGTTTTGTTTAAATTAAAAGGCTTGAAGTTCGTTCCAATTCAAACCTTGATAGGCACATTTTAAAACTTACTGGGCTCGCACAGCCCATATATGTTTCGATCAATCGTTAAATTGCTCAGAGCGCCGATAGATGTCAGAAGCGGACCACTGTTAGTTTTTTTTTTTTTTTATTTAATAATTACGCTAATTACGTTTTAATTTTTATTACAATTACACTGAAAATCCCAAAAAAAAAACACTTATTTCACAGTTTAAGACTTTCACTTCTGTCGGCAATGTCCGATGGTTGTCTTTTTTGTTAAACATTTTTTTTTAAATGTGATATTAGTGTTTTTCTTGATATACTTTTTCTCGTATTGGTGTAATATGAATATATTATAAAATACATTCTTATTAAATTTCATATCTTACTTCCATAAACAATTCAAGCTCTTCTAAAATAGCTTAATATTAACAAATCGAGAGTAGAGCACAACTCAAACGTTTCGCGTCATATTAAGCGTGCAAACCGTAAATCAAACGGAGTGTTAAATGATAAATGACGAAAAGATAGATCGATAATGTCATAATTATTGTGTAGAAAATAATTTTGACGTTCCACTCGGTTTTTTTTTGTATCCTTATATCGACCGAGACGGAACCCTCGGGCCGCCCGCCCGCCTCGCACTTCGACGTTAGACACGGCCGTAGGATCGATGAATTACGACCGCCTATTATAAGCTGCGCGCGCGACGGCGATGATGTCACCCGTCGCGATACGATCGACATTTTTTTTCCTTGAAGTTCCCGCGTGCGGCGCATCCAACGCCGTCATTGGATAGATCCAGTTTTTCGTCGAGGATTTGGAGATGTTATTTTCTAATCGCCGATTTTAGTAGAGTGGAAAAATGATTGTTTTTTTTTTGATAGGATTTACGTAAAATCCGTTCTGCGCGTGAGCGTCCACGTTCCGAAAAGTGACAATGTCACAAGTTAATCGGACCAATAGTGTCGGGGATCTCGTGATGAGCCAGTCAGTGGTACTTCGATCAAATAGGTATATTGCTTTTGATTCAACGCATTTGAAATTAATTGTAGACATAAAAATTGTAACTAGCTCTAGGCCGACTCGTGCGCAAGCATTTGCGATTAAAAACGAGGAAAAGATAAAAGAGAATGTGATTGGATTATGTGAAGAAAAATATGCACACTTGACGGTTTGAATGCGAGTTTTGCGGGAAATCGAGACTTAGAGTAAGAAGAAGGTATGACATTTATTATATATGCTTATGATAGACGAATGGATGAACTATTACGGTTAGACAGCCCAGCTTTTAGACTTTTTGAAATATATGTTGCATTTTTATGCAACATATATTCACATATATATATTCAACAATAACAATTTTCATTGTTATTGTTGAATCTAACGTGTTTTCTCCTTAAATACATTTTCAACATACAAACACAGAACTAACGTTAACGTGTTCGGTAATTTTTTAATTGACAAATGCACGAGCGTAGTAAAACCGGAATATGTTGCCAATGTTAAAAGAATGGTAAGCCTACTAAATTCGGTAACTTTTACCAACTTTACCAACGACGACTGTTGAGCTAACCATCGCCGTTGACCGTCCGTTAGGTCGGTGCACCAATTCATTTATCCAAATTAAGCTAGCTTAGTCCGGTAATACATCGCCGCTCCCAATTAATCCTCATTAAAGTTAAACACCAGATACGTACGATTACAATTGTTATCAATTGTTGCAACAGCACCGTGGCTCCATCTACATAGAGCGAGTGTACATTACACTAGGTTTATGTCGGCTATAGTTTTGCCGCCGGCTTCGCTTTGCCTAAATAGTAAAATAGCAACGATTTGTCGCTGTTCCCGATATCGCTCTGAGTTTCAATCCCGGTGATGATTTCTATTCCAATAAATCTAATCCCTCCTTGGATATTTCTGTATTTTTCTAGTATATATAATTACACATATTTTTAATATTAATATTAAAATAATTATTCTAGTCGTATTATAGAAGATATTTTGCTGCTATGCAAAAATTACAATCTATTCGGCCGTTTGGAAAATTAATCAATACAAACAGACGGACAGTCCCGTTTTATATTTGTATAGATTTTACATATTTTAATACAAAGTAAAATACAATTACATTACAATGGACGAAATTATTCGTCACTCTCAATTGGATAATTATGAAGCTACTATAATTTAATATTCCTACCTTTACATATAGTGATCTAGTAACAGGTAACCGGGTAACAGGTAAAAAAAGTATTATGTTATTTATAACATCGAAATAACACTACCTGTGGAACGGTTTGCATTACCTACGGCCGACTTCGACCTGTCAAATTTAGCTACATCGTGCGCACAAACACTAACATTTCATCTTTAATGCGCCTAAAACATCACGATAAAAAATGAAATATCGTTTAATTTTCGTGTTAAAAAAAAACTGCTATAAATACGCACCGGATTTGGTTATAACTGTTACGTTACTCATCGGCGCATTCCTAAAAAAAAAAAAGACTCAGATGTAGGGATCTACAGCTTAGTAGGATCGAAACGCAAAAAGCCTGTTATCATGCGCGGACGCACCCGAGGAAAGCGTGTCACAAGCGAGAGGCGGGGCTGTGTCGCTCGGCGGCAGAGATACCCGGTTCGTGTTGAAATTGCTATATGTACGCCGAATCGGATCTCGGACGCGTCAAAACGAAGAGCCAACACTTGGATCTAGGGCCAGACGAGTCGTTCGCGATTAAAATTATCACGTTACATATGAACCTATAAAAATCAACGGTTCCCAAAGCAAAATTATTACTACAACTCGTACGCGAGCCGAGATCGCTCTCGACACGTTCTCGAGAATTAGGCGACCACTAATCCTTCGTGAAGAAAGCGAGCACGACTCGTCATCGACTAGCTTTAGCCCGCGGCTCCGCCCGCTTGGGCATAGCATGGATTTTCTACGTCTTCAGCATCGGCCCGACGTGGCCGAGTCCGCCGTGATCCCGACCTCGGTCTCGCTCTCGTCTCGACCCTTAAAGGTGTGATAATAAGATGAGGCATCACGTGACTCGAAACCATAGAGACGCAAAATAACTTCTTATATTCGGTCACAGGTATCAGTTTAGTAGATTTTAGCGTATTTTTTTTTTGCGTGACACGCGGACGTAGAAACATACGTACAGACAGACGCACGGTCAGACAAACGTTCTATGAATAATTGCTTCGGTTTCTGTTGGACTTGTCAACACCTGCCACATCAAATTTTCACAAATACATTTTCCAATCACGAGCATCTGTCGGTCACAATTTTATTATATCACGTATAGAGACGACTGAAGGTTCTTTCGCGAAAATCATTGCACACGCATAATCTAACGTGATCCTCACGCGACGCAGTCACGTCGTTGGCAACTTATTAAATATCGTTCACGCGCGAAACGATCTACAGGTGGCCATTGTGATCATGGCTAATCTCGCTTCAATGCGCAGGACCTATAAATAGATCTTTGGATCGATCGGCATAACGGCAATCGTAATCGCATACGCGCGAAATCGGCCTTCGATATTAACAAGTCTCCTCAACTTTATATATCTAGATCTTCTAAAGACCTATAAAAATGGCTATTACATACGCATGATCTAGTTAAATACATGGATCGATCGCAAGATAGCTTGTATCGTTTGTATCACCGACAGCTTTTATACCTATCGTAGGCCCCGACCACCATCCGCCGTTGGCGTTTTCACATACATTTATATAGGGATCCGTAGATCGATCCATCGGGGGCCCGGCGCGGCTGTTATCATGCGCGAACGCACCTATCCGCGAGTTAGGAAAGCGTGTCACATGAGGCGGGGCGCGGGGCGGCCGGGGCAGGTACTAAGTGGACCGGGCTATTTGACCGCTAGCCGCACGTATGCCGCGGTACAGGCGGAAGGAAAAGTGTTTTATTTCGGAGTAAAATTAAAGTTAGGCATGGTCACGACGCAATACGTCTGTCGCTGTTTTAACTATTCCAATATGATAAGTGTCGTGAATAATTCACGTCTTGAAATTGTCTCTGAAGAGAATATCGACATATTTTAATATTGAAATGGGTTCCTCTCGTCAACATCCAGATCATTTAAAAAAAAACCATTTAATTAACAACTGCTAATTACCTTTCTAATCTATACTTCTCGTTGACCGAGCATCAGCCGGTTTTGAGCTATTTATTTTCCGACTTAGACTGTTCGCAATTTTTTTTTTAATAATTCTATATCCAATGACACTTGGCGAATCGGGCCGATAACCGCTGGCGATTGAGTATTATATATAATTATATCGATGACACATTTATTGACGGTGCGGGTGATGCGAGCGCATTACGTATAAATATGCATTTGTGTATAAATAAATAAATATATATATATATATATATATATATATATTTATTTATTTATTTATTTATAAACTGCCAGAATATTTACTCGAACACTAAATCATATGTGAGCAACCACCGGCCCGCTGTAAGATTTGATCCGGCCCGCGAGACATTTGAAAAATTTCATGTCTGATCTCTATCGCTACAAATTATGAACACTAGTTTAAAATACTACTTTAAAATGCACTAATTCTTGAACGCGGCACGCGAACCTATTTTGCACCCTCGAGTTTGGCCCAGAACATGTCAAAGGCTGCTCGTACCTGCTGCTTTAGATTATACTGAAGAATAGAGATTAATTCCTACGTTTCAGTTGTCGACTTATAACTGATAACAATCGATTGGTAATCAATAGTTAACTATTGGTAACCAGCCGACTTTGAACACACGAGACGCGTGAGCAGGCGCAGAGAAACGCCACCGATTGCGTCGGAGATCCGAAACAGACTGGGGGCCGAAAAGACCGGTTGATCGTCTGTATTTCCACATACACTGATGGTCCAGTGCCACCAACGTTCGTCTGAAAAAAATTAAAATCTCGAATTTTTAGACCGCGTGACGTTTCGTTAGCTGACGTCAATGCCGTTGTATACTTCTAATTTTTAGACCGCGTGTCGTTAGCTGACGTCAATCTATATAAAATACATCATCATGCTATTCTACGAGCGTCAGCGAAAATATGAAACCACCGGTCTAGACATGCCGGTCACCAGGCGAGACTGGCAACGCGGTATGAGGCTGATCACACCCTGGCCCGACTACATTGTTCCAGGGTTCAATGTTACGAAATGCCCGGTACGCGAGATACGCGGAATTCAAATAACAAATCTATCAACAGCCCAAAAATAATTCGTCATACAATTTCCATACGAGAAAAACCAAAAAAAAAAAAAACGAGAAATTTTTAAACAAACTTTTTTGCTACAGGACACGTTCCGAACAGACTTACTTTTTAAAGTATTATACTTTTAAATCCAGCACAAAGTTGCTAAAGTCCACGAGACATTTTTGAAACAAATTCTACACACAATATATAGCTACGGTATCTTTAAATATATAAAAACCAACTTAACGTCATAACAATATGATTATGAGTGTCGATTAAATAAATAAAGGTAGCGACTCTGTCAAATAAGGTATACTAAATACTTTCGACTTGAAAAAAAAAATCTAAACTTTGCTTGCTCTGTTCGATTAATAAATATACTTTATGCGTGGCGTCGAACACGCGACAGGGTACGAACACGCAATTTATATTGGGAGGGTTCAAAAGTGGCATCGCATGGCAAGTTCCGATGAAGGTGGGCCGACTTTGTCGCAATACGACGAAGGTCGAAACCATAAACACGCGTTTGGCATAGTTTATTAAAAAAAAAATAATACTGGAGTTTCATGATTTTATTTGTGAAATTTAAATTTACTACTTATTAAAAAAAACGGTTGTCTGTAAAGTCTGTTCACGAGCGATAATTTTGCGTGATAACGTCATAAGAAAACATTGATGAAAAATTGTATACTTTTATGAATTGAATTGAATTATTATCACTTGTCGCAATTGTTGTTGTAATAAACAATGGAAACCACATTAACTTTTCACTTCAACAGTTCACGTGTAGGTCGTGTGCGACCGCTGTCTCTCTTCTACTCGGACGCATCGGCCGCTGGAGTGGAAGAGAGATCGGCGGAACGCGACAATTAGTCATGCGTTTTCGTGCGTGCAGCCGGTTCATCGATTTATAAGACGTTAGTTATCACGTCATAAAAAAAAATTTCGAGTGTCATATTTTTTGACACGATTACTAATAAGACATTATTTTAAAAATTAGATATGATTCTTTTTTTTGTCACATTTAACGGAATGTAATAATTTCTATCGAAACTGCTTGTTTTTAAGTGCGCCGAGCGATCGACTTAAGAATATAACTTCGGTAAAAGTTAAAGAGAATAACCTCAACGAGTGCTAATTTTTATTACTAAAATTTGGCAGTTTGAAGGTTCCTCAGCGAAACCAACAAGTTTATACTCGCGCGCAACTTACAACTTCATGCAGTTAAGTTATCAGAGTTTATGTCTACATATAACAAAACTGCAGGTCCGGACCGGGGGGGGGTTTAGGTTAGGGGGGGGCGGCGGCGGCGTCGGCAAACCAGTGCACCCGTACCGCGCGGCAGTTCATAATATCGTTGAAAAAAAAAACTTGCTTCACAAAGCACCTAATGTCTAACGCACGTTGTTCTATCAATTATTTATTTGATTTTAAAACACCCAGTTGGTTTTTGAACACGTCTTAGAGTTGATTCCAAAATTACAAATTTATTAGTTTCATAAATAATTAAAAATAAAAAATATTTAAAGGATATTTTCAACGGTTCTTCCTTCCAAAAGATATGATTTTTTTGTTCTACAAAAATGTTTATAATATTCAAAAAAAAAAATAATAATAAAGATTCTATATAATTATGAAAAATGGTATTTATATAGCATTGGAGCTTCGCCTACCAACTTTGAAAAGTCCATAAAACAAAAACGACTAATCAAAAGAGTGTATATAGGAAATAACATGAGTTGTTATGATATGTTTCCCACATATGATTTCATAAAAAGGTTATTAGGTAGAAAATAAAGAGTAGGTACAAATTCATTAAAATCTTATTATTCTGAACATAAAAAATACCCATTTATGAGTTTATTTTTTAACAATTTATCTCAAACACTGGAGGGGCGCCATAAGTTGCTGCCCCGGTTTGTAACAGTCGTAGAAACGAGGCTGCAAAACAGATGTTACACATAACAAAACATATACCATGTAACAAACTATCTCCACAATATTATCGCGGAAACTTATGGTGAAGCCAGACGAGGCATTATTGGCCGGCGTAGCTTCAAGTACGAGTATTTTGCCGGTACACGCAAAACGATCAATACTACTCGGTTTATATTTTGCACACAAATATATATATATATATATATATATATATATATATATATATATATATATATATATATATATATATTAGGTAAAGTAATATAATTGGGTATTATGTTATTTCATAGAGAAGTATCAAAAGAGTTTTATCTCATAACAGCAATTATTGTTATGACCTCAACAACATCGCCACCCGCTATAATATGATAGGTACTTACCAAAGGTAGCTTTTTAAATTAGGTAGATTCCATTCAAAGTAAAAGTGATCCGACAACAGAACACTCTTTATAATACTTACGTAAAAATAGCATCTATTACTATAGAATAAAGTTCCTTTATTTTATACTCGATTATAGAAATGTACGATGCAGGGATTTTACATTTCATAATCACAGAAAAGCACACTTTTCTCGCCGACTGTACACCGTATTTAGGTAAACGTAAATTTCTCAAGCGGCCGGGCCTAACAAGTGTCAATGTTTATCGACCCGCAATGGCGATGCGAGAGTGACAAAAACACATCTTTAACACCGACCTCCGCGAAAGTAAAAGGATAATGTTAACGCCGCGCACTTACCTATACTGTGTTCATAGGCCAAGATCACTATTGTGCGTGATGAAATTGCAATTTTTTTTTTCAATCATAGCCTGTTACCACACAGTTGTTAACAGATTAGGGAAGTCAAGAGATTTCATATCAAACATATTAAAATATGTGATAATTTTAATGAATATAATTGTAATATAAAATGAACATTGGTTCATTATATATTACATAGTGTCAATTATATATTCACGGTCAGTGTCAATTGTGACACTCTTAAAAGACTAAACACAGGTAATTCAACATGTACATGATATGAAAATATATGTATATTTTTTTAGTTTATTGTTATAATTTCAGTGATTAATCACAAAAAATGTATAGTGAATAAGAGGTTTGAAAAACATTTTTATATTGTTCTCAAACTTATTTAAAAAATATTTAAAGTGGTAAAGTGATTATATGGATATAGAGTTTATATTTCACACAATTTTAATAATATATTTACTTAAATAAAATTATAAAAAATAAATAATCAACATAAACATTTTATACACAAACATTACAAAATATAATGTTTACATCATTACAAATCCTCTGGTGAACAAACATACAGATAGATGAAAGAAATTGGGACAAAAATAAGGTTCCATTTAAATACATCGAGTATGAACTACTAAAAGGACAAAGACGGCGATGAAATCTAGCATGCGGAGACACCAATAGGCAGAATGTGGGTGACAAGGTGAAGATGACATGCACAAATAGACATGCGCAAGACCTAATATAGAAACCATGAACATCGCAATAGGTAGCACATCGTAGTACTCATTTATCTTAAGAATTCGAGTTTCGTATTGATTAAAATCTATTTTATTTTATGTAATCAAATTTTGTCTCGACTAAATTTACTTGAGCATTATAGAAACATTGGTTTTCAGCTTAAAGTCAGGCATGGATTTGGAGATGAAGGAGAAGTTTAGAGGGTGTAATAGAGTTAAGTTTTTCAAAGATTTGACATTCTATTCAGTTTTTTTTTTTGGAAGTGTAGTTATGACCATTATTGTCTAAAGCTGAATAGAGATCACAGTTAAGGGAGTATTGTCTGACACAGATCAAATTCGTAATATACTAAAAAGGACGAAATCTTGAACATCCAAAACTGATAACACACACCGCCTGAAATAATTGATGAATATTCTCAATACGAAAGAGGTATATTTAATATATATTATATATATATATATATATATATATATATATATAATAACATCGCTAAAATCATTTATAAATAGATCATTATATTATTTAATAGCAAAATTTATATTTCTAATGCAGTTAGAAAAGGACAAATACCAAGACTTGGAATGGAAATTTGACAATACCTCAAAAATATAAAAATGTTGATATATGTTTCGACAGAAGAGCTCATATATATTTACAAGCCCTAACATTCGTGAATAAAAGCAACGCAAAACCCCTCATACATCGGCGTCGCGCTTGACTAATATGTAATCTCGCGCATACCTGAAGTGTATCATAGTAGAGATAAGATAGTGACAATAAAGTGGTACCATTTTTCTTATACAACAAGATAGCCAACTATGACACACTCTAACGGCAAACAGTAACAAGTTTTTTTTTCTTTGTGTGAAATATAGGGATTTGGCTACGAGATTTCCACACTTGTTAGCATTTGATCAGTTCAAAAACAATAGATCAATATACAGCCACGAAAAACTAACATGCGTTCACACATATAGGTCAAAAACTATGCTCCGTCCACGTCCGATCACAAAATATGGCTGACTGTTGTCTTTCTTATGTTCAAATGAACATAATATTTTACATTATATATATATATATATATATATATATAGAAGTATAACACAATAGCTGCACTTCTTAAATCATTGTCAGTTACAGACAACCTTGGCGCAACCAGTCAACATACTTCATTTTCTTAGTATTTACTTGTTGATGGTTATACATCCCTGGCTATGCTCGTATGTACTTAAATTTGCATAAAACAGTAAGATTTTACATATATGTCTAATTTTTGATACAATGTCTAGTGTATGGGTTTATACATATTTTCCAAAAATGTATAATGCTAGATTGTCTATGCAGTACATTTAAATGTGACATTAATAAAGAATATACCAGAACTTGCTTCATAATATTTCGTCTTCTTTTTGTACTTCCAAATCAGTGATAAATTCATTTAAATTTTCAATATGCATCCACAAACGTCTTTTTCTCTGCATAAGAACAGACCACAGCTTTGGACTTGACATGATTCTCCTTTATTTCTTTTGCTTTATTGAGATTTCTGTATAAGACTTTCATACCCTTTGATCGCATACTCCCGGCTCTCGGTGTAATTTTATTCATATCATGCAGAAGCTTCATCCACCTTCGACATGACTTTTTCTAATCTATTCGCTACATTTCATTTACTGCATATTATTTCCAAGCAATTTAAAACAAATAAAAACAACTGGACACTTTCATACGATCACTTGATTTATTTGTTTTGTCTTTTAGAAAAAAATTGTGAAAAAAAGTTGTTTTTTTTTTAATGAAAATTTCAACAAGCTACCTAATGCAGTTCAAAAATATAGTCATTTAAAAATAGATCAAAACAGATAGACAAAGGAATTATGGAGGCCTAGTAATAGAATCATATTGGCACTCTTTGCACTTTGAATCCTAACAAACAAAGCATTAACCAACTATAAGTAAGAGTTGGTAATAAAACATCAAATGTGTAAAAACGTTGGAAGAAATTTCAGACTCTGTCATAGGACAACTGAAATCTATGATATGTATATAATGACGTACAAAATCAAAATGATATATCTACAATGATAGACTAACCTGAACTCATCATAAAGACTTTGATAACCCAATAAACAAGTTAGGTAAACATGTTGCAATAATAATAATATAGTCACACTTATTTGCCAGAAGGGTAGGCAGAGACTACAGATTTCCACGTGGTACAATCTATGCATATCTCTCTTGCTTCGCTGATATCCATCATCTTTTTAAGTAGACTCATCTGTTTTGGATGCTCAAAATTTGGCCACTTCTTTAATACGCTACCAATTAGGTCTGCATAGGATTTTATAGGGTTGCAATTACTATACATTTTAGGTCTGTGATTTGAATTTGTGCTGAATTTATTGTCACATTGATACTTCATTATACTCGTAGGCCTTCAATTGTCTGAACAATAATCACAAAGCCCTAAGACAAGCAACTATATTGCAACTGTTTCCACGCATAAAGATTTTATCATTGTAATAACGGTAGAGCTGTGTCATTCGGGCAATTGGAAATGACAAATGCGAGTAGACTTACAAAATAAATCTATAAGATCAATGTGTGCGACAGAAAGGTCGACAAGTATCGCTCAGATAATCCTATGCAGACAAAATTGATGACACATTAAAAAACGTCAGATTTTAAGCACCCGAAACCAATGAGCTTGCATGAGAAGATTAATGGATGTCACTGAGGCGAGAGAGACAAGCAAAAATCATACTGTGAGGCAATCTGTAGTCTCTGCCTACTTTCCAAGAAGTATGTGTGAATTTATAACAAAAAAAAAAATTGTGGAAACTAAATACTAATTACAGTCAACACAGTTGTCAGATTTTGAAACATACGAGAATTTGAAGCCATTTTAAAGACCCTATAAACCTTCTGTAATACCTGAATTTATGAAAACGGCTAGATAATAGACAAAGGTAACGAGAGTGCAAATTAATACTAGCGCTTAAATGTAGACTAATCCATTTTTATTTGCCAGTTCCTCATTAAAAACACTAATACCTGTCATGTATATATTGACTCACACTGAGTAATTAAAAATATGGTCAAGTGCACATAAAACTTTCGCACCAAGGGTTCCATGCAATGTAATACATAAAAATTAGGGCTGGGTTATTAACAGTTCACGAGTAAGATAGATTTAAAAATGAAAGGTTATTATTTTTCTTTTAAACAGTAATTGTCCAAAACCTTGTTCTATTTTACTTTCAAATTATCTCGATATAAGACACATAAGGTCGGATGTGTGCAATTGTAACATAAATATATCAGACCTTATGCATCTTATATCGAGCCATATTGGATCTATTATATGCAGAATTATTTCAGGTTGTTGAATCACAAACTTTGGATATAAATGAAGGAACAGCAGTTTTTGTAGATATTTAAAGACAAATAAAAAAAATAATATTCATCTTTAAAACATGACATTTGAATTGAAATAAAAAAATGCCTTTTCTTTTCAAATATTTAAAAATTATACATATTTAAATCTCAATATGGAACATATTAAAAAAACATTTACCTACAACAATAAAAATCTTTTTGCACGTCCATATGGAACCCTAAAAAAAAGGTCGTGCCAAAGTTTTCCGTATCAACAACAAAAAAAAGTGATAATCTGGTGGGTGTATACCAACTGAAATCAATGTAGACCAATGTTTAGTCAGATTTAATATTAAACATTAAAAATACTAAAGCGCGGACTGTGTACAGATTTCCTGATCAGAACGTAAAATCTAGATTTAATATCTCATGACAAACACAATCAATTCCGAGTAATGTTTATTAAGTAATAAATAGGAGACTAATGCGATACTACCAATCCATAAAGAATTTAATTATCTAGACTTTATCTATATCAAGAAAATACAGACGCTTCGAACGTCACACCTTTGTCATAAGTTATCTATGTTGACATCGAAGATATTTTTTTTGCATAATCAGATGCTACATTAGTATTAACCTGTCCAAACCATAAGATGGATGAATGGTGGCTATGAAATTAAAAATCACATTCCAAACTGTAACTACTGTCCAATTACACTAATTTAAATGTTGTCGATAACAAATTCTAGTCAATTTCGAGTGCCTTTTCTTGTATTATTCTGTTCAGTTAAAGTGCAAAAGACACGCCATTGATCCCTATTGATATAAGTATGCCATGAAGCGCCAGCTTTCTGCCAAATAAGTGAAATCAACTCGACATTGACACAATGCGATTAAAGATACTCACTTAGTGCTTCATGCAATGCACGTAGTCTATGTTATAATTGAAATGAATATTTAGTGTTTATGTGTTTCGATGACTGTATTTAATTAAAACAGACAAAGCAAATACGAAATAATTGAAAACACCAAGAAACCAAAGTCATGATATCGCTGTCAATTCATCTCAATTTCTTGTGGTAAAGTAATACATATCACCCGCACACGTATTGAACTCGTAATGCATTGACTTCCGAAACAAGTTAGCATAATTGGGAGCTGTATCGGTGTCTCGCTCCATCATTTGCTGTAAATATCGATGACGTTGTATAGTGATAACGAAGGGAGGTATATTTTATCACAGCTTGGTAATTCAGACAATAGTCACAAGCATAACCTATTATATTCCCTGATATAATAATACTCCGATGATGAACATCACTGATAGTCTCTTTCATTTAAAATAACTTCATTTATTTATAGATTAACTGAGAATTTCTTGATTTTTTAGTTAATTTATGGATTAAATTTTTCAGAAATATACTGCAGATTCATTGCCCCTTAGCAAGTTTCTAGATTATATTTAATTTTAAATTGAAACACAATAAAAACGTCTTAAAAAAATATTAGAAATTAAATTAAAATTCAATATTATTATACTATTTACATGTATACTTATTTGTACTAAGTATATGTTTGTAATTTGCTTAAACTTTTATTAAAGTGATTAATACAAATATTTAAATGACAATAATTGTTAGAAATTTTATATGGTAACAAATTTGCTCTTTTGAATAATTATATAATGTATTCTAAAGAAGTTAACATTTATTGTTTTTATATAAAAAAGAGAAAAAGTAAAACTTGGCTTGACCTATGTTTATAATTTATGAGATTCAAAGAAAAAAATAATTTAACCCTCAATGACTTAAAATCTAAATTTTCTATTTGAACACATGTTATTAAATATATGTGCTTTTATATATTATATGTTCATTCTTTCATATATATATATAAACTATAGATTGTTTTTACAAATTTTATTTTTTATAAACTAAATTCATGCATTGCTACAATTGACCCAGCTGATGTGCCAGAATCTCCGACTATTAATGAAAGCCTTGAGTAATTTATAACATTTCCTTATTATACAAAAACCCTGGTAATTATCTAATCCACATTGCACCAAATCCCCTCAACAATACATCTATAAGAATTTAATAGGCTACTAGTAATGTCACACTCGGAGTAGGTACTACCTCAGTTGCTAATTGAATTAGATCATAAAGTTTGAACGGCTGCAAAATTATGGCTGACTAAACAGAACTTCTATAAAATAGCTATTAACAATATTTCCCGTTGTAGTAAAATAGAAAAATATACATTTTGCTATTATTATTGTATATTAATTAGCTAAGCACTGACGACAGAATAGATTTACATAATTTTAATTTCAATTATTAATAAAATAGTTTCATAAAAATGATGACATTACTAAACGACAATATTACTAATTACTAATTCAAGTGTGATACTATGTACAGAAAATATGCAATGTATGCAAAAAAAGTCTAGGTAAAATGTCGAACAAATTTTTCAATGTTTCCGCGAAAATACAATTCAGAATTAAATACAAATATGAGGAAATAAAAAGTGTATTATTTTCACGTAAATACTGAGCACCACATATAAATAGGAAAAACGAAAAGTGAATACCGAAGTTGTCCTAGAGAACTAGAAAAAAACCAGTTCCACTGATTCACCCACTAAACCAGAGAACAGCTCTTCTGGTGTTCAAAAACAATCTAACGCTAAACCTAAACAAAAAATCTAAAGATCTAGATGGCGCAGTATTACTGAAATGCAGATAAAACACTAATTGACGATTTAAAATTATAGTCGAGTGAAAGGAGACATACCTCTGTAAAAACTTGTCGCCGTGCAAACAACACAAGATTCCAATTTGATTAAATCCTAAACACACAGATTTGGCACTAAATATCAGTCTATATAGGTCCCAATATTTTCTTAATATACACATGCACTAATATAGAGTTATTAGGCAACCGTTGCGTATATTTCCCTAAACCATGCACGACGCCATTTTGATTCGTCAACTAACGAACGACTTCATCAAGGTTCGGCAATGGTTCGTCCAATTTAATCTTACGCTAACTTCAGTTTGTATCGTCACAGATAATATATACTTTATCGCCATGTATGAAAGTCTAAAGTATCCTACATTCTTTCAAGAAATTTAAATAGAGGCATTCACTGTTCAAAATCGTTGCAAACATGTGGAGTACATTGAGAATGTTGAACTGTGCATAGTGTTATTAAAAGTTTTGTCGAATTTTAGAACATATGTTACCAAAGAATATTATCAGCAAACATTCAGTAGAGAATTGACTGATTATTTAAAAAACAAATAGAAAACAATAAAATACACTTTATGCATTATTTTTCCTTGGAAAAGTCTGCAATAACCATAGAAACTTAACACCAACAATGATAAAGATATATCCAATTTTTTTCGATGGAATATCTCATCCCAAGCGGTATAAATTTTTTGTACTCATTTGAAAGGTCTGCAAAATAATTATGTTTTTAAGACATCACATTTTTCTATTTTACTAGATATATTTAGAAAACGAAAATTTAACATGAAAAAATAAAAATTATTTTTAGAAATCTTTTAATTAATATAACTAGTTTTTTTTTTTGGCGCCAGTTCCAACTTATGATACACTAAATAGGGTCGTGTCTAAATTTTTATCATTTAATATCCTTTTGATTCGTTTGAATTTCATGTTTTGTACTTATGTTTATAAATAAATGTGTGTGTGTTAAGTTTCGTTATTTATTATAAATTTTTGCGTTCACTGCATTCAGTAAAATATTTTATCATTGTTGTTAGGTACTTTGACACCGATTAATAAATTCTTAAGGAAGATTTCTATTTTTATTTACTGAGTATGTAATTCTATTTAATGTTTCATGAGATTGGACAATTAAACCAACTAAAACATTGACAATTACTGCACGATTCCATTGTTTGTTGACGTGACAACGTCTTATAAATGGTTTTGCCGGGTGACACTTCAAGAAACTGCGTTACGCTCCGCTCGTTCACATCCTCACAATGAGAGCGAGTGAGAACGTCCCTTCCATCAGGCATCCTGCCCGCCTAAGAGAGAGACAGACATAAAAGGAACGCGTCCATCCACTCAGTTAAAAGTTGTGGTAAACGTTTTCATTGTACGCAAATGTATTAAAAGTTATTGTATGTATATTTGTATATAAATACGTATGTATGTGTAAAGGTAAAATAAAATTTTGTTAATATGAAATTCAGTGAGATTCTTTGTATAAATAATGTTTAAATTAAATAAATAAATGTATTAAATTGTTTATTACTTCATCCTATTCCTACTATACGAATGAATATTCACATTAAAATGATTTTACCACTCAAAGTCGTTGTCACGTAAAACTTGATTGGATTTACCGACTTTGACAAAAAAAAATAATTGTAAACACGAAAACGGCGCATTGTAATGTAATTACAATCAATTCTAAATCTTGTTATATTATAGTTCACATCCTTACTATAAGCTGTAAAACTTCTTCAGAAATCATTATTTTCCTGGCTAATTCTTTAATTGAGTTAGTAATTTAATACATCTAACTAATTCGATACTAAACCTGACATGAATTAATTAAAAAGCGAATGTAAATATTATTGCTTTGTCTTAAATCCATCTTCAGGTCTACGAAATTTTTTTTTTTAAATTTAAGCATCAAGACCGTGGCTCTCCATTCAATGTGTGCGCTTTGTTCAAAAGGTATCTTTGGCAAGATATTTTAAAAATAACTAAAAGATGTTATCCAATAGCAATAATGTTTTCGTAAATCTAAGGACCAGAAAACAGGGTTCCTCGGCAAGGTCAGGAACCCTTCTGATTACCTCGACGTAAAATTTCTTTGTTAGTGATTGTTTTTTTTTTTATTATAATGTTATTATTCCATATCGTACACATCAGAAACTCACTATTTCTAATTGTAATCAATTGTCACTCCTGGTATATATATATATGAGTCATTCGACTTGCACGTAATGTTGTTTCGTTTTATAGAAAAAAAACCTCATAATGAGAAACCATATTTTTCTTATCAACAAAAAAATCTTACACAATTTTTTATCACTAAACTACTGAAGCATACGTTCCCACTCGATTCATTTCTTATTCCTTTGAAACGCCATGGCTCCGAATTTGAACGGTTTGCGCTTATCGATGATAACTTACTGCGTCACGATTTTCGTATTCGCTCGTGCATCATCTATAATGCGATTCTGGTTACATACTCACTCATTATTTGCTTCGGTTGCATTTTATTCTCAAATAAACTAAACTATAATAGTTCTTAATAAATATTTTAGAACCCTCAACGCCTTATTAAATCTACTATAAAACTGCGGCAACTGAACCGATCGAATAACGGAGGAACAACCGGAACTCTGTGACGAAAATTTTGATTGAAACCCTACATGGATTAAGCTTCTTTCGTTAGTTTACAATTATTTTTTTTTCATACCCAATAATGGGAATAAACACAATGTCATTTCCTTTAATAAAAAGTAATGCATGGCCGTCTTCAAGAAGCAAGTTATTTTCTTGGCTAATTCTTTAAATGAGTTATCAATTTAATCAAATAATATAACAAATTCATATACACCTGACATTAATTAATTAAAAATCGAATGTAAATGTTTTGCGATCGGTCGCATTTTAAAATACCACCCGTTTAGTTTAGTGTGTTACAGCATTAAAGTGTTCCTTCGAACCGCGTTCAGTGTCGGGCTCCGCGCGTGGCGAGATATGTGGGGTGCCGCGCAGTGTAAACCGCGCGGCGGCAGTTTAAGCCACGGGCGTCCGTCCCGGTGACAAGCTCACTACCCTGCCGTCTGCGCCGAGCCCGCACGGTTTCTGCGCCTAGGGTGCACTCAGTAGTTTTCACGCTCGATACCGATCGCTATTTTAGTTATTTCGCGTGTTTTACGCGTAAATGGTTTTTCCATTAACTGCGTGAGTGCGACCCATGTTGATAGCAGCGGCCTAGGGGTACGGGCTGCTCAGCGTCACGGTTAGCGGTCAAACTCTGTCAATGGTTAATCCATTCCGAATTTAAATTCAGTTATGTTACGTTACATTTTTACTGTAACATTTATAAGTCATTTTTGAATTTTTAAATTTAAATTCAGTGATTTAAGATTTAACGCCCTCAACCGGAAACGTTAGTTTATAACCGCCTTTCGGGTTTTGCCAACCCTCCACTACTCGCTTTTCAAGCGTCGTCTTTTTATTATCTATTAAACAAACTAATAGGTAGTTTTAGTTATTTTTAGCTTCTTCGGGGCATTCGCCCGGACTTATTATTACGTCAAATAACCTCAATAGTTCTGACCTTCGCCGTTAGCACCCTAAACCTTCTGGCTGCTTAGATGAAGCTGAAAATCCACGGGCTTAACAGCCTTTGGACAATGGCAAGCGGTAATGCTTCAGGGTTTTTATCCGTGAGGTCGGACACAAATGCGTCCGGGCGTACGGACTGTCCATAATGGATTTTGCCCTCCTCTCTCTCGGTAATACAAAAAAAATTTTACAAGTTCAGTAAAACTATTAAGGTTCTTCGTAATACTCATGGAATCCTAAAAAATATCGTATGTCTTATTACTGGCTTTCAACTACTTCTGAGCTCAATTTTGTTGAAATCGCTTAAACTACAAAGTTTCTTGAAATTTTTAAGGCAACTGTAAAAGAAGATACAAACTCTTGATAGTTTTTATTGTACATGGCTTAGTTCGTACCTCCACCCGTCTCTACATTGAATGAATTTACAACTTTTATATCGACTAATAAAGCTTTGTCCATTAAGATCTCGATTCTGGTTCTGCTCTTGTGTTGATTAAGATTCTGTCTGTTTCCGTAACCAGTGTCGGTCTTGGTTCCACCATTGAATCAGTTCCGATAAAGTTATCCTATATTTAACGATTTTCAATTTTTATGAAAAAAACAAATATTTTTGTATTATTTATGCGTTAGATCAAATAATTTTATGTGTTTAGGACATCTACGATTTCTTTACAGTAAAGGAATTGCCAACTACAAAATAACATAGTTAGTTAGCAACATTGATTATATGTCATTCCTTTATTGCCCTAGCGCACAGCTGTGTTCAATATTTTTGTATTGTAATTGATGTATTAGTAAAATGGTACTTTAATTGAGAAATTCTCGTTTGGACTGGCTCTTAATAGGCAAAATGTCCAGTCGGAGATCCATTTTGGGCTCCACTCTGGAACCTTTGGCCGCGACATCTTCGGATCCATTAAGGGAATTGTTTGAAGCTTGCAAAACAGGGGATACTGTACGCGTGAAAAAAATAATTACACCACAAACGGTGAACGCGAGAGACACTGCGGGCAGAAAATCGACCCCATTACACTTCGCTGCCGGTTCGTATTTAATATGTAACTAAACGAATAAGCTTCTGGTTTCCCTTTAAAACCTGGTGAAAGGGAATCCATTCATGACCAGTTGCATAATTTAGTCATGCTATATGATTAGTGAATTTTAAGACAATTATGGATATTAGATATTAAGCTATTTAAGGAAAACTATTATACTTCCATTATTTTATTATTTCCAGTACCATGTCTCAAGTCTTGTTTTACCAGACTGACCTCTAATTTGTTTTGTAGATACAAAATTCCTCATAAATGAATCTCATTCTTTGCCTCCCAAATGCTTTTGGCAAATACTTTTTTGCCGAAACACACATGTTTCATTTATGAAAATTCCAATACTAAATTATACAGTTTGTCTTGTATCGTATATTTTCATGGTCATATGACCATTACAATGCTGTAATAATTTTCAAATTGAATGTAAATGCATGAAAAAATTAAACCTTGTATTCAAATAATGAAATTCACATCATCAATAGTACTTAATTGTATACATTGATGTCTTTGACAAAGATTTTTATGAGAATTTTTGTGTACATTCTGAAAATTTAGTTATTTTCACAAACTTTTATGCTTGTTTACGGTCTAAGTTAATCTCTTAAATTGCATATAAGACCATTTTGTTTTTATGTAATAAATTATATTTCTATAGTTCTATAACTAGCCCATTGGTTTGTACTATATCCCAGTTATGATTAAATTTCAGGTTATGGTAGACGAGAAGTTGTTGAGATATTAATAGCTGCTGGTGCAGCACTACAGGCTCAAGATGATGGGGGACTCCAACCATTACATAACGCATGTTCTTTCGGTCATGCTGATGTTGTGAGATTGTTACTGAGTGCGGGAGCTGCACCGGCAGCACGTGATAATTGGGGGTATACTCCCCTGCATGAGGCGGCTGCTAAAGGGAAGGTCGACGTTTGTATTGGTTAGTTTTGTTTTATCATGCTAATGACATGTCCCATTCATTACAGATTCTTTCATTTGCTCATCAATAGTAATGTCTATAATTAGATTCCCTCAAATGTCTCCCAGAAACTTAGCAAAGTATCACAAACAACTAAATAGACTCATGTGTTCTCTGATTCATCATGATTATTGAAATGGTTCTAGGTGTCATCCGTATCAGTCATATTATTGTGGTAGTTTTTGAGTTTGAAAACGGTTGTCTATGCTTATGGGATGTCCCAATTGCAACATAAGTAATATCGCAACATTAATGATTATTGTTAAACCATATAGGTTTGGAATTCGACATTTTTATATATTTACCAGTTGAAATATTGTAAGGTTGAAAGTAGATTTAAGACGAAGTAATAAAAAAATACTAAAAGCATTTCATCACATCTTTGCAGCATTGCTGCAACACGGAGCTGATCCTAACATAAGGAATACAGAAGGCAAGACACCTTTGGATCTTGCTGACCCATCAACCAGACCGGTTCTTACAGGTTATTGAAACTAAGGTTACCTTAAAATGCTTAAGTCGCTTTTGAAAAGAATTAGTTTTTTTATTAATTTGAAAATAATGGCCTGTTTACAAGAATCACTATGGATTTTACATTGTTTAAATGTACATGTATTTATTTAAAATAATAGATTGAATACAGTTTGAATATAACAACCTTTTCATATATACTGTAAATTCATTTCAAATCGGATCTTTAAAATCCATTTTAAAACATGACCTAAAGGGGACTGAATTAGTCTGCCGAGCCTCAAAAATTAGAGTTTCAAAATGTGAGAGGGTTTAAAGTATCACTCGACAATATGTATTTGTATTATGTTAGTAATTTTTTTTTTATATGCTTTATTAATTGTTATGATATCTACCATAGTGACACATATTCTGTAAATATATACAACTTTAAATGTAGAATAGATAAACGGTCAGACAAACCATAGATATATTAAGAAGCTTCCATTTGCATCCTTTGGGTATGAAATCCTAAAAGAATTCTGAAAAAATCCTAAAACCGGGTGCAAATTTGATTAGAGAAGGTATAGGACATTTATTGAATAGTATGGATTTAAAACTCATTAACTGTCTATTACAGGAGAGTACTGCGCAGCCGACGTTCTAGAAGCTGCAAGGTCTGGCGCCGATGATCGTTTATCTTCATTGCTTACCCCTTTGAATGTCAATGTGCATGCTTCCGATGGCAGAAGATCAACACCTCTCCATTTAGCGGCAGGATATAATAGAGCGAGGGCTGTAAGGCTGTTACTCCAGAGAGGTGCCGATGTGCATGCCAAGGATAAAGGGTGAGTCTCTGTTACAGGCACTGACATGGTCATGCTGACTTTAAATGTACAGTAGTCGTTTAGATCTGTTTAGCTGGACAGGTGAGGAGCGATGATAAAAGCAGTCGGTTTCGCTGCTAAACCAAATAGAACAAGTTTGTAAACTAGAAAAAAAAAACTACAGGCGAGTCTTTACAAGTCCCTACCATCCTATGAGAAACAGTGCAGCGGGGAATGCATTTAAATCTGTGAAACTGACTATGAAAAAAATCAGTTATGATGAAAAATTTATCTATATAGCAGCTACAACATTTTTGTTTCAATACAGAAATTGTGAACAAGCTGCGACTGGCGTGGCGCAAGCAGTTGCTATTTTCGGTAGAAAACTGAGAGGGTGATTAGATAAGACTCGACTTGACACAGCTCAGACAGTGGCGACATCTCAAGAAAACGCAGATGAATGTGCCCCGTGCGCACAGCGCTGTGCCGAACCGGATGTGGAAGTACTAGTTCGGGATTACAGTGGCACAGTGCGGCACGCTGATGATAATTGGACGGCCGCGACGGTCATTGAACATATAGGATCATGGCTTATCGAGTATGTGCAAAGGACAGGACCACATATGGATGACACAGACTAAATTCTTCCAATTCGAAATTCAGAAACTAGCTACTCTCAAGTAAGATAAAAGCGACATCTAGAGATAGTGCAAGTGCCAGGCAAAAAGCCCTCCAAACTCGTTCGATCCCCCACAAACAAATGCTCTAAACACAGTTCTTGCGGCCCAACCCCCTCTCCCAATTTCATGGTCATTAACCAGTCCACAAATTAAAATCGACCAGGCACCAGCTCTGGCTCTGCTAAACCAAATATGGACCTAATTGCACAACATCCAAAATAAGCATGCATTTTCAAAGACAAATTTCCTAAATAAATTACTAAATAAAATTTATATATAAATTTAGGCTCTATATGTTTGTGATCGCAAAACTCGATAAGTAGTCAGTTAATTGATTTTTGGTACAACACTATATGTGTTTTTGTTATACCTACTAGAAGTTATCTCTGATTTTGACCATGTATTTGTAGTATTTAATTGAACTACTAACCCAATTCTAAAAGTCTAAAAACATTGACCAGAGTGATTTTGAAAGCAATAGAACAGGGATGCAGGAGAATGATTGAAATTTGAGAAGTATAAGTTCAGTTTCAAAATCAAAAGTTTTCCGGGATTGAAATCTGGAACAGTATTGGAACCAGAATCAAAAGCAAAAACAAGATTAGAATTGACACCAAATTCAATAAATATAGAAATTCAAAAAATACATTTTTTTCCAGGCAGAAAGTTGACATCTATCATTAACTACATCATTTTAATCATTGGAAAAAAAATTAAATTTAATATGTTTTTAGTTACATGTAGGCATTCTCTCAATTCGATCACTTACATTTTCTTTATATTATGGACTAATTTCATAATGAAATGTTTTTTTTTTTAGTGGATTGGTGCCCCTTCACAATGCATGTTCATACGGTCACTACGAAGTGACCGAACTTCTAGTGAGAGCGGGCGCAGATGTGAATGCAACGGATCTTTGGGCGTTCACACCTTTACATGAGGCTGCTAGCAAAGCGAGATTGGAGGTTAGTAACAAATCATAGTACTGGTAACTACTAATGCATACAACTTCAATTCTGGGTCTAGAAAGTCTCTCTGGCCAGTGATCTCCCTCATGCACCATGGAGCTTGTGAAGTATTTAATTCTCACACTGTTATTTGAACTATACCAGATAGACTGTCCCATTCAATGTATTGCCGCTATAGTTGTCGAGGGCCAATTAAGCACTTTCTTTTTTATGGTGAATTTTCTTATACAAGCCTTATATCATTGAAAGTTTATTCACATTTTATTGAGAAAAACTATTAATAATTATTGCCTATGATTATTTTGTTTTTAACATAAATTACCTTATCACTTGCAGGTATGCTCTCTGCTATTGAGCGAAGGGGCCGATCCTACTTTGTTGAACTGTCATGGCAAGTCAGCACTAGATGTCGCCCCAAACAGGGAGCTACAAGAAAGGCTAGCGTGTAAGTCGAAATTTGTATTTTGATCAAAGTATGCTCTATATAAAATACGACCAGTGAGATACAAATTCAAATTGCACAATATGTGCAATTGTGCAGTATTGAGTAGTACAATTATTTACACCCCTAACCGACGAGCTTGAAGGAAAAGATTGATGGACATCAATCAAGCAAGAGAGATGTGCCAAGATTGTATCATGTGCAACTCTGAGGTCTCAGCTTCCCCTGTTTGAAAACAGATGTTATTTTATAATAAAAAAAAGTTATAATACAATGTAATGGATTTTGTTAATAATTATGAACTACAAATTAAGAATGAAAAAAAATGGCCAAATTGAATCACTTCACTACTCTCCTGCACATTTTCATGGTTTCATGTTTTTTTTTTTAAGACTTAAATTTTTGGCATCTAAAAATGTTTTGTTTCTGAATTTCACATTTTTTCTTTTCTATATTTTTAATAAACTGTTTTTATATTCATAAACATTTTATTTATAATATATTGGATTTTTTATTTAAATCAACCATTTTGGTATTAAATAAGACATTTATAATTAATTACAGTTGAATATCGTGGTCACTGCTTGCTAGAAGCTTGTCGATTGGCAGAGCCGGCGAGGGTCAAGAAGCAACTGTCTCTGTCGAATAACCAACACCAGGTATTTAGAGCTTCTTCATTTTTAGGGTTCCTTATGAAATCTTATTATTAAACATATGTGGTCTGTTTGTCCTACATTTAAAATACTATATCTTTTAAACTGTAATAGTTGAAATTGAAAATGTATTGTTTTATGAAGGTGGATATTCTAATAAAACATAAAAACACTAAAATAAACGAAATTAAAATTGTTATATATATGAGTGTTTGTCACTGAAGTCCTAAATGTCTGTATCGATGAAAATAATATTTTTTGTTTTGTGTGTGTGTTCGAATAAATCCCTGGAAGCTTTAGATTTACAATTAAACTCGATAGGTGATGTTGGATCGAATTATACATTTTTTTTACTTATTAGAATGTATAACCCCAAAATTTAAACCCCTAAAATTTTACAAAATGAATAACTGACAAATAAACTTCTGTGAAGTTCATGGGTGCACATGCGTAAGTCATCCGCGTCGGAATTTGGTGTTGTTTTAACATTTTAATTTCCATTTGCTGTGTTTCAATACTAATCAATTACAATATTTCTCAACGACCATCGGGAGATCATACTCATTTTTTTTTTAATTCGCTTTGAACAACAGTAAATAATGCAGTGATGAAGCAAAAGGATTGAGAGGTCAAACTCAATTTCAAATGTCACTTAGTAAATTGTTTGTTGAAAAAATTTTACTGAATCCGATAATAGCAGGCAAGCTAACATTTCAGCTGAACATCACTTTAAAGTCAATTAGTTACTTTATAAAATTTTACTTGTATGTCCTTTTTTATACTGGAAGATATGAACATGTTATTTGAAATTTATATATATATATATATATATATATATGGATGCAATATCCCATGACTTTCCTTTAGTTGAGATTTATTTGAGACATCGATTCATCAAGTGTCTAAAGAAAATCTATTTTACTTGCCTTATGTAAGAATCTTACTTAATTTATAAATTCCAATAATGTAGACGTTTACTGCATTATCCTATACCACTAAAGACATAAAATAAATTTGAAACACAATGGAAACAAATGTTTTGTTTATGGATCATCTACCCATAGAACAGTGGTTTATTTTTTTTTTAATTATTATGTGATGACATAGATTTAATGTCTAGTGATATTGTCCCAATCGCAGAACCCTTCTGTGAGCAGCAACACTAGTGCAATATCACTTCCAGCCGAATGCAATGTTGAAGCTTTGGTCAATTTTCAACATTTGACCACGGGTGATAGACCGTTACATTGTGCGGCGACCAGTGCTTATCCTAAAAGAAAACAGGTATAAAAAATTTGCCAGTATTTTTTTTATAGAAACTCATGTCCATTTCCCAGAATAATAGGCAGAGACCACAGATCTCTATATGTTACATGATACATTTACCAGCAATGTTATTTTATGTCATATTGTCGAACTAGATTTTAATTTATGTTTAAATTTTTTTAGAGTTAATTAAATTTCATTGATTCATCTAATTAACTATACATATATAAAAAGCGAGTTGTTGTTTTGAAGTTAAGATTTAAAAGTTGTTATGTATACCTCTATCTGTCTCGAAGGACCGAAATATTTTCTCATTACGCACATCAATATATTTCAGGTCATGGAAATGCTAATACGAAAAGGTGCAAGAGTAAACGAGAAGAATAAAGACGGCCAGACACCTCTGCATGTGGCCACGGAGCATTCACATATTGATGCGATGGATATACTCCTTCGACATGGTGAGATATTCATTAAAAATCTTAAAATACAATGGTTCTGTTCCAATCTAAAATAAACAAAAATAGAAAAATAGTATTAGTGCTAATAAAAAAACAGTGCTGCATTGAAACTAGAGGAATATGGATAATTTTTAAATATTGTAAAGTATTTTTTTCCAGATTCACATGTCAGCTATAAATGAAAATAATAAAAAAAAAAAAATTATCAATTGTCCTATCCCATAATGTTTTATTACAATTTTGTTGGTGTATTTAATTTAGAACAAACAATACAAAAACCAAATATTAACATCTGCTGTAATTATCACTATGTCAAAGAGTGTTTAAAATTATTAATAACTTCAACTATATGTGACCAGTACATATTATAATTAGCGGGTATTTGCAGAGTTGGCCTTTAGGGTCAAATTTTTTTCTATATGAGCTAACCACCTTTTTCTGCATTAGTCACTACATCTTTGAAACCATATAGCTCTTTAACATTACTGTTTCTACAATTCACTTTTAAAACGCTCCATACTACCCCAGAAATTCTATCTTGATTACTTGATTCTATTTAAATTTTTATTCTAGTTTATTTTATTTTAATAATACATATTATTAGTCATTTTGGAGAATCGTTTTTTTTTGCCATTTTAATTATTGAAAGTTGCAATTCGACATGAAAAAAAATTACCCTATTGATTGAATTTTTTTATGGAATTCAATACATAGAATGAGACGTTTCTTATATTTTTCGGCGACAGGCGCGAAAGTGAACGCCTGCGATGGCCGGGGCGACAGCGCGCTCTCGGTGGCGGCACGCCGCGACTCCGCCGCCGCCTGCCGGCTGTTGCTCGCTTGCGGCGCCGACGCCAGACCCGCGCCGGAGCCCCTGTACGCACAGCCCGACGGTGAGAGACCCGCCCAGTTTATGCAGTACTAGCTGCGCCCGCGCCTTTGCTCGTGTGGACTACACAATTATTAATTATGTATAGATAGCGCGAGTATCTTGCTGCTCTCACCGCCACCTACAATTGCCCGCCATTATTTTAAAAACTAAAATGCTAATTGAGGGTCATCCTTAGAAGATAAACATATCCTATTGTGGACTTTTTTTTTAAAGATCCACTATTGTATAGCACATTAATTTGAAAGAAGTTCTAATGGTTTATCGAGTGTAACCCATTTATGCGACACAAAAGCGTTTTTTTTCGTTGGAACGCTTTTTTTTTGTATCGTTTGTTGTATATTGCAACAATAGTAAGAAATTTGTACAAAATAGGTAATTTGTATTATAATCTGTTTTTATTTTATATTAAACTTGATCAAGATTGCATTATTTTTTATTTAACATGCTATTATAGACTAATTCTAGCTGAATTTGATTTTCCATTGAAGTTCAAATGCGGATTACACCAAAGGAAAAACGAAATCTGTATATGTTAATTGGAAAATTTTACAAATTATCCACACATCACTTGTCAAATCTTATGCTAAGATTTGTTAGTATAGTATATTCTAAATCTTTCTATCAATTAGTGTGCTTCATTATAATTTTTCTGTTTAAACTAATTTATATGCTAATTACCATACAATTATTTTTTAATATGTGAAATAATTTTTTAGACAATTCTTCAAAAAAAAATTTCCCTCTAAAGTATTTTTGTTTTTAAGATAATAAGAGATTGATAAATTAATCAAATCATTGCTAATCTATTAGCTTTCAAATGAGTTGAGTGCTTAGATGTGATAAGTTTTTTTACAACTACTACTTTTTAATCAGAAGTCAGAAAATTAAAAAAAAATCTTTAATTCAAATTAAAAATATCTTTATTTCATAAGTCATAAAATAACACTTGAAATCTGTCATAGTTTTTTGTGAATACACAATTTACCACTCGTTTAGAAGGCAGTTTTCTCTCTAGAAGAACAAGCGAGAAAGTTAAGGGTAGCTCTTTTCTAATTTGATCATATATCCAATGAATATTTGTTTTTTAAATATTGGAAGTTGTATAATACTCTTTTTTTACTAAGCCATTGTTTAATAATGCTCTTAAATCTATATAAGAGTAAATCTGGTATATCCACAGGGATGTTATTAAACATGTACATACAGAGCCCCGTAAATGAATTTGTGAATTTGCATAGCAGACTAACATGTAAACTTAGTTTATATTTATTTCTGGTACTGACTTTATATTGATCGCTATTTCTTTTGAACATTTCTAAATTTCTTTTACATATAATAAATTGGGTACCAGAGTTAAGATTACAATTTCTTTGAACTTGCTTTTAAAAGATATACAAGGTATGAGCTTGTAAATCACGTGAACGGCCCGCATCTGCAGTACAAAGAACTCAGTACCTCATATGTCGAAAGTCCACCATTTTCCACCTCCAAAAAAGACTGATTTGTTGCAAATGATCTTTAGTTTAAAAGCATAATAAGTCGACTTAACCCATCACCCTTTATCCACATAATGGATGTCCATACATTTAAGTTTCATTTTATAGCTGAATATATCAAATATCACCGTTTTGTGTAGACGCATGTTCGGCGGCGGCGGCGCTACGCCTGCTGGAAGCGGCGCGCACCGGCGACGCGGAGACCGCCCGCGCGATATTGCAATCGAGGCCGCGGCTGGTCAACTGCCGGGACCTGGACGGTCGGCATTCGACGCCCCTCCACTTCGCCGCTGGATACAACAGACTTGCGCTGGCTCAGCTTCTGTTGCAGCACGGCGCGGACGTCCACGCTAAAGACAAAGGGTGAATACAAGCTGTATACGAAACATGGACTGCTATGTCAGTATGTGGTATTTGTATACCATTAACTCGCCCCTCTTGTTGTGTCAGTTGAAAATGCGCGTGGGCATAAATTTTGCTGGTCTTGTGATTCGTCTTGCATGCATTATTTTGTCAAATGAATTTATCAATACTATTTTTTTACCATTACAGTGTTTTAAAAATTGTTTAATAATTTATTTGACAAAAAAAGAACATGAAAAAGCCATTCTTTGAATTCAATCATAATTCCTATGAAGATTCTAAAAAATTTAAAACATACAAATCGAAAGTTTTCATTGATAACCATGCATATAGCCATCTATCTCTCAAATACATTTAAGTGGAACAATTAGATTTACTATCGCTGTCATAGAAAATTTTATAAAAAGCCACGCTTGGATCCATATCAGTTGGTAGGTAATCGGCAATCAACCGACACACTGACACTCACCAGTGTGCAAATCAATCTTAGTGGCCTGGTGCCCCTCCACAACGCGTGTTCGTACGGCCACTTCGAGGTGACGGAGCTGCTGGTGTCTGCCGGCGCCGGCGTCAACGCCGCCGACCTCTGGCGGTTCACGCCCCTGCACGAGGCCGCCGCCAAAGGGAAGGCCGACATAGTACGGCTGTTATTGAAGGTGAGCCTGCATCAAAAACGATCATTTTCATTCAAAACAGCCAGTTCCATCAGCGACTTCTCCAACATGGACATAAAAGTTGTTCCTTCGTCTCTTATATTGGTCTACCTCGCCGTCAGTTCTAACCTCGATTTTCTATCTTCGACCCTCGACTCAACTTCGACCACCTGTCGGATGACGTTAGTACCAGAATACAATATGGGCCATGTTAATCAGGGACTTTTCATAAATGAATAAATTTGTGATTTATATAAATAAAAAAAAAATGTGTAAATGTAATAGTTCAGTTTAATAATCTGTATTTATAATCTTTATTTATAAGCTTAAATTAAACTTGTCAAAAATAAACTTTGCCGATTTGAATTTGGCCTTTATTGCCTACTGCAACACTTTTTTTTGTATAATTAACGTGTCATCTGCCCCACTCGACATGGATCTTTAAACGATAATAGTTTGTTAAAAAGAAATACATTGGATACTGTATTTAAACTTTGTTAAGGTTAAAAACTGGGCTGGTATTGCGACCAAAATCATAACTAGGATCAAAATCAAGATTATAACCTCAATCAGGAGCAAAAGAGGAATTAATGAGTCTATTGTCCATCTCACATGATACATCTCACGATTGCTAAAGAATTTTTCTTTTTTTTTTTTTGTTATTTCAAAACTTTTTTTGTACCATTTAGAATAATTACAACCTTGTTTGAGACACATACTTCAAATCTGTCATTTCTTTGTTTTTTCAATCTCAACAAGTCACCGTTAAAAACGACGATACCAATCAATCAATACAATATATGTGATAGTTTAGAGAGTGATAATGTTTACGACAGCACGGCGCTGATCCGACACGTCGGAACCGCGACGGGCTAACGCCGCTGCAGCTGGTGCGCGCCGGCGACACCGACACCGCCGACGCGCTCAGGGGCGACGCCGTTTCCGCGCCACGATATAGTACAACGCAAAACCCTGCCGCTCTGGCTGAATGATTGCCTTCCGACCCTGCTTTTTCTCCTTACATTGCGACGATTTCCAGACTGACTCAGCAGAGTTTCGTGCATTGTACTTACATACTCTTCAAATTCCATTCTCTCTTCAAGTCTACCACTTTTTTTATTTGTCATTCTATTGTCTCTTCTTGTGATCTTGATAAAAATTGTCATATTGTAAGATCAATGATTGCACAAATGATAGGCTATATACGATTTAGATACTTCTTATGGGTAATTAAAAAAATTTAATCTTTGTTCTTGTATTTCTTTGGTAGCCATATTTATTTGTTTGTGTATAGTATTATGTGTGTCTCTATCTGTATTTATGTGTGCGTGTGGGTGCGCGTGCTTACGTGCCTTACTTTTTGGAAAGATAAAAGGCTATGTTTTGTTTAGACAAAAAAGATAGTTAATAGAATTGATGATCTCAAAATTTTATTATAAAGCACGCTAACTGTAATAGAGAAAAAAAACCTAATTTTTTCCTCATGAAAATATCCAAAGATGGCTGTCAGGAAAATACTTCTATTGCAATTTAACACATTAACAATAGAGTTGTAATTGTTGTATTGTCGCATAATCTTTTTACTTCACATTGCGGGACTTTAACCCTAAGCTTTCCAATATGGCCCGGTATATGTTGAGGGCTGCTAACCATCTGTGTGATGATAATGACCGGGCTGGTAGCTTAGTATCCTCTATAAGGTACAAAGCGATTGGTTTAATTTGAATTATATTGTATAGTAGTCGATTCGCCTGTTGTTGGGAGCGAACCGTATCATCTTATACCGACTCGATATTGAAACTTCGGTATTCCGCCAAAAAAAATGTAAATGTCGAAATTTTCACAACTCTGTTTTATGACATACCACAATATTTTTATTATTATGATTGATAAGTCGGACATTTTTGTTTTCAGGAGACTGATAACACCCCATAACGTCAACTGTAGGGATTCGCACGGGAGGAACTCAACACCGCTGCATCTTGCAGGTACTATTGTGCTTATCGAGAACTTTTAAAGTGAAACTTCTTTGACGATATTTCGATTATATATAATCGGACGAAAATTTAGAGTGAAGTTTCATGGACGCGTCACGTTTAGGCACATTTCGTTACATGAGAGAGAGAAAAAATATGATATAGAGAGAGAGTTATAGGTTCCGACGTCACGGGAGTACATCAAAAGGGAATGACGATACAAAGCGATAGAATAAGATGGCGTCGCTGTATATGCTCTGAGCTGAGATATCACGCGGCGTGTAATTAATATGTAACATTGTGTTTTGTGATAATTTACGTTTTTTACATTTGTGTTTTGTGATTGTGTTTGGTTATTATATAAGAAGATTCACTTGTATTACGTGTACACTATCGCACGCGCACCTTTTCTTTATTATACATATTACGAAACTACATTCCATAGAATCAAATTATTCAAGACAGGCCGATCACACAATTACCACCTGTTATTGGCATACTTCATTTATCATCAAAAAGTGTCAATGAAATTAGCATAGATCTACGGGCAGAGTAAACTGGTGATACTTTTATGTGATGTCATCACCATCGTCGGCAGCTTCAAGTGCCATTGGCGGACATCAACCCCTCCAATCGTCAGGCATATACATACCACAGAAATTGTATACAAATTCAAATATATGAAGTTTTTAAAGATGATGAAGGAAATAAGATCTAATATTACTATCGTTATATATTAATGTCTTACAAAAGGTGTTTTATTTCAACATCTAGCTCGAGTGATAATAATATAATCTTCCTGAATAATTTTATCGTATACGTTTATAATGTGCATTAGATTTTACAATACACCAAAATTTCTATTCATAGTCAGACATAAAATCTGCACTTTGTTCTGACATTTATTTTTTCTGTCATCAGCTGGTTACAACAATCTAGAAGTAGCTGAAGCTCTATTAGAAGCCGGCGCCGCTGTCTCGGCCCGGGACAAAGGTGGCCTAGTGCCTTTACACAATGCAGCCTCCTACGGCCACCTTGAGTTGGCGGCTCTGCTGCTAAAAGCTGGGACGCCACCGAACGCCGCCGACAGATGGGGCTTCACGCCGCTGCATGAAGCTGCGCACAAAGCGCGCACGCAGCTCTGTGCACTACTGGTATGCATTAATGATCCACTTTTGTTTATATATCCTATCAATCTCGCTAGGAACCATATGTATAAGAGTAATTATAGTTATTCCATATGTATATAGTTTGCGTGTGCAGGTCATACAAGCAAATAAGCTGATTATACCTTGTAGTCCCATACATACATGCCCTCTAAATGATAAATAAATATAACTCGTAAAAAATCATACTACTAAATTATTTTTTCATTTTATCGTGCCATCTCTTAGTGTTTTTAGGACTAACTTAATCCACTCAGGTAACGCAGGTAAGCTGCGCTAGCGCCGCCTGCGGTCGAAAGCACAACAAGCCGATGCTTATCTTTCATATATAGCCATCGTGTCGTCAGCGTGTAAGACACAGCAAAAATGATCTATGAGCGTGAAAATGTATACGCGTGTATAGATTCTGTAAGCAGAGCTTTTTTCCGTTCCGCTGCATTCTGTTGGATCATAATTACAAAGAATTTTTTTACCATTTTGTTATAGTTGATTTTTTTAAACTAATCATTGACTTTTTTTCACTACGTATTTAGTTAATTTACTGAAAAAAAAACCCCTGTGCTAACAAAGTGTTTTTAAATAACTTTTCGATGTTATCTTTTGAGGGAATGGTTAAATTGTTTATGTTAAGGGAAGGGAATTTGAATTTTTTTTTCTAAATACGTTTTCTCATACAAACATTTCTTATGAAAGATTATTAAAAAAAAGACTAGTGACATTGTTCACTGTGCGCGAAAAATTAAAGGGTTTGAAACTCTCATAGAACTGTACAGAACTAAATTTGATATCAACTTTAACTGTTTTGAAGCCCAATTACGACCGACCTAAAAGAAAAAAGCAAGATAATACACTGTTGTGAACAATTGTAGCCACTACAAAAATTTAAAAGATAGAAGTTTGTTAACCTAACTGGATTGTTGGCCTACCAGCTTTGTATGAGCAGGCAGACGAGCAACTATCTCGAGTCGACATGTTCTTTGATACTTGTTCTTGACTAGAATGTGACCCTTTTCAGATCGCACACGGCGCTGATCCTTTTCTCAAGAATCAAGAGGGTCAGACGGCCCTGGACTTGGCCACCGCCGATGACGTCAGATCGCTGCTTCAGGACGCTATGACGTCATCGACGGGCTGTGCGCCCGCGGCGCTCGAACCTCCCCCTCCCGCGCCCCCCGCCCAGCCTGTCGTCATGCCGAGCGGAGAGACTGTAGCTATAAGCTTGCCGGTGAGTTTATCCGAATCGTTGTCAGATGTAGAGATCTACGCATGCGTAGATTCTAGCTGATGAATGTCAAAAGGCATGCTCTATTGCCTGTCATTGTGAAACATAAAACATCCGCCTATCTCGCATATTTCGCTTACGTAATGTGTATACGAAACCCGCCTAAAATATATACAGGATTTCTTTTTTGACGTTTTGTTATAGTTTACAAGATTTTCATATTCATTTCTTAAAATTCTAGACAATCGAGCGTTAAAGTATCACTTAATTTGTAGACGTGCAAATCGCGACAAGTAAAGTTTTCATTACCAAAACTGAATAGAGAACTGTGAAATTTTAAAATTAGATTAATGTAGTTGTGCTATCTAAAATAAAATGTCACACTTAAAATCTGGCATTACCTCTATAGTTTGTTATTAACTTAACATGGTATAATGATGATCTCACAAATAATGAATCTGATGATTTCTGGCAGAATTTATCTCTTATATTAATTTATATGTCATATTAATGATATTAAATTACTAAAGTGACACAAAATTTAAATAGTGTCTAAATAAAATGAAAACTTTACATAATGTAATATATATTTATGATATTCCATTACAAATTAGCCACACTAGCGTTAGAATTTCATTTGCATAAACCTATGAAATTCACGCAGGTCTGGGCCTGATAGGAAAATATTCAGATTATAGAGTGGGTTATCCAAAAAATTTGAGTTGTTTTTAAAATTATTATCATGTCGACCCCGAAATGGCGTATCAGTTCTGTGATAATTTTAATAAATTTTTTATGCAATAATTTTCCACGGCACACCACTTCAAACAGTATCAATAATTTTCACAATGTGACGATTGTGAGAAATCACACATTCCCTCAATGTGTGCGCGTTTCAGGAGTTTCGTCCTTTTTGTGCATATATAAAAATAAAATCATCTTTCTCTTATTCACCAGGTCGTGCCCAGCACATATTGGGCAGAGGGTTCCAGAGGCAGCCTAGAAGAAGCGGCTGGTAGACCAGCGTCAGCACTCTCCACCTCTGAATCATTAAATACATTCCTGTCTAGGTATTTACACGAGATTTAGTGTAAATACCACAATTATTGAAAAAAAAAGAGGTGGAAAGAAGTGAAGAGATTTGTATTTATCGACTTTAGTAATATTAATTTTGGAGTAATCCTGCTTAAGGACTTTCATCAAAGAATAAAAAATTCCATACATCAGATTTCATTGATTACATTATTAGTATGGTTCAGTGTATGGTTTCAAATAGTGTTGCCAATGTGATGAATAGTAGACGGATGCCACTAACATACTTGTAAGTGCCGTGGCCGATAGTTGATGGCTGATTGATCGCTGGGGTCGTATCAATTTATGTAAAAGAAAAAGAGAACTATAAGTGATGAATAAGCTCTTAAACTACCCACTGAAAACCTCCGAAGAATCGTCCAATGTGGTCAAATCCTAACGACGATTTCTCTCTTTGATAAGTGCAATGCAATACTTCCATCTCTTTCAGATTTTACATTTCCAATATAAACTGACAATGATAATATAGATCTATAATTCGAACGGAGCCAGTAAAATATGTGCGTTTCTTTCTGCAGTATCGGCTTGGAGCAACTGGGTCCTGTTTTGGAACGCGAGCAGATCACGGTGGACATACTATGCGAGATGTCGCACGACGACTTGCGGGCGATAGGCGTCGCCGCGTACGGCCACCGGCACAGGCTGCTGAAGGCGGCGCGGCAGAGTCTACAAGCAGCGTCAGGTGACCCACCCTTCCGCTTCTATGGCTTATTGTCTATTGCTGTCCTAATTCTGTGGCGGATTTACACCCTTGCCGCCAGTAGACCATTCAAGTTTCGTCGCCCTACCGACCTCTACAATTCGATGCCTTAATCATATCAATTATTTTTATTTTTTTTATCAATGAGATTGTAATTTATGATTTGTGCACTATCGTCCTAGGTTTTTCTCTTACCTAGTATGATTTTGAACAAGGGGATCGATGTGTGAGTTCCTAGACTATTTTTACAATGTAACAATTCAGTTAAGATTGCACAATCAATAATTTTTGGGTATATTTTTGAACTAATAAAGTAACGCTTAAATAGTACTTACACAAAAATGTACATTGTACAAACGGAATTAAATAATTTTTATTGCACTTACAGTTTAAAAACTATATATGCAATTATCTGGTAACAATCCGACTGATGACGTGGATGAAATTAAATTAAATTGTAGAAAAATTTATCTAAATGGTAAACCATATTACCCGTCGAATCGTTTGCGTGGGTCCAATAACATTTATGTATATATTAATCTTTTCAGTTTTTGTAAGAGGTAAAAATAATTTTAACCCCAAATCTGCCACTCCTAATGTCTGCCGCCCCAGACTCCATCCTACTCGGCCCGCTGCTAAATTAGTCACTGTGTCGTGTCGTTGGATTTTCGTGAAAATCTTAATGGGCGACACGAAAAGTGGAATAAAACGTGTCTGTTTTGCCTGCTACAAACAAGCTTTTGTTGCAAATAGTTGAGGTCATGAGCGGAAGTTGTTAACAAAGAATTGTACCCCTCTTATAAATAACACCTTCATCTGATTGGGCACAAGGTGCCATTTATATAGGGATAAAATACATTGATGATATCTTCATCCACTCATGTCTTTAATTATCTAAAATGTTTTTGTTTACCATTCTCGAGAGCAAAATATCTACTTATTAACATCCGCATAGATAAACAAGATCGAGGTGCAATTATTTGTGATAACTGTCACTTTATGATCACTTTACCTATAAATAACAATCTACGAACACACGGGGCCTAGTGATTTTTGTTTAAAGTTTCCTCTGTACAGGGTTATATGTTTTTATAGTCTTGAGGCTGATAAAGTTTTGATTTCATTAAATTAAAACAACACAAAACTATTTTTTTTACATAAAAATCTCAGCTAAGTTCATAAATGACCTAAATTTATCATATGTATGTAAGATGGTAACCAAATATTTTAAAAAGTCTGTAAACCTCAGATGCTTAATAGGTTTTGATGAATGAAGCATTATTACAGAGAGATGTTAAATTTGATATTTTATTCTCATTAAAAAAATATATGTCTAATTCAACATGTAATACGAAATATCTATTGAATCTCAGAATATAGATCTAAATTGATGTCTCATTTCATCCAGTTAATGAGAGTTCCTGTGGCCTACTTCATCCCTCCAACAGATATTCTATTCCTTCCCAAAAAGCCGGTAACGCATTGATAACTCCTTTTGGGTTGTGAATATCCATGGGCGACAATGATCTACTCTCTGGTGACACACATGTCTATCTCTTGGAAATGCTATAAAAGTAAAATATTAGACCTTCCCGATAACAAAGAAGATGCCATCTGATGGCTTTCTTTAAATATTTTATTGATCATAGCGTTTTCGTAATTTTGAAAAATGGTAGAAATAGTATTCAATCTATTAACTTCTGCAATTAATGGCCAAACCGATCGTTCTTCTAGAATGGTACGGAGGCACCACGCTCATGGAGGTGTCGCCGAGCGAGTGCGCAGACAGCGAGTACTGCGTCATAGAGCGTGAGATGCAGGCGTCGGTGCGCGCGCACCGCGAGAACCCCGGCGGCGCATTCTCACACTACAACATCGTGAGGGTAAGCCACGTGACATGGCGGCAGTCTATCGCTCTGCTCTATGAGAAGTTGTGGATACTCTCCCGTTCGCCTCTCTTTCAATGCCGTCTTCGCAGACCTGTAACTACTGCTAGAACAGGAGCTTAACTTAATGTGACGAATCGGAAATTTTGGTGTAAGGACATTGATTTTTATCGTCAAACACAAAACGTGTAAAAGTGATATTTGGTGAGCCGATACTTCACGTTATTAACTTAAATTTGTCCATTGCTTTTACACAATTTATTAAATAATAGAGAAGAAAATGTCAAAGATATATCTTTTAAGCACAAATTTACATTTTATGTGTATTTCATATGACCGATTTAAGCCTACTAATTTTCTACACATATTAGTCTGTACAAACACTTCAAAATGCTAGTTGGATTTTTTGAAATTAATCTTAGTTTTTATTTTAAACAAAAAAAAATGTTTTGTCACCTACAACCTTTAAGAAAATAGTGCGTGGAGTCCCTCCGCGCGGAAAAAGTGAAATTTCGTAAGTAATGTGGAAATGAAAATGGGCAAGGGGTAGAAATTGATTTTTAGTGAACTCATATTGTTTCTTTAAAACAAACTTTATTAACATTGCTTACAATTCACAATTGATCGCATTTTTTAATTATCATTTTCGAGTGGAGAAATATTCAAATCTATAACATTTACAATGGGATTATAATAACTAAAGTAAGATACGAAATGTTTGAATAACCACGCGCATGTGCTTGGGATCTACCGGCTCACTCTCTTTCTCTGTCCTACTTTCTACCTTTGTGTATCTTTCTCTCTCCTCTTGGCGTTGGAATATTGGACGCTACTCGTTACTAACGCTCGCGCTGGTCCGTAACAGGTATACTACGCGCATGCGTTCGAGTGCCCCGCATTCACTCTCGCTCTGTCTCTTTCTATTCCCCCTCCTCAGGAGCGTTGAACGTTTGACGCAACAGTGCTTTCGTATCCCCTCTATGATAGCGTTAAACGTTTAACGCAACCTTATTGGAAGTCGCATTACAAGTGTCACTTCAATAAGCAAACGTGAGAATTTTAGTATGTAGTACCACGCTGTGATCAGGTTGCGAGGCGCTACACTCCACTTCAAATTAATAGTTTATCATTGAGTCACCCTAAGCCATTTATCTGTAACATTAGAAAATTCGTAATGGAATAAAGTATATGATAATACCTGAAATATAGAACTATACTGAACCTGCTATTAAATTAGTTCTAAATTCTGATTATCATATATAAGTTTAATTTTCCCTACATCTGTCTGCCTCTGCCATCACAATTTTAAACCTTTGAAAACAGCTAAAAGTTAGCGCCCAATGTAATTTACTATTGCATGCCTTAATCGCGAGCGTAGGTATGCTTCTAATGTCGCCTGAAAATCCCGTCTACACTGGGTGTGACCACAATAACTAAAAAACTATTTAACTTAAATTGTTTTTTCAATCTCATCACTAATCAATTGGGAATAACTGTATTGAAAATCACAGTTTGATATAGTACCAATTAGCTGTAATTGAATTTTTCAACTGGCAGTTATTCATGTTTTGATACGCCATTTCGCTTAAATATCTAAAATAGAGGTTGAAATGAATGTTTTATATTATTACCGCCATCTGTTAGCAATTACAAAAATAAATTGAGCATGAAGTTGTTCATTTTTGTAGCAGTAGTAATATAAGACATTCTCATTAAAACTGAAAAAAAATCATGCACTAAACTACACATATGATTTTGCATTATGATGTCTAATAAATATGAAAGAAATACCTATCCTTTTTTTTCGATTCAAGTTTACTATAAAACTATTTGAAAATCAAAAATTAAATAAAGAGGGTTTTTGGTGAAAAGCTCATATATTACCATAAACCTCTAATTTAAATAACATACGTATGGTACGAGCGCTTGAGGCATGCACATTTGGTTGTACCAAATTTTTTAATTATATAAGTGTCTCTTTACTGAAAAAAGACACCCATTTCCTTATATAAATATTTGTTCCGCTCGTTCAAAGAGAAATCCACTTCATCTTTTCTTCATCTGGTTTATCCACTCTACAAAAGAAAATAATTTTTATGCTTAAATTTGTTTTATTATTTGCCATCAAAAATTAAAAGACATTTTTTTTTCGTCAGATCCAGAAAATAGTGAACGGACGCCTATGGGAGCGCTACACGCACAGGCGACGCGAAGTGGCCGCAGAGGCGGGCGGCGCCGCCAGCGAGAAGATGCTCTTCCACGGCTCGCCCTTCATCAACGCCATCGTGCAGAAGGGCTTCGACGAGAGACATGCCTACATAGGTGCGTTGGTGCATGCGTACGTTCTAACTTAGGTCGAACGGAAGTGATGCAGAATGAAAAGAAAAAAACTGGCTAAGTGCATGTCGGACCACATTCATTATGGGGGTTCCGAAGCCATTATTACAAAGAAATTCATTACAGATGAAAAATAGGTTGTTACACTTTTCCATGTTTCCTGCACAGAATAGTTATAAGCACTTTAGTTGCCTTTAACTAGAAAAACAAGTAGGTATGTCAACTGTTACTATTGAACTGGTGTAAATTAAAGTGCATCAGCAGAAGAGCGTATCTTCGTGGTACTTACGTCCTATTGTTGAGAAGCGTAGTTTTCGGTTAAAACTCAAAAACAGTATATTCGACCATATTCAAAATAATTTTCGTTGAAAGTACTTACCAAGCTTTAGTTTTTCATATTTTTTGGACACACGATTTAGAAAATAGAGGGGGACGGGACACAATTTCAAAAACTATTATAATATGTGTGACACGTTGATGTATGCTGAAAAAATTTCTGTGGGTTTTCTATATTAATTGAATAATGAAGCTCTTTTGGAACTAGTGCTACATTACTTACTAGATTGCATAGTATATCACGAAAATTGACCTACAAACCTAAAAATGTGGTCATTTACTTTCTTCCTTAAGTTTTTGTCGAACTTTGTAAACTGCTTCTTAATAATAACACCATAGCAATTCATAAAAGGTTATGCACTTTAAAAAAAATTGCTTATCCCATGTGGAACATTAACATGAAGTCTGGAACACCATCTATTAGTGTTTCAGAAAACGCTCATTAATTTTATGAACGCCAAAAGCGGTCTATTCACTTAACAACCCATAGATCATTATATCGTTACTATTTTATATGAGTTGTTAAGTTGGGTCTAACGATATATGGGTATTGTCTGAGTAGCATCACTACGAGAATTACGGTCCGATTGCTATCCGAATGGTCTCCATTCTAATAACCTTATGCTATCTTTTTGTATTTCCGAGCAGGCGGCATGTTCGGCGCGGGCATATACTTCGCCGAGCACTCGTCCAAGAGCAACCAATACGTTTACGGATTCGGCGGCGGGTCCGGTTGTCCGACGCACAAGGATCGGGGATGCTACCTGTGCCACAGGTAAAGAGTATCTTATAAACAGACGAGTTGGGCATAGACAAAATAAAAATCTAGCAAAGAGCAGAGATCACGTAATTCAGTGGCTGTTTTTGGCTGTCTTCGTTCAATGGCTGACAGGCGGTTTATGTTTGTAGTGTCTCTTTTAATTGAGGCACTTCTTCGCCTGTGCCACAGGTAAACGGAGTATCTTTTAAACAGACGAGTTGGGCATAGACAAAATAAAAATAGAGCAAAGAGCAGAGATCACGTAATTCAGTGGCTGTTTTTGGCTGTCTTCGTTCAATGGCTGACAGGCGGTTTATGTTTGTAGTGTCTCTTTAATCGAGGCACTTCTTCGCCTGTGCCACAGGTAAACAGGTATCTTTAAACAGACGAGTTGGGCATAGACAAAATAAAATCTAGCAAAGAGCCAGAGATCACGTAATTCAGTGGCTGTTTGGCTGTCTTCGTTCAATGGCTGACAGGCGGTTTATGTTTGTAGTGTCTCTTTTAATCGAGGCACTTCTTCGCCTGTGCCACAGGTAAACGGAGTATCTTTAAACAGACGAGTTGGGCATAGACAAAATAAAAATAGAGCAAAGAGCAGAGATCACGTAATTCAGTGGCTGTTTTTGGCTGTCTTCGTTCAATGGCTGACAGGCGGTTTATGTTTGTAGTGTCTCTTTTAATCGAGGCACTTCTTCGCCTGTGCCACAGGTAAACGGAGTATCTTTTAAACAGACGAGTTGGGCATAGACAAAATAAAATCTAGCAAAGAGCCAGAGATCACGTAATTCAGTGGCTGTTTTTGGCTGTCTTCGTTCAATGGCTGACAGGCGGTTTATGTTTGTAGTGTCTCTTTTAATCGAGGCACTTCTTCGCCTGTGCCACAGGTAAACGGATCTTTTTAAACAGACGAGTTGGGCATAGACAAAATAAAAATCTAGCAAAGAGCAGAGATCACGTAATTCAGTGGCTGTGGCTGTTTTTCAATGGCTGACAGGCGGTTTATGTTTGTAGTGTCTCTTTTAATCGAGGCACTTCTTCGCCTATTACAGGTAAACGAGTATCTTTTAAACAGACGAGTTGGGCATAGACAAAATAAAAATCTAGCAAAGAGCAGAGATCACGTAATTCAGTGGCTGTTTTTGGCTGTCTTCGATCAATGGCTGACAGGCGGTTTATGTTTGTAGTGTCTCTTTTAATCGAGGCACTTCTTCGCCTGTGCCACAGGTAAACGGAGTATCTTTTAAACAGACGAGTTGGGCATAGACAAAATAAAAATCTAGCAAAGAGCAGAGATCACGTAATTCAGTGGCTGTTTTTAGCTGTCTTCATTCAATGGCTGACAGACGGTTTATGTTAGTAGTGTCTCTTTTAATCGAGGCACTTCTTCGACCACCCTTTGCTTGAACGTCATCTAGACTTTAAATTTTGCTTACTCTAACAACTCTTTTACTAGTACTCTGACTAATGATAGAAGGTCACTACCACATCAACTTGTAAACATTTGCAGATTTATAAGCGGCTTCTACCATTTGTTTTACGATAACTCATGTTACATCTTATGTGGGAAAATTTGTGCCAATTTAATTTAATAGAAAAGCATTTAAGTTGCTTCATTTCAGTTATTTGGATTATTTCTTTCATCGTGGTCTACTATAAACACCTAACATATATAAATCAAAAATATTGATTAAAAAAACACTCACAATTCAACAAAAAAACTAAAATAAAAGAACTTCAAAGGTTGTATTTTCTTTAGAAGCAAACAAAAACTAGCGCATATTCGATATGAAATTGGGAAACATTCCGTATCGTGTTTACAACAACTCTGGTTTTATCATCTTGGAAACGTAATATCATAGAGTATGCAAGCGTGTATATTCAAATTTGTATTATAGACAAAAGAGTTATTTTCTCGTCGCGTAACAATTGATTTTTCCCCCGTGTGTCTCCCATAGACAAATGTTGCTGTGCCGCGTGACCTTGGGCCGGGCCTTCCAGCTGTTGAGCGCCATGAAGATGGCGCACGCGCCCCCGGGACACCACTCGGTGGCGGGCCGGCCCAGCCAGGGCGGTCTTTGCTTCCCCGAGTACGTGGTCTACAGGGGGGAGCAGGTGAGAACAGATTTGGCTCATGAGCACAACTCGCAAATTTGACTAATTCATTACTATTCACATGTTATGTAAATTTATGTATAGAGAGAAATACTTTACCAATCAGTACCGGATATGAAAAAAGAAATTATGTTCAATAAATCAAACCATATGGAACAAATCTGATAAACACACTATGTGACATACATACCACAAATGATATGCTTATAGTATTAGACGATACGGAAGCGATATGAAACTCAAACAAAACACCAATTAAAATGTTGACATTTTTAATTTTCCCATATTAAATTTTAATCATAAAAGAAAATTTTCATGGTTCCTATAATCATAACATGGATCACTTCAATTGAGAAATTATTTCCTAATTTGTCCTTTGAATACAGTTTTGCTTTTCATATTTATTTATATAGACATCTGTCCTAGAAAAAGATATTAAAAAATTCTAAATCTGGCTTTATGCTAGTTAATGAAATTTTCAGTTAAAATGAAATTGTTGCCATGTTATTGATTTTCAATAACAAATGTCACTAGATGATGTAAACTACAGATGGTACTAATTTAAATTAAAAATTTGGCATTTTTAATTATTATTTAGTTATCTATACATATAATAAAATTGTATCAGGCTGATATCTTCATTACGGATATTAAAAATAAACTTATGGGGGGGTCTTTATTAGAGCAAGCAACCAAAACAAGTTTTTAGAATCTTTGTGTCTGTCTGTATGTTTGTTACCGCATCACAGAAAAACCACTGAACAGATTTTTTGATGAGGTTTTCACAAATTGGTAGTTTGGGATTCAACTTAACAACTAAGCCATGTTTCATCTAATTTGGTTGGGTAGAACCAGAGATACAGTTTTACCTCTACGGAGGTCATTTCAAATGGTTATATGGGAAAAATATGAATAAACGCCACAAGCGCTTTTAACATGGTCTAAATATTATATAGTCCATGCGGGCGGAGCTGCGGGCAAAAACTAGTGATATTATATATGTAAACGTGTATTGTTAGAGATGAACATTAGCAGCATTTCCTGAGCGAACTTATCCATAACATGGATCATTGTTATTGTGTAGCAACGTAATAAGCGCAAACGTGACGCCGTATTATTATTTTGGCAGGCGTACCCGGAATACCTGATCACGTATCAGATAGTCAGCGCGGAGAACGCCGCCGGCAGCGTCTAACCGCCGCCGCCCGCCGACTGCCTGCCGTGCGTCGGTCCGCTGCTCTCATTGGTCGCCGCCATCTCGCATGACGTCACGCGCTGCGGCCGCGTCGCGTCCCGTCGCGACGCGCGATCTGTGACGTGACGCGAGACGAGCGCGTGCGAACTCGAGAAATCGCTGCATCGCGGCGTCGCGTAACGTATGCGGCGGCGTGACGGGCGATCGGAAACATCGATGTTTTTTCATGCGAACGAACTAGACAATGGAGTTATTGATTGACATTTAAAATATTATAATTTTCGATGAAACATAAAAGATATGATAATCCAAAGTAATAAAACAAAAACGACTAATTTAATACGCTATCAACATTTTTTTGATATCTTTCTTTGGAAATTGTATTTTTTAATATTGCATAAACCACTAATGAAATTCGATGACAACTTTTTGCACTAATCTCTCTATCTAATCGACTATTTGAAATATTCGTTTTTTACTTAATTTTACAACTACTTAAAATATATTTTCATGTCGCACACAAAGAGATTGATGAATCAAAGTGATATAAAAAATGTCAATAACTCTTATCAACCAACCGAAGTAGAAACAATTTCAAGGTATGGCTCTCTCTGTGATTACTTATAAACGCTGCTATGTAAGCGAATACCGTTTATAAATTATTTATACATATATAAATAGTACAATACTTATTGCAATAAAGCTGACAAAAAAAGTGGACACAGACGGACGTTGTGACGTCCGGGCAACCTTACATGGCAACCATCCTATTAATCGTGACAGGGTCGATGTGTATGTATGAACGGGCATCGAGTTTAAAAAAAAAAGGTTGTAAAATAAAATATGCCCATTTTAGAGACATGCTCACATTTTGGCCGTCAAACGCCTCGGTCCAATTGTTTAGCGGCCGAAAATGTTGGCGTGTCTTAGTTGATTGTCGTGAAAGAGAAACGCACCTTAAAAAGCACCATTCGAGACGAGGATGAAAATGATGTAGATCGTTTTAAAATGTCGAAAAATAGCTACCCTCGAAAGGATGCGTACGTACAGTACAACGCGCGAAACTCTGCCGCTGTGAAGTTCGTCACGATAGCGTTGCAATGGGGTAATACAGGAACGCGGCGGAGAAGAAGGAAGGGTCGGGGAGCGTAATACCTGCGCAGAACATTATTCGCAATACCTGCGCAGTACATCATTCGCAATACCTGCGCAGTACATCATTCGCAGCCAATTCAGAGCGGCAGAGTTTCGTACACATAGATCGGTCGTCCCACGAAATGAGAATGCAATGTCGGAACGAAGTTAGTGAAAATGTGTGTATCTCTGTTTGTGATTGGGTAAATAATTTTATATAGAAGGCGCTTGTTTTTGGTATATAAGGGAAGCGATAAGTTTCGCGTGATAGGCAAGGCGTCAACTGAAGGTGGGAAATTATCACTTTCTTTTTTAAAGTTTCCTGGCTTCCTGCAAAATTCTTACCTGATGCGTTGTCGTGTTTGTCTTATTGTGCCGATGCGTGTAGTGTGTTCTCAAATTTAACAAATGTATGCAGAACAAATCACAAAAGGAAAATATGCCATTGCGCCATTAGCCAACTTTCGAATGTGAGGTGCCAAACTGATTCTCTGGAGATCTCGAGCTCTCGAGGTTCGTTTTTGATACAAATTTAAAAGTTTAGATGTATCGACATAAGCATACCGTATTTCATTTTCTCTGAAGTGAAACTCCTTTATGTCGAATTCAGTAGTTGAACTGGCGGTCGCCCGCCCTCTACGCTGGGCGTTATGCGTTACGAAGGTCAATAAAAAAAAATTGTGAAGGATCTATGAAAATTAAAAAAGTAGGCTAAATCGTCATCATATACTTAGGGGTCAATTAATATTACGTAAATAGAATTTTAGTAATTTTTAAGCTCCCCCCCTAACAGTGAAAATAAAGAAAGCCCCCCCTTCAAGCTTACTTAAGAACTGGTATATTTTTTTACAAAATTTGTCCATGTTTCTTTACTGTTATTCTTGGTCAAGAGCCCATCATGGTCATTAATTCTATGACAGTGAAATATAAACGATATAGGAATTTAATGCTTATATTAATATTTAAATATTACATTATTCATGTATGTAAAGTGTTTATTTATTATTATTCTATTAGTTCCATTTAAGAATTTGGTAAATTGATTTTAATCGTCCTCAGTCACTGGTAAATATTATGTAAAAGATCGATTCAGAACAATCAAATCCAATGACATTAGACTGGACTGATTCCACAACAGAAACAGCACTCCCATACTTTTCCTATTACAGTTCTTTTTTACTTAACCATAATTAACACCGCGCGAGAACGAATTATCAATAATCAATTACTTCGGACAATTTCCATACATCCTGTCCTATGCTTTTGAATAATATTGACAAATATGGCTGCCATATATGTCAAAATTGTCGTTTAAACCTCCCCATGTTACGAAAATATATAAAACGAAGGCCTATATGTGTATGGCCCCTTGTATATGTTGACAGTTATGCAGTTGTATAGTGTACGATCGGGACAAAACGGAAGCGTCCAACGGAACCGTTCAAGCGCGAGTCCGTAAACGCGTGAACCGGGGTTCTGTGCTTTTTTAGAAACTGCCAACATCATTGCAACGCAATGAAAATAAACGAGGACAGACAAAACATTCACTTTGAATATTTTCTGTTTTCTCATATTATTCTTGGAAGATAAACTATTTTTTTATGTACATATAAATTTTTTCACCGTGGCGTAGGATAACAATACCAGCTAGAATGTACATTTTTGTGACGTTTCTACAATGTGTTTCCGTAATGGCGGTGTATGACCGTATTAGAAATTTGTTTTTATTAATAATTAGTATACTAAATATATTATGTAATATTAAACTGATAGGAAATGAAATCTGACTGTGAATTTTATTTTAATTGTTCAAATAAAGTATATAGTTAATTGTAAGGTTTATATTGTTTTTTAATTCCTACCACACAATACCTGGAATGATGGCGATCAGCAGTTCTTTTAGAACAAAATAAGCCATTTGTTATACAGATGGAAAGCTCAGTGGAATATGCACTCCAAGTGATACCATCAAAAGTAGTATACTCTTTTTTCTAAAGAGGAAAAATATCAGACTTTCTTCAAAAAAACCCACATACATCAAAATTCTATTAACAACCTCATAATTTGGTCACTGGACTCATACCCGTTTTCCTTGTAATAGGAAAATTAATAATAAATTCTATTCAACTGCTACTACATATGTCACTCAAGTCAAACAATAATTTGTGTACATGAAACTAACAAAGTTACATGTCTTGATATTTGAATCAAAACTATTTAGAGGTCTGAGCGGTTCCTTCAAACACATACAATGGAACTAGCGGTGATCATCAACTGATTGAGTTGTTAATGGCCATATAGATGTACCTTGGCGAGATCGGAGCTCCGGACCTAGTGGGCTCGGGCCCATTGGAGGTGGCTTTACGCCGTCGGCCGCTTCCTCAGTAGCACACGGGTGTGATCTCCTTGACCACGCGATGGCATCTGAGACCAACGACGCCACGTGCGTCGGTCAGAAGTTCCGTCTAATAGCGATGAAACCTTCGGAAACTGGGCACTTCCCCGGCGTTGTACGGGCGACGATAACAGAACAAGTCCGCTACTCCTTGAGCAGCAACGACTTGCTGGAGGCCGGGACTAGTGGCGCGTCGCATTAATCGAGCACGTGTAACCGCTCTCGTCGCCTGTCGCCGAATGCATTATGGCGGCGGCCGGCGCGTCCGCCGTGCCGCGCGCTACCGAAACTTCGATGGTTTTCCACAGCAACCGGCCAATGTAGGACGTACTCCTTCGTTTGCAGACGACCCAAATCCAAAGGGCGAGCATCTACCCAGTTACCTCGTTCTTCGTGAACTTCCCAGTATTATGAAATGTGTCCATTCACGTATAGTGTTCTTTGAATAGCGTTCTTCGAACGGGCGAATTTCTTTGTCGCTTCCGCCCCTTAGCTTAATTGGTAGGTTCCACTACTCTTCAATAGACTACATGCTTAATTTGATATTCAATAATAACAAATACTAATTAATTTAATTTTCTCTGACCGTTGTAAAATACCCGTAGGTACCTCACATGTCCAATTTTAGTGATTATGGGATATTTTCCAAAAGAAACCATATTAAATTTTTCCTTTGCCAGTTTTTATCATGACCACACACCACAACAAAAGATAAAACAAATACTGTGTTATCATTTCAAGTAATTTTGAAATATTGAAAAATCAAACTACTTTTCATATATGAATATTTTATTAACTTAACAGATCTAACAGATCAGATCTTAACAGATAAAAAAAAGTACTTTTAGAGTAATACAATGCTACGGCACATAATGAATCATTTTAGACTAGATTAATTGCGTAGTGCAAAAAGATTTCATGTTATCCATAAAATATTCAGGATTCGACAATGTTTACGGCTTATGATAAAATATTACAATTGCATACCATAAAACTATATGCGCAACTTTTGACTTAACCGGTTTCAGTACGTATTGTGTGGTGATTTATTTTTTGTTTTCTGGATGGTGAAATTCGGACCTTTGATTTAGCTTACAGTATTTTTTTGAATGATTTACGTGCTTAATTAATGATTAATATGATAGCCGTAAAGAATTGCTTAAGTTTTATTTGACCCTTAAAATACCACTAAATGCTTACTGCAACAATATGAAAAAAAAAGAATGTAACTACGTGGAACACAAGTGGCTAGCAGTTAATAAACAAGGATCTGGCTAATAAGCCTCAGAGGTTCTCGAAGATGTCAGATAGTTTCTTTAAACTGATAACAGCCAGTTAATTTATACTTTACTCAAATCAAACATAACCCGTGTACACTGAAACTAACAAAGTTATACAGTTGAGACTTGAATTAAAACTACTTAGAGATCTGAGAGGTTCGTTTTACACACACACAATAGAACTCGCGGCGATCACCAACTAATTGAGTTAACACAAAATGGCCGTATAGATATACTTTGGCGAGGGAACGCAGGTCGAGGCGAGATCGGGGCTCCGGACCCATCGGATAACGGCTTCACGCCGTCGGCCACTTCCTCAGCAACACACGGGTGTGGTCTCCTTGACCACGTGATGCCACCTGGGACCAGCCACGCCACGTGTGTTGGTCGAAAGTTCCGCCTAACAAATGAAACCTTCGGAAACTCGGCACTTCTCTGACAGAGTTGTACGGGCGACGATGACAGAACGAACAGGCTCGCTATTCCTCGAGGAGCGACGACTTGCTGGAGGCCGGGACTAGCGGCGCGGCGCATAAATATAGCGCGTACGTCCGCTCCCGCCGCCTGTTGTCGAATAAATCATGGCGGTGGCTGGCGCGTCCGCCGTGCCGCGCTCTGTCTAAACTTCGATGGTCTTCCACGGCAACCGGCCAATGTAGGGTGTAGTTTTTCGTTTGCAGGCAGCCCAAATCCAACGGGTGAGCATCTATTCTGCTCCCCGTTCTTCTAGAGCTTTCTGGTATTATGAAATGTGTCTATTCGCGTATAGCGTTTTCTTTCTTTTGCATGACGCTGAAATCGAACGAGGGAGATATCTAAGCTTCATTGGTAAGCTCCGCTACTCATCAATTGATTACGTACTTAATTTAATATTAAATAATAATAATTAAAATTAAAAGTTATTAATATTCCAATGCTACAATACTGCATGGTCTCAATCCATTGCGATAAATTAAATTTTCTCTGAAACTGTTGTAAAATACCCGTAGGTACCTCACATGTCCAATTTTAGTGATTATGGGATATTTTCCAAAAGAAATATTAAATTTTTCCTTTGCCAATTTTTATCATGACCGCACACCACAACAAAAGATAAAACAAATACTGTGTTATCATTTTAAGTAATTTTGAAATATTGAAAAATCAAACTACTTTTCATATATGAATATTTTATTAACTTAACAGATCTCACAGATCAGATCTTAACAGAAAAAAAAAAGTACTTTTTAGAGTAATACAATGCTTGTGGCACATAAGTGAGGCCTATCATTTTAGACTAGATTAATTGCGTAGTGCAAAAAATATTTCATGTTATCCATAAAATATTCAGGATTCCGACAATGTTTACGGCTTATGTCTATAACGATGGTGATTACAATTGCATAAAATAAAAACCTCATTATTTCCAAAAACCGACCAGCGTGCGATAACCTGGTGAAAACAGTACACGTATCATTTTTGTATATAATTCCAATATTATGTGCACTACAGATACATGTTGCCACCTAGGCTGGTGTTGATCAATGGTGCGTAATAATGAGTCGACACAGAAGAATGTGTCTTTTTCACTATTCCACTGACGCGGTTTTCTGCTGTACAATACTTTAAAGCTTTTACAATTCAGTGCAATTTTCACTACATAATTTCAGTAATTTTTGGATTCCGATGATGTTACGTTAATTGAAAATGGCTAAGCTATTGCACCGTCATGAGGTGAAAAAAACGATGTAACATATCCTTTTAATGCAGTCATTTACAACAATATATATATATATATATTACAAAAATTAAACCCGTAAAGTATCTAAACCGCATTATCATATTAGTGACTAGAGAATTATCACAATACCAACTTATGTGCATATATATTGAATAAATAAATAAATAAAACACAAACATTACAACAACATCAAAACATTAAATGACATATCAAATTTAAAGACACGGATTCAAGTCTCCGGTCATGTTGATGTGAGAACAAGTGACTTTCTGACCGTTCTGTACTGCGATCCGGAACAATTTACCTTGCGGCATACACACACAGACTTTAAATTGTCCTGTTATCTTGCTATCGGTCCTATTCAAAGGTAACGCTATGGGCAGATATTTTATATCTACGAATACACCTTCCTTGCCGCTCAGTACTATGGAACCGTTGATGGACTTCAGTCGTATGTCTTGATCGGCGGACCAGAACAACTCCTTTGTCTCCATGTGCGTGCCCTCGGCTCCGCGGATGTGGATCGATGAATCCGACTTGAATGATAGATCCTCGTCTGTCGGTGATGAGATACGTTTAGTCGAGACCATCTGCGAAAAGACTATCCATTTAATTACATGTTTTTTTTAAAGTCATCATCAAGACATTAACCAACAAATTGACAGATGAAATGGCTCATGCCAGGGGGTTCCACCATTGAAAATGTATCAACATATTGTGAAGTGGCTATTCAGTACAATTCAGAAATGGAGTGAGCATACATACATATATATATATATATATATATAAACTCAGGATTTTAAAGCAATATTTTTATGACAAACATCTAAAAATATTTATCATATAAGCTATTATTAATAATACTAAATACATAGTTATGTTAGCAGCCCCTATCAGATTTTTATAATCATAAACATCCGAATAGATCCTTTACTCGCCGTGACACACTTGTTGTAACGGGGCCTCGTGAATGGTCCCTTGTTCTCAGATTCTGACGTGTCGCTGCACAGGCACCATCTTTCTTTAATCATGTCATGCCACCTCCGGCGCCCTACCATCTTCACGTGGTTATAAATACCTGTTAAAACCTTATGTCGGTGCTCTCCATCCACACATTCCTGATAGACTCCTTACTGTCAAGACGTGTTTAACTTGTAGGAATAACTTTGTATTTTAATTTTTAAAAACAGTTCCGAAGCGCATATTTAAATACATTTGAAATATATATACATGTATTGTTATTATTATTATCGGTTAATCAAATACTGTCCATCAATTAGTAATAAATAACTTAAGTATTGTTTGCATGGACATCATTGGCGTTTTTGGAGATATATCCCTGTGTTACATACAAACAAAGTGAGCATTGCAATATGGCAAAAAGAATGTAATTTGTGTATAGGCATGCAATAACAGCACCTACAAACCAGAACAGGTGATCAAAGAATGGGTTCTACAACAGTGAATATTACATTATGCATGTAAATATGAGAGGGGCATTCCCGAAATTTATTAACCATTTACAGCGCAGCCAATGTCCAATGATATGGTATGATTGGAGCTTTAAAATACTGTTAGATTGAAATCATAGAATACTAAATGATTGTTATGTAACAGGAATAGAAATTGAGAGCTGGACCGAAATGGCAATCCAAAGCGGGATCATAAACGAAGACAGGACCAGGATTGCAATCGTGAACGGCACCAACACAACCGAGAGCATGACTGAAATTGCAATTAAGTAGGCCCAGAATTGGAAGCAGAAGTATTCCCATGAACGAATCAAGAGTAAAAACAAAATCGGGATCAGAATTGACAGTAAAATGGATCTGAATGAAAGATGAAGGAATGCATCTTATGTCTAGCAAATATGATACATGTTGAATTATTTGTGTTTACTCAGTGAAGAGTCAAACATATAATACTTATCTATCTACCTTAGCTTGCAGTACATTAACCCCATCAGGTATATTCATCTCTTTGGCGGATGTACTGAACAGCGTCTCCCCGGAGTCAGGATCCACTAGATCCATGGAGCTGACTCCATGGATGAACACTCCCGATGAATTCACCACCAGTTTGCTATCTGTGCGCCCCTGTCTGATACAAGAGGAGAAATTAAAGCTTATGATAAACAGTTTCACTTTCTTGCTGCAAGACGAGTCAATCAAAGGTTTATATAAAAAAGCATTCAATACAAAGAGTATTACACAAATCACCTGTGAAGGTTCTATACATAACTAAAAGAGATTAAGAGATGATCTCTGGTAACTTCTTTGTAATTACATATAGTGATTTTTAACCAAATTAAAAATCACTACATGCAATCACAAATGTCCAAATTTGTTCATTTGAATTGCTATCTTTAACAAATACCAGCAGAAGTACAAAACATAACATTTGGGGCTGGATGTGATCCTCGATGACAAGTGAACATCCAGAAGTGATCGCTAAAAAAATCATATCTGTATGTTGAGCTGTAATTTTAAATAAATGAAAAAAAATGATCGCAAATTACTGTCAAAACCGAAACATCATACGAAATGATCTTCGCTGCTTAAATGAATGTGGTAATGTCATAGTATCCAAAAGCAAGGAAAAAAATGGCACATGGCAAGTCGGTAGAGACTTCTTTGGACAAATCATCTTATTCCTATTTGATTCATTTTTATTGTTGTATATATTAAATTAAATGATTTTGCTATGAAAACATATATTGACATGATATGATTTAGTATAACTTAGTAACAATAATAGACTCATTCAATACAATGTCAAGTGAAAACGATTAATTTTTATCTGAAAATCAGGTAAAATATATGGTGCATCATTTGAATGAGGTCTAACATTATTCACCCTCAAAAAGTGTATAAAAACAAACAGACAGATACAACTTTAAAATTCATAATTTTATGTTTTTTATATATAAATCGTATATTTCCCAGAAGGGTAGAACAGAGATCGTCAATTTCATAAGATATGATCTTTAAACATGCCTGATACTTCACTGGCGTCTATCGATCATGTCATGCAAGTTCTTCAGTTTTTGGTTTTAGTTTTGGCCTTTCTCTCATGCCACCATCACCACATATTCTTTGAAGCCACACCATTCTCTAACATCGTTATATTCATCTTTTAAAGACATTCCCCACAGACACTACATAAATTGCAGCTAGTATTTCGTTCACACGAATGGTTAAATAAAAATAATTATGAAATTAAATAAAATTATTTGAAAATACTCGAATGTGACCACAATTCAAAGAAGAAAATGTACATGTGATCCTCCAGATAGTAGGTGATCACCGCATCTCGAATCGTTTGTCTTTACAAAAGTAGAATATATATATGGCTATCCCAATCACCTGGTTTGTAAATTGAAATTAACAGAACCATCTTCACTCTCCATCGTCATGGGAGTGTCCCTGAAGCTTTCCACCAGCCCATCGCGTTTGTAGATGTGCTCAAAATACGTCTCACCGAAGAATTTCATTGCATTCTGGTCAGGTAAAAACTCCAGACTCTCCATGCCTGAAAGAAAGTTTGCGAGATATCAAGATATATATTATCATCGGCTTGGGAAAGAAAAGCATTATGATATGATAGTGTACAACCAGATTATTAAAATTTTTTGGATACTTTATTATATTGCATATAACAGTTCAAAATGGCTAAAAAATAACTTATTCTCTAATAACTAGGAATATTAGCAATGTTTTTGGAACTTCATTAACCAATTTTTACAGAGACAAACACAAAATCTTTGGAAATGGAAATTTGGAATTTTTTCTAGAAATAAAACCATGCTGTGGTCAACTTGGCTGCAGCATGGAAATAGACCAGTTGGGCCAGTGAGATATTACACTCTCATAGATCACACAGAAGTAACAACTCCCGATGTTGAATTTCATCCAGAGTGTGAGAGTGCTAGTGACCCACTCCCCTCTTCACCAGCTCCTTTCCCCTCCATCCGATATCCTAATCCTACCAAAAAGGCCGGCAATGCACTGATGAAATCTTATCACTCGTTATGAGTGTCCATAACGAGACAAAGGTGACTGCCTACATCTGGTGGCACGCATGCTTATTTGCACCTTGAAAACGCTATAAAAGAAAAGGATTTCTACAAGAAGTAAGAAAAGATATATTATTAATTCTTTAGAAAAATTGAGGCAGTACTTTTTTAATGGAATTATTTTTTGTAATGAAAACACCTTTTAGAAATGAAATTTTGATTGGTTAAACAATTAAAATACAAATTATATTATAAATATGGATTTTATCTATCTCATCTAGGTTCTAGATGTGGATATAAGTTGAAAGTTGGGTATGACAAAAGAAAAATGAAAATGGAATCAATGCAGTGGAGATGCAATTTCAGTGTAGTATACATGCAGTTCTCTGAAGAATAAATCTAGGACCAGTGATGTCAGAACAGTGTCTTTTAATAACAGATGTAGTGACTAGAATAGAAAAAGCCATTTTGCAGTGGATTGGCCATCTGGTCAAACTGGATGAAAGAAAGTATACAGACAGTCAAATTTATAGAGTGAATGCGTGTGATAGAAGATGTGGTAGGGATCATCCTAGAAAATCCTATGCAGATCACATCGGTGACACATAAAAAAAAAAACAAATTTTAAGCATCCCAAACTGAAAATGTTTACATAGAAAGATTATTGAATGTCAGTGGCGCAAGAGAGATATGAACAGATCGTGTACTTAGTGGAGTTATGCGGTCTCTGTCTAACCTTCTGAGAAACAGGCGTGAGTTTTTAATAATAAAAATAATGTTGACATTAAATATGCATACATATACTATAATCTGGCACACATTATTAAGTAAAACCTAATTACCTTGACCAAGCCTCAAAACAGCTAATATGGTAAAAGTGAGAATTAAATTCCCTATAGCGAGTATGAACAACAGGCACACTAGCGTCCAAAAGGCAAACGTCTTCCGCCCCTTGTGTGTTGTCTTCGTGATCTCATTGCCATTCTTGTCTGAGTAGTTTTTCAAGCCGCTTGTATGGGTTTTATTTATCAAAATTTGACTGGCAGGCGTTTTTGTGATGAGAGCCTTTTCCGCACGATTCCTGTCCAAATAACCTTCGGACATCGTCTCGGAGAGCGGAGACGCGCCACGTAAATTACTTAACATGGTTTAATCAAAGAGATTAATCGTAAAATAAGATATATAAAAGGATGACTGCGACACCGAAATTTCCATTTATTAATGTCAAAATCACATCAAAATATTGAGTTAGGTGCTCGATGATATTGAGCGATACTCTAGTTTGGCTATGGGTTAAACTCTAGCCAATAGTAGTCGTTTGTCACAGGGTAGAAGAAGAATTAATTGTCTATGGCGAATTTAGCGCAAAATTTTAGGTATTTTTTTATCGTTAATTTCAGAGGTATGTCATCGAAATTTCTTACTGATTTATGTATTTATTAAGAATTAACAACATCTAAACATTTCATTAGGCATGTTGCTATTTTCGTTTGTTTGTTTTAAATTTGTCAAACAACTACAGTGTTGTTCGTACGTGTCAACTGTAAATTCTTATGTGTGTTGAATGTACTGATTAAGTTTACAATTTGCTAATATTTTTATAATAATAATTAGTAATTAAATATCTATTTTTTATAACTTAATAAATAAAAATTTACAAACGATTAAATACAATTTTATTACCATTCCGTCGCACATTTCTTTTTCTATTTTTTGTGTAATTACTTTCAACTGTTGTTGATTTGTTTCATTGTATCTGTTTCTTAACACTCTAATGATTATAGTAATAGGTTTATTACGTTATTAATAGTTTGATTTTTATCTATATTTCCTATTAATTGATTATATATTTTTTTTTGTTTCCCACTTACGTCGTGGAGGGGGTAAAAAATGTTTATCCCGCACGCCCTCGCACCCGTACGTGTGGGTAGTGTGGGGCTGAAACCCACTAAAAAAGTCCCCCTGAAGGTGAAGTCGGTAGTTCGGCTATTATGTAGTCAAACGACTGGTCGGACGACTATGATAGCTTCGCCATGCGCGGCCGGACGGCACGTGTGAGTGTCGACGGCGCGTGACATGCCCTATGGACGACTCCTGAAGGTTGTCGTCTCGGCATAGGATGTCACTGGAAACCGTCACGGGTCGGTTCCCGTTCCTTCTGCCCCGGCCGGAAACGGTCAGCGGCGGCCGGGTGGAGTAAGGGATTTTATATTTTGTGTTTTCATACGTACCTAATAATTCATATACTCATAATAACAAAATCAATTGATTGTTTAAAATAACTTGTAATAACTACCTAATTGAAATTATGTATCTGTTCATGGAAACTGTTACTAATGCTTTGGTAATTGAAATAATGTTATAATATAAATATAAACTCACGCCAGTTTCTCAGACAAGTAGACAGAAACTATAAATTTCCACATGGTTTTTTCTTTGCAAATCTTTCTATGAAAAAAATTATGGATATCAGTGAAGTAATAAAGATATGCAAAGTAGAAATGCGAAATCTATTAGTTTCTGCCTTTCTAGGAAAATGTCATGAGTTTATATTATTATAAAAAAATTATGACAAGAAATGGGTGCCTCCTAAAGTTGCATTTTTTACGTTATCACATTGATTTTTTTTCGCAAATCTTGACGTTGTAAGTCGTAAACGAGACGATTAACATCATGAAGACTTTAAAGTTATAAAAAACAGATATAAAAATGTGGGACATGAATATAATAAAAATAATCACTGGATGCTAAAAATAGATTGACTAAATCGTAAATACACAAAGATTGAATAAAAATTTTGAAGAGAGTGGAAAATGACATCATAAATGGTTTGTTTTATTTAATTACTCAAGTCGTTTGAAATTAACTCTGTTCATTTAACAAATAATTATTCAGTTTTGTTTCTTTTTAAATTTTCATAGAAATCTGCTAAAAAATCTGAAAATATTGATTTTTAGTATTATACTTCAAGTGCTCTTAAAAAGTTAACCTATATTTAATTCAACATATTATAATGAAAGGCACTATTATTTTAAGAAGAAATCAAAAATTATATTTCTCAGCCCTGTATAGTTAATAAATATTTACTAGTTGTCGAAATGCCTTCATTAAAAACATAAAAGTTGATATAGGGACATAGTTTTTGTCGGCTGCTAACACTGTACGCTCGCTTCGTCCAATTTTGACATACCTTTCAGTTTGTTGGATTGGGATTTACACTTAATTTAAATTCGATTTGTATTGAATTATCCCCAATCCATTAATTCGAAAAGTAAATTTACTGACTGATAAATAAATAATAATGATTTCATTCTTCAATGAAAGAATAGCAAATACTTAATTTGGGTAATAAAAATAATTTATTTGATTATCGAACTTATAGACAAGTCATTCAGTCATATGTATTTACTACATAAAAGTGTTGTATTTAATTGTTAACTAACTACACTACATAAACAATAATAAAATAAAAGTCATAATAATTAAATTTAAACAATGGATTTGAATTTTCTCTATGTTTTTATACAATAAATAAAATGTGAACGCCGCTTCATTTTATGACAGAAAATAATTCCAAAATTGTGAATTAAACTTTTTTTTTGTTATCTCTGTGTTTTATTTGTGAAATATTGTTTTCCAGTCATTTATAGTTAGCATTTTGTTTATAAGTAACACTGGGTTGTTATTGTTCTGATGTATTTATTGTCTGTGCAATTTGTGGTATTAGTAGTTGTAATTGTTTATTGCTCTGTGGTCTATCATTGAATACATATTGAATATTGTGATTGTGATGTTGTCATGAAATTTTAAATAGTTTGAAAGTCTTTGAAAATTTGATAAACACCTTTAATATACTAACGGATTCATTTTTAGAAAAACTCGAAGCCCTCCTTAGAAATGTCTGTGGACTCGTATTTTTGTTTTTGTTGCTTATCAACAACAAATTTAACCAATTTATTTGGTAACGCACCGAGCAACGAAAACGACTACGCCGCCTTGCTTAGAAACCTGTGTTCTGTATCTGTAAGTTTTCTTGTTCGCCGCACCCACAATATTTGTTTATAACATTAATTTAACAATTTCCAATTAGCGATGTAAACAATCGATCTTGATCGTCATTCTGAATTATCAAATATGTTTAAATATGCAGAAGTTTATCGCTTAGCGATTTAGACATTCATAGTAATCGATACATTTCATGATCGTCTCCCTGAATCTCTGCCTGTTCTCAGGGCCGGACCGTGAGTTAAGGGGGCCCTGGGCTAATATTACTTAGGGGTACATCTATTTTTTCGCATATTATGTATTTTTGACTGACTCGACTTAGCCGGGGGCCCCTTAAATCCACAGGACCCTGGGCTGAAGCCCAAAAAGCCATATGGTAGATCCGGCGCTGCCTGTTCTACACTTTTAGAAATTAAAATAAAAGACTAAGAAATCGATTCTCTCTTATCTATATCATCCCTAGGTAGAATTTAGATTGTATGAAATTTTTTAAGACATATCAATTGAGCAAATGCTCAATGTACATCTACCTATTCTCATCGAAATCTATGTTCATATCATTATATTTGCCAAATTATTGCTTTTTGTGTAATATGAAGAGAAGTTATTTAAACTCTTGTATAGCCATATCCTAACAACTTACTACTACATGTTTAAGTCTTATTAATGGCTAAGAAATTATTTATTGACATATATCTTCTGTGCGCTCTATACACTTAATTTTCTTTTTATCAATGATAAATTTTCTAATTTTTTGCATACTTATTTTAAAATATAATAAAAGTTTTAATATATTAAATTAAAATGTATTGTATAATATGTACATTGCTGGGAATTAATTTTTCTTAATTATATTTTGTTGTAAAATATTTTAGGTTATATATATCTTATTAACCAATACAAGCACTCTGAAAACATAAATCACTTTAATTCTAGGTGTGCAAACTTCACTACAAAGACGACAGTTACATTTGCGAAGAATGCATTCGAAGGTTGACAGATGCGCAACTCTTCAAATTGCAAGTTTTCAATACTATTAATATATTGCAGATAAATGGATGTAAGTTCATTAATTTTCTGTCATAATCGTTCTTGCCGTCATTTATAATATTTATAGACAACACTCTGGTTATATATAATTTGAATTTTTAATGTAAAAAGGAGGTCATTTGTAAACGTTAAGTACAAACAGTTCATTATTGTAAAAATTCAGTATGGGAATCTTGGGTATGCAAAAATTTGATCGGATGAAATAGATTTTAAAAAGTGAATGCTGATCAGACCAGATAGCCTGGAAGCAGAAAATAGTAAACTCCATCAGCATGCATGATTGGTGTAATGAATTATTATCTAATTTTTTTTGTAAACTGTTACATGCAATCGATTCAACGATCAGATGTGTGTAAATTTGAGGTATACAGAGTGATTATTTAACAAATGCTGATTTTAGACTAACCCAAGGATGAGGAAAGGATAGCCCATGGGTTAAATTCAATCCATAACTTGATTTAATCTGGTCTACGATTGGCGACAGCCATCCGTAATAAACAAATTTATTAGGTATGCATTTTTCAGTGAAGCACTGTACTTCTTATATAATATAGCAGGCATTACCGCTGCTTGTGTCAGTAGAGGAACTTGTCGAAATTCTTTTCGGAGACTTTACTAGAACAATCAAAGTTATGTCAACTTTATATAATAAATTGATTTGTTTGTCATTCACCGTGAAACACGAGAACATGAAGCAGACCACTGATCTAAAATAATTGCACTACAATATTGTGATATGCTAAAATAGCTGTTCAAAAATACATCAAAGCTCAATTCCTACAAAAGTGTATTAAAGTTTTAATTCACCGATTCCCTAAAGAAATGCCATGTGAATAAAACTCGTTATCTGAAGTCTTTTGACTCCCGTTTTGCAATGATTTTCGGCCAGTGTAACCGATAGTGGGATTGCATTATTTTTGGAATTTTTTTTTATTTCAACATTTACCTTCTTTCCCACCGCATGGGGTCTGCTTTCACCATATTTTATGTTGGTGTTACATGTAAATATTACACCGTGATCATTGTTTCAGTGACCAAAATGAGAAAAATTAAAGGTGAACTGACACTGGTGACAAAAGCTATCAAAGAGTACATGTCGTCAGATGAAGATGTCAAACCGAAAGTGGACGAATTGGTCATACACTTGGAAGAGGAAAGGGAAAATGTTTTAAACAACCAAGCGCATAGAATTGACGATTCTGATGTCGACTACAAGCCGGAATATCTCGATGGTAAATATTTATCGATCTGAATTTTGAATTACCTTTAATGCATATTTAAATTTGTAAAATGGTAGCAAAAAAATATCTACCTAGTCTGTTTTTTTTTAACAGCCATTTGAAAAGGTCTAATTGTATCTGGATTAGTACATTTATCTATGGTTTATTGACCAATATTTATGTAGTTAATTTTTTTTTGTATTTTTGCTGCTGCTATGATGCATACCTGAGACACAAGAGACTGACTTCGTAATATATTCTCTGAAGCATACAAGGAGTGATTTGATTTAACTTAAACAAAAAATCATTCACCATGGCAAAGAATCAAACTAGGTGCCTTCTCTAATGCAAATGCAGCACTACTCGGCCACTCGGCCTCCGCATCTATGAGAATGCAGGAAGCTCTTGAAACTTGAAGGAACCCTCAGCAATGCAGTGTACTATATGATACCTTAAAAAATTATGCATTTCATAAAATGGCTAAAGGTCGGACAACTTTACGGCTTTATATGCCATGAATGCGTAATTAAATAAAAATTTGTGATGTCAGAAATGGACTAGTTTGAATGCAATCATACATCAATGTTAGGTCAACCGAAAACAATGTGCGATAGTTAACCTTAAACCGTATGAAAAACATGGGTTTGTAAAAAATCAATCAATAGCAGTATTTAACAAAAACAGTGAATACAACCTAAAATAAAGTCCAAAGATTTTGACATTATCAATATTAATATTTTAAAGGTTATCACAAACATACATTTTTATTTAATACATAATTTTAAGAAAAAAATGCTTTAAATGTAATCCATTACATTACATCATGAATGTGCCGAATTTCTACAGTGAAATTGTATGATTTGTTTCAGAATTTATGGAAGAGGGATTGAATGAAAATTATTCTGTCAAACACAGAAACGAAGAAACGAAAAAAAAGAAAAGGAAATATGTCACAGTGAAGAGAAAGTCGACCGGTAAAATTAACAAATACAAGCAATACAGAGAAAAATTGCCCTACAGTTTGAATGATGATCTAAAATGTGACATTTGTTTTTCTATCTTACCCAATCTACCGACTTACCACAAGCATATGAATGAGCATTATGCCAGTTTCTTTTGCGACATTTGCGGCAAGGGGTTCTGGAGCGCGATCCGGTTGAAGAAACACATGATAACCCATAGGAAACAAGACTACACATGTCCAAATTGCAAACGAGTCTTCAAAAAGTATCACACTTTCACGGGCCACAAGAAGTTGTGCGTGAGAAAGGATAAATTCCGATATTGTTGTCTGTATTGCGATGAGAGGTTCGTCACGTTTCACAGGAGAATGATACATCTGGAAGCTGTGCATGGTAAAGCCGAGAGGCAGTTCAAATGTGTTCTGTGCCCTATGAGCTTCTTAGTCAAATGTAAGTAAAATATGCGATGTGGCTTCAAACCAAAGAACAGTATTCGAGTATAGCAGATAGATATTAAGGAAACTACATATGGTGATACACTTCTCTAAAGGGTGTCACATTAAGGCATAATATCCGGGCGTCTGAAAATTGCTCAGCATCTTTTGAGTTTCCAAAATGGAAATATAATTTCCCACGGGAGTTGTTTATGTTAATTTCCAACCATAAATATTTAAGTATATAACAAGCAAAATTTACCTGCTACCTGCTCTCATGTTAATAATTTTGCATAATACCATCTGTCTAATTTGTCAAGTAGTGCCACCTGTTGTTGAAAAGGTTATGTTAAGCCTACTGGTACCTCAGCACCATGTCAAATAGCATAGCATAATATAATTACCTCAGAATCCTATGAGATGGCGCTATAAAACAATTTTTGAGAATTTTTTTTCTTTTTGTTTAGAAGAAATGTTTCCGAAGTACATATATATATATATGCAAGAATTGCTCACTTAAATTATAAGGTGCCATAACAGATTGGTTAAATCGACTAATCGCTAACATGATTTGGTAATATCAATACCGGGTCTGCATACATAATGATTCATTTATTGTATTAGTAATCTAAGCAGTTTTCAACTCTGGTATATTGTCGACTATATTGTTCTGTCATTGAAAATTAACCATTTAGTTATTTTGCAATTTTTTAATTGTCTTTGATAATATGCACATGATGAAATGGGGGAATTTCTTATTATTGCTTTTCAAAAGTTTTCAAACAAATATACTTTATTAAATGGAATGATAAGATTCGAAACTATGTTGAGGACTCAGTTTCTCTTGGACAGTATGAATGCACTGTATGCTTGACTTCCATGAAACTGCAAAGTATGCCTTAAGTCGCAAACATGACAGACTCGAGATCCCTCGACCGATGGGAACATGAGAGATTGTTAATGTAAATGGAGCAGAGGATATGCAGATCAGTAAAACAATATTTTCCATTAAAGGCTATTTAATATTAATCACACGACAACTGCCATATTTGACACAGAACGAATGAGCTAGTAGCGCCATCTAGTGAACATTACAGTGCACATTTTATTCATTACAAAGTTCTGCTGCTTTTTATTGACCTCCTCTTCCTAGGAAGTCACACATATTGAGCACAATATATATTATTGTACCTATTTTCATGCATATTTACTTTGTACCCATATATTTATATAAATTCTAGTGTTTGTAGAAAATATTATTCTTTTTTTTTTCATGATCATCTGCCCACAGCGGACTTGTCCGTGCACATAAAACGCACTCATCTGAAGTTGAAGAGGCTTTTCTGCGAGATATGCAACATGGGCTTCTACAGCAAGGACAACCTCAAGAATCATATGCACCGTCACAATGGCAAGAAGGAGTTCATATGCAGTCTCTGCCCCAAAGCCTATACTAGACAGAAGGCGTTGGTCGTGCACATGAGAATTCATAACAACGACAGAAGGTAATAGTCATGTTGATAGGGTTCAAGGGAACAACCTGTGATTTACTTAATTAGGTGTGTTTATATATAAATTAAAGAGTTGTCTCTCTTAATTTATATGTAAACCTTTCAAGAGGTGGGGTTTTATGAAAACAATATATATATAACAGTGGGTATAATCAGAAAAGTGCTATGTTGGAATTGTATATCCAATGGCGTAGCTAGGGGAGGGCGGCCCATACCGGGTGCCATCCAATTAGGGGTGACACCCGAGTTCATTTGACTGCAAATTTTGATTCTCAAAAAATGCACAACGAAATATAAAACATTGTTTATCATTAGTTTTTCTTCAACTTAACAGTTTTGATCTTTAGGGTGTAACTTGAAATTTGCCCCGCGGGTGACACCCAGGCTAGCTATGCCACTATATATATCCATACTTATTTGGAAATAAAATACTTTTATTTCTAATTTCTTAGGTTTGGTTGTGACCGCTGTGGGAAGATGTTCTTTCAAAAATGCACCCTACAAGCCCACATGAAGATACACGAGAAGGATGAGTCAGCCAGTCTTGAGTTATAATTTTATTGTTGATATAAATTATTTATTATGAACGAAATGGAATGTACGGACTTAGTAAAATTTGCCTTGCTAACATTGTGTTATTAATAACGCCTGTATGAAACTACAATGAAACTTAAAAGGTCGAGTGTTCCGGTTCATTCCGTGGTAAACGTTTATTCCATTGATGGAAAGCAAACACCCAAGAGGTAGGAATTTTAATTTATGTTGAATGTTGTCTCATGTTGTATAATGCTGTTATGATGCTCAATGCCATTATATCTTGCAAGCAATTTTTTTTATAGCATGTTCAAGGGGCACACGAGCAGACGAACAACCAGTGAGTAGATGGTTATTGCCGCCCATGAACACTCATAATCCTAGAGGAGTCACCATTGCATTGTCAGCCTATTGGAAGGGGAATGGTATCTAGTGGATGGGATATCGGATTGATGGAAGGGGCGAGAGTGGGCCACCTGAACTTTGTCGCCGGACGAAATGTAACAGTGAAAGCTGCTATTCCACATCTGTATTCTGCGAGTATAGTATTTCACTGATTGAGCAAGCCCATATTTTTGCTACAACCGAGCTGGCCACAGGATGGGGTTGCCGTGAATAATCAGTATTATTCACCGTACCTTTCGGTGAATAATACTGATTATGCTCATGATGCATCATGAATTATATTAGAACAAGGAAATAACGAGGCACGCATTAGAATAGTTCCTTGAGGCTTTTAATTTTTTGTTACTGAAGAAAACATTCCCTTAGCGGATGTTACTTTGCACCTTTACAATTATGTTAACAGTATTTTATTCTATGCTAAGCCCGAAAATTAAATCACTTCTTAATGCTTTTGGTGATCAATATTATTTTTCTTATGAATGAAAACTATGTGTCTGCATTATTATGGAGTTCATTGCAAACCAAAACTTGATCTACCCACACGCTGTTTACATCGTATGCAAAACATGTATACTACAATTTTATATCTTATCTGTTTTAAGATGGAATTTGCAAGAATGAAAGAAACTTCCGACAAAAATAAACACAATTATATAAAGCCTTTAAACCAGAAATTAACTTTTTTAGTACCAAGTAAGAAAATTTTAATATCTAAATTTTCATTGAACAAAATTCATACAAATCAGAATGCTGAAGATCCTTTAATAGTGATGTAATGAGTTTAGGAAAAAAAAAAAAAAAATTCAATGACGTATCAATAGATTCCTGACAAATAAAAAATGCCATGATGTTCTTTGACGATGTAGAATTAAAACAATCAATAAAATTACCACAAAAGCATTTAATTATAAAGACATTTCAAACATTTACGGTATATTAGCCAAGTAGTCCTTGACGTGCGCTGGTTCCAACCGCCTGAAGCCAGTGGCGTCACAGATGCCTATCTCTATGTTGTCCGCTGTCATCTGACCCTCGAAACCCTCTTTCAGGGTCAGGATCGCTGTGTGGACTGCATCATCCAGCTCTAATTCTTCAGTGTACCTGAAGATATAGAACGGTTAATAGTTATCAAAGACATATTGAACCTTATTAAAACATTTCAATGAGAAAATTCTAACTAGTTCACAAAATGGAGCAATTTAATATAAACCAAATGTGCCACTCCATGATTGTAATTTTTCTACATAGCGAAGCAAATAATTTTGATCTTTCTTACATTGCTTGATCTAGTGCATATTTAAAAATGTATGAATATATCTATCTGAATTTTAATCTAAAATAAAAAGAAGCAGCGAATTTTTGATAAATGCAATTTGTATTTAATTTTATTATGAATGGAGCATTTGCAACATTAAAAAATGAACTATCTAGCCAAAATTGAGACCTTAGCAGTTAGAAAACAAAAATCAATTAGAAAAATTGCAACCTTTTCTCAAGGAATGTTTTGCCATTATTGAAATTTTTCCCCATGGCGGTCGCCTTCCAAGCGAAATAAGCCCCTGAAGGATCACACTGGAAGAGGTATGGCCTGCCACCATCCCACCCGCAGATCAGCAGAGAGACACCGAATGGACGAACACCACTGTAAAATACATTGTCAATCAATTAAAATACAAAAAATTTAAGTATTTTATTTGTTATCTAATAAAGTGAATATGATGATCTAATTTAAAAGACTTTCATATTATTCTTTAATAAAAATGCATTTTTTATTTATTTTAATAATAAAGTTTACAAAATAAAAATTAGTATTGAAAATGAGATAATAATTCTATGATAGAGCTAATGATATAATTAGTTTATAGTTCAAATTACTTGAAATTGTAATTTGTCTGAAAATTGAACAATGTAAGTTATTTAAATAAAATTAATAAAAGAAAAAAATTAATAGAAAAACATAAACATCATCAGCACTATAATTTCCACACAGATAAATACAAATGGCACAAAAATTTTCAAAAATAAATTAAGAAATGAGAAACCCTAATGAAATCTATTTTATACCCTGATTGCGTGTACTCCTGCATGACCATCGCAACTCTCTGTACCAACTGTGCAGTTGGTATCGGCTCATGATACATGAGCTGGTACTGCTGTGCCATCTTCCGGGCTTGTGTCACCAGCAGACGGTAGTCAGGCCCCATGCCCGAGTAGACCATACCTTATGACAATAAAATATTTGAATGGAGACAGCCCACTTAAGGATGATATATATTTATTAAGGACTTGTGAGACGTAATAAACAAATTTATAAGTTAAAACTTGTCATAACTGTTGGACATTTAAGTATGAATTTGCTATTTTATATGGAATGGGACCAAAAATTAATTATATAAAATGTATATTGTCAACACATTTATTTCCTTGAAAGTCATTTATGCTTTATGATAAATCTCTTGTCAACGTGATTCAAAAAGTCTGTAATATGTTCTATTTCTTGAGAACAAATTTTTCAAGTCATAGGAGTATGGAGGACTACATTAGGGTTCTACCTGCAACTCCTGTCGTGTTGAAATGGTTTTTCGAGCAGAGTGAGGTTTCATACTCGCAATAATGGCGGATATTAATCAACACGACAGATCTGCCTTTTTACAAATTCTATCATCACCATCTCATCATCATTCTTCACCGTGTATATATCGACTGTCATAAACATACACTATTACAGTACAATGCACAAAACTTTGCCGCTATGAATTGCATGAGAATGATGTAATGCGCAGGTTTAACACTCCCCTGAACCTTCCTTCTTCTACCCAGCATGCCAATTTTGCACTATTGCGACGCTTTTGTGACTCACTTCACAGAGGCAAAGTTTTGTGCGTTGTACTGTACCTTCATGAGAGTAAGCTTCTATTTAGGGAACAGTGCTCATATATCTATTCCATCCAAATTTAACCATTGCATAGTTCAATTATGATCATCATAAACAATCTACTTTTTAAAGATGCCCTTCTACTGATTTATTATGGTAGACAATATTTTTTTATTTAAGTCTAAATTATGGCAGCTTCCTAATTAAACCTCTATCAGTATAAAATATTGATACATGCCAAAAATATTATTTCTGATATCACCCATGTTTAACATTTAATTCATGTATTTGCATATTTTTGGGTTAAAATCAATCAAATTACTATCAATGTATCATGACATGGATGGCATTTGTGTTTTAGTAGCCACTATTGTAAATAACAGACACAATAATGTGACCATTGATGTATAATAAGTAAATTGAAATATAAAAGAATAATCACCGATGTGTCCTGTGATCATTTCAACTTTGTTGACACTGTGTTCATCGTACAAAACGCTTTTGTGCTTATTCTCCGTTGCGATCACCACACCATTGCACGCTGTAAACAAATTATAATTAATATGGTTATAGACTCAATAATCTCTCTATGATTCAATATTACAAACTATATTCATAAATAACTTCAATAGCATACAAATTATATACATTTACAGAACAGAAGTTTTTAAGCTTTGAGGTACAATTGAAAACAAGGGTTATTTGGAATCAACACAAAAAAAAAACTTAGAGAAATAAAATGACTAAACATATATTCTCAGAGATAACCTAAAATCGATTTTGCTGACCTTTTATACCGACAGACGTGCCGCCGGCAGCCACCGCGGCTAGGGCATATTCGATTTGCACCAATTTACCAGAAGGGCTGCAAATAAATCGATTATTTACTACAATATTAACCCTAGACACAAACTTGTGATGGGATAGTCATAACTCTGAACAAAAAACTTTTCTACGCCATAACCATTGGCATTTACATAGTACATAACAAAAGACATAAGAATAGAATAATTTTGAACTCAAAATTTATTAAATTTTTAATAAAATACCTGAAAGTAGTGAGAGAAAAACTGTATCTCTCCGTCGCCATGATTACCAGCTTTAATACAGTACTCTTTGATGATTACAAAGCAAATTGTCAAAACTTCTCAATTTGCTGTCAGTTGGCATTATTGAAATTGAAACATCTACGCGTGTTTACGAAGACCACCAAGAAAAATATGTACTTATGGAATTTTTATAATGAGAACTACTTAACTTTGAACCAACGAAAATAATATCGAAACAATCCAATTGTAATTCGGTTTATCATGCAACGGCCTTGTAGGACACTTATTGGCCATGTTCTATAAAACAATCTAAAATTGTGGACATAAGCACTTTTCCACATATTACGTTAATTAAAGTTATTTAATGTTTTTTAAACAATAATCCATAGATTTTATTTATATTTTTCATGTATATGAACTTGGCGGATGATCTCATACCTATCAAAGTAGTTTTAAAAGATCGTAATAAATTGTAGTTAATTTATAAAAAATGTAGTAAAAAAATTGTGATGTATGGATATGTAGCACTTAGTTATCAGATTGACACAGACAACTTGTACTTACTATAACTTTTCATGTGAAATATCTATAGGCGCAAGGTAAACCGAATTGTTAGCGTGGCAACGCTTGCCGTGGCGACGGGTCGCCACGCTATACTAGGATATATGTACAGTCTGTTTATAGTAGAGTGCACTATGTGACGACGGATCACAACGCTATGCAGTAGTATATATATAGTCAAAATGTATACAGTAGTAAACAGCACCATCGAACCGAGTGAGAAGGGAGTCGCACAGTCGCTTACGCATGGCGACGCGTCGCCATATCGTACACACTACTACTTGTGGACTGTATATATGTATAATATAGCATGGCGACCCGTTGCCACACCGTACACATTACTACATTTTACTTTATTTATTGGTTATATTAATTTTTAAGTATTATTCATTTCTCGCTCAAGTCATCTTCCACATATCCAATATCTTATACCAACCCTGTTTATGCATTAAAACCCTTTTTTGTTAAACCATATGAATATTGTTTTATTACATTTTTCTTTGCTTAAGAACATTTTTCCTATTGTGATTTTTCACAATTTGAAGATCGAAAAAATAAAAAAAAAAAAAAAAATAATACACTTATATGACTTTGAAAAATTCCTGCGATGTTTACGCTATTTTCCCTCTTTAATATTAAAGTTTGTCTCCCCTATACCACAGATAACTGAAAGACGAAGAGCAGGCCGGACATACGCGAGAGACATCAATCAATCTATATGATACAGATTCACTTGCTGACTGATCGGAGGTATTTTGCTCATGCACGTCCGAGTGAAATAAGAGAAAACATAAGCCGGTGCGGGATTATTATACTTCATATAGAAAAAATACGATTTGTGGGAGTGAAAGAAAAAGTATTTAGGATAAATCGAAACAATATGCTAACAGCGGTATTTTTTGCAGTGGTTTTTAACACAACGCGCACTTCGTCAACAGCACTAGACCATGCATAATTTAAAGACTTAAAGTATATGTTTGAAATTGTTGCTAATCGGATTTCCGATTTGCACAACAATGAACATATTGAAAATTAATACGGAAATCGTTAGCACTGGGTAGACAAATGCCTCGAACTTGTAAAATCGTATGTCCCACCGATTACGTAGAGCATAGATTGTTTTGTCAATGCAGAAATGAAAGTCCTCCAAGATACATTATTTTTATAAAAAGGGGAGGATATAATGATTTTGTCTGCCGTTAACAAATAAGTCTGAAGCAGCCTTGAAATTTCTAAATACGACAAAACATTCCGAGTTTGAATAGATGACCAAAATAAAATATAATATAAATCACGAGAAAAAAAAAAAACAATGTTTATAGTACAAAAATTAAAACATGATTCACAAAATTAACTCGTGTTTATTTTTATACCGCATAATTGTTGTACGAGCTATGTCTCTCAAGATTTCCGATATGTCTCTCAAGCACAAGTAAATATTGAAAAAAAACTTTACGGTACAATGTGACATGGACCATGCCGTGGCCAACTTAGCTGCAACACGAAAATAAGCCAGCTTCACCGGTGAGTTGCAACACTCCCACAGAATACAGACCTGACGTAACAGCTACCATCACTACGTTTCGTCCAGTGAGTGAGTGCTCCAGTAATCCACTCCCTCCCTCCCTCCTATCCTCTTCGTTAATAATGACTCATTAGGGATTGTTAGTGCTCTAGGGTGGCGGTGATCACCTGCTCTCAGTTGGCTCGCATGCTCGTATGCTCCTCAAAATGTTATTAAAGGAAAACTACACAATATTCAGGCTATAAATTCTGTATGAAAGCGTTGACGCACACTGATTCAAATTCTGTTCTTGATAGAACTTTAAAACTCCGTAGTATCAGATGTATGAAGGACACATTAAAATAAATCTTCAATATATCATCGAACCACCGTAATCCAATAACTTCTTCGATTTCCTCATACGAGCTGCCTCCCGCCCAGCACTTCATTAGAGGACCATAAAATATCCTGTCAGATCTGTCTGACGTCCTCATTGCAGAGGTCGAATGGCTCCCAGAAATAAACGACATGTTCAAGGTCTAGAAACGGGGTTCCTTTTATCATTCTAACCTTTATTAGTTAATGGTCCGTATTGCTTCCCGAAATTACAAAAGTTTTGGTTTTAGCTACGGAACCTAAAAAAGCGCTAAAAACAGATTATGCTACGAAAATTTCCAATTTAAACGTTAGACAAACAAAATGCGATGATTAAGAATACTTCAAGCGACTGAAAAGTGTATGAAAATGGTAATACCTTTCCTTAAGTAAATAAATATTTATTTAGGAGTATTTTACAATTATCATATTCTCTTTACTTTTAACTGAGCAATCAAACCGATAAAAAATAAATACTTAAGAAGCAATTAATAAACCTAATATTTTCCGCCAGAATATTTCTAGAAGTCTTTTCACTAGAATAGGGCTGTTTAGTATGCTGTTTTCAAATATGATCTTTGTGAATTCGTGAAATACAACTCTTGCGAAAAATGTAATTCTTTCATTTCTCCGTCCATCATCCTGTAGCAGTGTAGCTCTATTTATGTTTCGGCAATGGCTTAACCAGTATTGACGAAATCTAGTACACTGGTATAAATCACAATTGCGTAAAATATAACTATATATATATTAAGCTGAATAAATAATGAGCAAACGGAAAAAAAAGTACTTCAAATCATTTTGCTTCAAAAGCGGAAGTTGTGAGGAGACGGCGAGAAGGGAGACAGATGAAGTGTGAGAAGGAAAAAAGAGAGAAAGAGATATTGATTGAGAAAGAAGAAAAGGGAGGGAGATTTTAAATAGAAATCAATCGTACAATCAATAGCGCCATGATTCAGGTTTAGGATTAATGTTTCAACAAAGATTAATAATATAATGTTAATGTACTAAATAAAATAATTCAACAAGTTTTATTAAATTAACATGAATAATAATATACGGATATTATCTGTCTAAAATAGAACATCGATTAAATTCACTCGATGTCTTATATATCTTTACTTGCATAAAATATATCATGCGTCATTTATAATAATGCGCTTAGTGCACAAATCTTAATGCGAAGTAGTTGCATGCTTTAGAATTAATTTTTTTTTCTCTCTGGTCAGAAAGTATTCCTACCGCAGTACTCTTGTCAGTACATAAAAAAAATGGGAAAAATTGCATACCATTCTAAAAGTCATTTGATGAAGATTTAATCTATCGATTGATTCAAAAAACGATTAATTATTACAGCTCTACAAAAAAAAAAATTTTTTTGTTGCTCTGGATATTTTAGCCAATTTTGATATTTTTAAGTACCCAGATTACGAATTTATTCATAAAAGTATTGAATGTGCTCTTGTTTTTATGATTATTGCATACCTTATATTTTGATCAATTATCGGCTTGTTAGTAATAATATTTAATTTTCCAGTCATGATTAGGGTTCTGCGCAGTTTTTTCGCGCATACAAACATCACGTGATCCTCTCTCTCAGGCCCTTTACTCCACAGAACAGCTGAGATCTTAGTTATTTGAATATATTAAAGTATTTACACGTGAATATGTATGTATAAGTTGTCATGTGTCAACACATTGTTTTATTTACTAAATGTTCATTTAAATATATTTGTTTTGTCTTTTAAAACATGAGTTCATCAGAAAGGAATTGAGAAATTGTTTCAATTACATTTGTAGAAAATTTCCAAGCTAATATGGAAAAGCTGAAAAGTGGATATTTGATGGTCCCCAAATACGGCAATTAATGAAGATACCGATTTTATCAAAGTTATGACTGTTCCGGAAGTGATGCTTGGAAATGTTTGTGTTGGTAGTCAAAATTTCCTAGGTAACCATAAAGCACCAAATTATGAAGAATTGTGCAAAATATGTTGACAAACTTTCAGACATTAGAAGCAAATATGAGTATCAAATTACACTATCTCCACAATCATCTGGATAAATTTCCGGATAACTTAGGAAATTATAGTGAGGAACAGAACCACCAGGATCTGAAAGTGATGGAAGAAAGGTATCAGGGTCAGTGGGATTGTCACATGATGGCAGATTACTGCTGGTCTTTAAAAAGAGATTGTCCCCTTAAAAATTATAAAAGAAAAGCTCATAAACGGCGTTTTATTGAAATATAAAATATGTTTTCGACATTGTTCTCTCTGTTTTTTTCGATGTACCTTTATTTTTCAAAACAAAACTGACATTATAAATATACCTGATATTTTGTTTCATGTTTTCCGATTTTTGTAATGTAAAATGAAAATAAAGATTAAAAAAAAAACCAGAGCAAATCTTAGAAAATTATTGATAGTTTCATGAATTGTGAGCATAAATATATTCAAAATCGATGTTATATCTAGAGCAACAAAATCACTGTTGACCAGTTTATCTGACATATCACCATCGTTTTTTCACCGCTGTTCAATAAATAGTAAATAATAATAAACAAAGCCACAAAAAACGCGGTCAAAAACTTTTGCATACATTATTATTTTTGAAATATTAACAAGTCAATTATTGTACAGTAGTTACCTTGAGGACCATAGACAGTGTTGAATAACTTAGTGTAAAATATGTGGTACAGTACAATGCACAAAATTCTGCCGCTGTGAGCTTAGCCACGAAAGCGTCGCAATGGGGGTAAGATTGGAATGCGGAGGAGAAGAAGGAAGGGTCGCGGGGCATTGCGTCGTACTGCACGACAATACATAATTTGAACTGTCATTGTTCATTGGCGGAGATCATTAACAACATTTGTGTTATGTTATTCTTGTGTTTTAGTACAACCATTACAGTAAAACGTAAAAAAATATATTCCTAAAACTAAACAGAATTTTTTTATATGATTCGGAAATAGTTTTTTTTTTTTAAATAGGTACATAATATACATACATGTAAATGAAATCTTATTATACTAAGAGGATTTCATTTACAGAGTGTACTCATAAATGATGACGTTGTTGATTGATTTTAAAATGATAAAAATGATGAATATTCTTAATAATGAAATAAATTAAAAAAAATGATTTGTTTCGGTCGAAACTCAACATTTTATAGAAGAGCCGAAAATAGTTTCGATTTTATAACTATGACTAATAATTATAGAGTTATCCAGAAATTAAGGTAGTATGGGACGATTTTCGTCTCGTGAGCCCTTAGTTAGATATAAATATCTATACATATATTTAGTGTTCTCTACAAAATTACTTACCCGTTGTATTTAAGGATCAAACCTTAAAATAAGCGGACCCTTTTCGCGATTACAATGTAAGCAGCCATTTAGGCGAAATGTCTTTTGTTCCAGCCATAGTCTTCGATCTTTGCATTCTAAATACGCGATAAGTATATTTGACAATAAGCTCTATCAGATGCGTGTCGCGTGTTTGCGAGTTAAGCTCGCGTGACGTTACCTGATAACTCCTCGCTTGTAAGCCATTTCGGTGATGGGACGGCTTTATGCATCGTTGTCGAGACGTAATTGGAATAGTTTGAAATCATTAGGGTAGATAAATTCGTTTAGATAAAGTAAACAATCTAGAGATATATTTGAAAATTATTATATAATGCTAGTGAAGATATAAAAGTTTTATAAATTAATTTTATAATTATGTCTTTATGGACTTTTAACAAACTACACCGACAAAGTTTAACACTACGGTGCAGTTTGCTAGTCAATGATAGAGTGCCTATCTATAGATAATATTGACGTATCCGATATAGGCCTACCAAAGTTTAAATTTTCCCTTTTCCATATCACGACACGTTTCATAAGCTTGTCTTTAGCTTATCCCATACACGTATAATTCTTAAATCTGGAGACTCGGAATTTAATTTTAGTAGACGAATATCGGACACTTAAATGCGTCGGGGTTTGTAGAAATAGAAACGATTTGCACTTATCCAGGCCCGCTTCATGACGTCATTGTGACTAAAGCGATTCTATTACAAACATTAACTATGTATCACATGCTTTAAATATGAACTTAAAACATTATAGGGAAACTAAAAATCGGGTTGAGTTAGTCACCCTTCTACAACATGTGAAACGGCACTCAGTCGGTCATTTTGAGGGTTATGGTCTAATATCCACTCATTATAGTAGTACAATTCCAAAAGCAATACCATATGAGTTATAGAATTATGTATAAGAACAAGTATAAGACGAACGTGATGGCCTAATGAACATAACGTTGACTATGGCACGCGAGGTTCTGAATCCATTTACCCACCGGCAAGACGTAACATACTTGTAAATAAGTTATCCAGCTCGTTTTTCTATAAGAATTCTTGTATCACGACAATCCCTAATGCTGATAAAATTCATTATCTAATGAAGTAAATAATGGTTATAATTATAAATAAATATACACGTAATGTCGACATTAACCAAGGAGATGATTTTTTTTCTTGTAGTCACATTCTAGATAAATTATATTCAATTATTAAATTTAAAAACATAACCTAAGGGCAAATGGAGATAATGGTTTAATATGTTTACCAAAGCGATGAGGTGTACAAAATAGTCCTAGGTAGTTTTAAACTGTGTCGGGCCAGTCACGTATCCAACTCCTATAACTTAGTATCCAACTCCCAAAATTAGCGTAAATGCTTACTCACGCTAGATCCACATCTCTATTTATCGGACTTAGTCATTAAACCACCAATGCTCGCAATTGCAATTGACTAAAGTTGAATTATTATATTACTAGGTGTTCATAATCGATGTCAATACCAACACGGACAAAAGACAATACGAACACGGCGCCTGTGTAGTCTCAAAGTTGTGCAAAAAAGATTTTTTTAAATTAATTTATCTACATTTGTAACTACAAAATACACTTCTCATTCTCTTACTGCTCTTTATTCCATACACACAACGACTTATTCGAAAAATGTAAAATTTCTATTATTCGCAATTATACTACCTATTTGGAAAAAAATCGTTTCATTATTAAAAAAAAACGCCAAGGAAGGTCAGATCTCACATCTAAATCGAAATCAAATATTGGAACCTAGGGATTTGATATGCCCTCTATTATGAGAAAATTAAATAGGTGCCATTCGAAATATTATTTTGTTAACTTGGTTCTCTACTGCACGCCACCATCCGAAAGTATCGAATATTGGCGAAATTATGATATTTTTTTTACGATGCCCGTCCGTGGTACCGTCCGTCTCTCGCGCAGCCGTATCCGCGTTGTTTGTCAACGTCGTCGGGCGCCGGGCCGGCACGCGAATGTCGGCGCATTACCTGGAGGGCCGTTGATCGGGTGAGTTTGCTCCATTTCTTGTCGCTATCGCTCCACCGGAGAGTACTTCTCCCGCAGTATCTTAATTCACGTCGAGAAGCTTCGACGTTTAGTGCTGCCCCGAGCGTGTTCGATGCCTTCTATCCAGGGTCATTTATACCATAGATTAACATGAATATTACAGTACAACGCACGAAACTCTGCCACCGCGAAGTTGGTCACGAAAGTGTCGCAATGGCGTTAAATAGGAACGCGGTGGAGAAGAAAGAAGAGTGTTGGACCTGCGCATTACATCATTCGCAGGCAATTCAGAGCGGCAGAGTTTCGTGCGTTGTACTGTGCTAGGTCTACACGGCTACATGGTGACAACGGCTAACGGCTTAACGTATCCCTCATCAGGTCGCACGGCCAATCCGAACGGGGTCACCACCCTTGTTCATAGAGATTGTATATATTATATTTAATTAACGTAATATGGTTTCATATATTTTTTCTTCATCTTTGCGGTCAATCGTCGGTCAATATTATATGATAGTATTGTGATATATCTTTAAATAGTATTAAACAAGTACATTGTATCTGTCTGTTTGTGCATACAGTTCTTTTAAGCTACACAATTTATGTGGTTTTTACAATCATTCAGAGAATTACGTCCGTTTGGCAGGTTAAAGTATATACATACATTTGCATCACATTAAAAGAATGTATAGAAAGATTGTATCCAAGTCGCTAGACCACTTCACGGTTTATGCTGACTGACTCGTAAGAGATACGTCACGTTAAATTCATTACAAATTGTAGATCTTAGATAGACCGACAAAAAGATCCGTGCTATATGTATATCTTGTAGGCGTTACCCACTTTAATTATTTTATTATAAAAATAATGATTTCTTTGTAAAATCATTTTGGCCGATATGGTGTAAATTTTTAATGGCGGATGTATGATCAAAACTGAGAGCACACATGGTATCACAACCTGGGGAACGTGGAACCGTGAGCCAGAACAGCATCGGTATCGCGACCGGGAGCGGGATCGCGAGTGAGTGCAGATATAAGTCCGTGTTAACAAACGTCACTCGTACGATGCGCCATCTGAAGACGTATCGTATGAGAACGAGATATATATCGTTCTCAATAACGGAATACTATAACTGTCTCGTTCTTTCCGCTCTCAAGATGGTACGCGCGCACTCAAGTGTGCTTTACTAGTACGAACCCCAGACTTTGGACTTGGATCCGTTAGCCGGTCGAAGATCGGAACCGACAGCGAGACCGCCTGAAGTTTATGGCTACAGAATTGAAACCGAGGACGAGACCGGAGTATAAATTGATTACAGGTCAAAAATCTGGAGTTGAAACAGCCTTATAATCGAAAAGAGATAGGGAATCGAAGCAGGAAAGTGAATTATTATAACGGAACCGAATTATTTACATCCACGAAGATCTACAAAAAAAAGGGTTATTAAAATTTGCGAAAATTTGTATGTTTCAGAATAATTTTCATTATAATAGAGAGCGTGGCTTAGTAGTTGAAGATAGGAGAAACCTTCAACCACTAAGCCACGCTCATGAACTGCGGAACCACTAGTCCCGTACTGATAAAGCACACTTGAGTGCGCGTTCCTTTTTAAGAGTGAAAAGAGCAAGACAGTTAGTGTTCCACTATAGAGAATGATATATGTCTCGCTCCCACGTTGCTTCTTGAGATGGCGTATTACATCAGAGACGTTTGTTAATACAACATTTATATTGTCAATTTCCAAGCACCAATTTTAGTCTATGGAACTCCATAGATTAGATTGGAGTCATAGACACGAAAATATAACTTCGGTCTTTCGAAACGCAATGCTCGTGCACATTGGCGTAATTAGGGGGAGGGCGGCGGGGGCGGCCCGAACCGGGTGCCACTCATTTAGGGGTGGCACCCAAGTTCATCCGACCGCAAATTTTGATTCACAAAAAATGTACATCGAAATATAAAACATTGTTTATCATTAGAGTTTTTCAACAACTTAACAATTTTGATTTTTAGGGTGTCACTTCTAATTCGCCCGGGTGACACCCAGGCTAGCTGCGCCACTGCTCGTATTTGTGTAGAAGCATTAAATACTTTGTAGCGTTGAGGTAAAGGAAAAATAAAATACACTAACTATTCATAGCTCAATAATATTTCGAGTTTAGAGAAAAAAAATGTATAGTAAATGAATTTATTTCAAAATCATATAAATCTTAATAGTAAAATAGGAAAAAATTTTCTAAATTAATTTGTTGTTGTGATTAATTATTTGTTTCTGAATATCAATGAATGTGCTTGGTGAGAAATTCTTATGTGATAGATTTAATTTATATACTAAGTAAATATATGTATTTATTAATTGTAAAAGAGTTTATGATAGGCAAATTAGGATTAAAAAATATATCAAAAACTTTATTCTTTTTGGCATATTATTATAAATTTTGTGGAGGCAAAGGAAAACTATTTTTTTAGTCTATAGTCTACTGTGCAACATCAATATTGGATTATTGAACATTGATCTACATTACGGTAAATGTGTCTCAGTTTCCTTCACATCGCTCATGAGGCATGCCCTCCCACAATAATTCAATTTTACATTGAGGGATTTTGACCATAAACGATCCACGTTGATCTAATGCAGTGTAATGACAAAATAATTCATTGATAATTTCAAATCGTACCCAAAGTTATATTTTTAAATATCTTTCAACAATACCCAAAACAATACCCGTCTTCTTCTGATTACAAAAAGCTAGGATTTATAACAATGATAATGTTTTTTTTTTCATAGAAGAGTATTGCTCTGCTTTGGAGAAAAAAAAAAAAAAATTAAAAATAAATGAAAGGAAAGAAATTCCATATTCGGAACTCTCGCCTCACGAGACCGCTTAGAGCTCGTGTTTCACGCTTGTTCTAGATCGAGAAATGGCGCTGAAAGTGCTGAACCCCGGCTACACGAGACTGCCAAGGAATCCATCGCACACCGTCCGATTCACCAGCGACGAGCTGCCGAAATATAAGTCGTTTGTAAGTACGGTCCATTACGTTTTTTTTTTTCAAACATAGTTATTATTAAAATAGGTCAAACGCTAATAAACTTCCATAGACCATAGAGTGTATGCATAACCGGATTGTCTTTGCAAACTTATTTATAAATCTATAGATGTACCTATGGTTTAAGTTGTGTAGTTGTTTCACTTTAAAACATTTTTATCCTACACAGTCACAGCATTTTGTTTTACGAACAGGTCACACCGTTAAAATAATATTATCTTTTGTTTTTATTTATTTTTGTTCCTTTTTAGGTCTCCTACGTTTTTTTTTAACTAAAATTGAAAGTAACTCTGTTGACCGGTAAAAAGGAGTACAAAAAAATTATTATAAGCAGAAAAAAAAGGAAATTAGCTAACTATTACTGAAAAAAATCAATTCACCGAGACAATTTTTTTAACCTTCCTGCAAAAAGTTAACAGAAAATAAATTATACCAACACATTAAAATTCACTATATAAATACTTTTAATTATTCCTTTTTCATTAATCGAAAATAATCAATAATTCAGTGATAATTTTACGTTACGAGTATTCGAAAATTCGCCCATCTTTGAATTGTCACAGGTAGTTCTCATCAAATACAACATTTGTTTTATTGCCACATGGAGCATACGCATAGTTTTCTAAGAAAATCAATACAAAATTAGGAGAAAAACAACTTATATATCATTCTTCTTTTTCGATATTCAAGCATTTTGCAAACAGCAAACTAAACTCCATCATCAAGTAATTTTAAGTTAATTGATTGCGATGAAATCGTAATAATTCTAGACTGTCCAATTTACAATTTTCAATTATTATTTATATACTATTTATTCATAGCATGTGCGCCATATACCAAAAGTACTGTATTTGATGAGAACCACATGTGACAATTCAAAAGCTTACGAATTTTCTAATATGCAGTATATTATACTATTTTAATAATTTGGTCCATTCTGAGTCACAGTAGCACCATCCGACCCGACAGATAAATAGGCCGACCAAAGATTACCGACTTCTAGATGAGAACACCGCTCACAAATTAAAAACGTTGAAATGTATTGTATAGGTATTAGCATATCGTATATAACTAGTGGCCTTTTTTTATGTATTTGAAACAGATTTTTTAACCATTTCCTTTTTGGTGCACGCCTCGTGCAATTCGCCCGTTCACGCCGTCGTTGACGTATATCGCTACTTCTGAGAATGACCCCACAATTCGGGCATACCCTACCTCAATCTTTTGATTTCATATTGAAGAGATTAGGCTTTAAACCAGTCACGCGGATCTAGTCAGGTTTTTTATTTTATATCTTTTATTAATTTAGGGCACTTTTGCCCATTAAGACATGTCAGTCCCATCGAGCAAAACCTTAATTAATCTTATTTATAGAATTATAAAAATATTTATCAGTTTGATTTGTAATCCTAGCATCCGTACAGCTTACTGGCGATATTCCACTAAGCCACACAATTGCGAGGCAATTAGGATCGCTTGGAACACTCTGAACGATTCCCAACATCCAACCTGTTTAATATAAAAAATTTAAAAAAAAATTCTCTCTCCGTTTGATCTCGCTCCCACTCCATGGAAGATGATGATGAAAAGCATCCTGGATTGTCCACACACTTCGGCAGTTAGGTGAACTTACCTTTTTGGTGGTTGTGTTTGGGGGTGGGGGGCGATGTCAACCTTCAAAACGCCACCTCTGCGATGATAGAGTCCGCGGCCGACGGCTTGAGCACAGACCGAGCGGTATAATGCGGCTCGAGTTAAAAACGCATTCGTCTATCCGCCCGTGACCACGACCCACGAGGTGCTTCCGGTACGAAGGCGACATCCTCGACCATCGAGTAAATGACCGTCAGCGCCGGCCTGGGGTTAGAGCGAGCGGAACGTCTGGTTGCCCTAGACGCCATGTGATTGGGGGCGCTAAAAAACCAAATACAAATGATTTTCGGCAAAAAAAAAATAAATTTTGATATTGCTCTCGGAAAGACATGGAACAGTGTTGCGATACCTTACAGTTACTTAATTTAATTTAAGCATAAACATATTTTGAAAAATTAGCAATTATTATTTACTCATCACGAAGCCGAATTAGAATTTCTGGATAATTAGAGCACTGACCCGAGGGCGCTGATAAAAAATCTTGCTCCATCCCGATCAAAGCCAGGGCCGGAGCTGATGACCGCTTTTTTTTTCGCCATATCGAGTAAATATATGCCGTACTCCGTCGTACAGGATTCGTCGGACGCCAGTATGCCCAGCTTCGGCCAGCCGACGGCGCCCGACTCGAGCGCGCCGAGCCCCGACCTGCCCGGGCACTTCCAACCGGCCCTGCAGAGATACAAGATTAATGAACAGCGTGAGTTGTTTTTGGTATTACCTACGGAACCACGGCAGATACAACTCGAGGGGTTCGGAATGAAGTTGCTATACCTACTAAGTTGTTAATTTACTCGATATAATTAATCACTCGATGTTTTGTATCGATGAGTAAAAAAAGAACAACCCTTGAATTTATTGCTCATTCTTCTCGAGGTGCGTCAGCATTCGGATTGGACGGTAATGTTTATGTCTGTATTAAATGTAATTCTGTTACCTACGAAATGAAGCTATTTTTAATTTTAATTGATTACTTACATTTATATAGTGCATCTCCTTACATTTATTTACTTTCTGTGCCTAATTCAGGAATCAAACTCCTGACTGCGATCAATCAGATCGTCCAACAGAGAGTGGAGCTGGAAACTAACCGGGTCACTCTCTCGAACCTTCTAGAAGAATTGAAGAGGAAGCTCAAGAGGAAGATAGAGGAATGTCACGTAGAGAAAAAGGAGAAGATTAAGGTATTTGCACACCTGTTTTAAAAATTATATCGATTAAGGATTGAACGACAATATATTTAATATAATAGGACAGCACTAGTTCAGAAAGCTAAGAGTTGAATGCTGTTCATTGCTTGCTTTATTTGTACAAAGGCGACACTCGACCACATTTATTTATGTAAATGTCGTGTCGTCCGATTGGTCAATCAGGCAAATCGTAATAAGTCTAGGATTTCATGAAATCAGATCATTTTCTCAAATGATCTATTTCTTGAACGTTATATAATGATCGTGGCCTACTCAATCAGAATACGCATGCACCTGTAGATGTACTTCACAAAAAAGGGTCATCATTTCATGACGCGTTTAAACCTTATTGGGCACATTAAATATTAGGCATAGAAAAACTGTGATTGTCCACCGAATTTAATTTATTATGACTCCTAAAGTTTGTTATGATTCCTCGTTCGCTTCGCACGCTCGTCGCTTTTTCGACAGGCAACCTTACTCTTATTCCTATGGTATTCCTAAGAAATTTTGACTTTAGAACTTAAATCTCCCATGGCTCAAAATCGCTAATTTAATATTTTATAACGTCAACCCAACTAAATTATTTACGCAACCCGAAAATTAATATTCACACCCAACTCTGGCGGGGCTAAGCGTCAAAACCAACCAGACACGTCGCGTCCGGTAACACATCACGATCCGGACAGCGGCATCCATAAGTTACCCCATTCCAGGCGCTGAAGCAGGCGAATCAACGCCTGGAGAAGGAGAGGTTCGGGATCGTCACCGAAATCGAGCACCTGAAGCGCCACCTGGAGAAGGAGGAGGCGCACCACAAGCAGCACGCGCGCACCGCCGTCGTGCAGGTGCGTCGTGCCGGGCCGACGACCGCGCGCCGGATTTGAGTATACTTGAACCGTTTTTGGGCAGTGATTGTTTACATGTTATTAATAATACTTGAAATACGTATCAATATTTCAAGTGTTCGTATTTCGCTAGGTTGCTACTTTACCACTCGTTCGAAAGGCTGTACTGCGCCGAGGAGAACGAGCAAGAAACTTGAGGGTAGTTTCAAAATATTATACTATACAATCGGGAATGTATGGATTTATAAAATAATAAAACAGACCCGCAAGAAGTCGATGTGGTTATGTTCATGAATTTTTGCCTTCTAAATATTCACAAATTCTATAATACCAAGCATTTTTTTGGTAATAATTAATTAATAATAATGATTTTCGATGTGTTTATAGGTAGATTTTTTTTATTCAGGTATATAAATTGGTTGTTTATTTATATAATGTAAATATATATACTTATCTCGTAACACGCACCAGATCACAAAAACTTGAAAAATCAAAGCATCATAATACTCGTCTAAATGTTTGTAACTATAAAAAAATTTAGTTCTGGCTCACAAAGTGAAACGAAAAATATGAAAATATTGTCCTGACATGAAAAAAGAAATCAAAAAAAAAACCAAAAAATTAACTTATAATGATGATAGATAAACTAGTAAGTTAACAAATATATCTTTTATACCCAAACCAAACTAGCAAAAATAAATGATTCCAAATATCGCTACTTGAAGGTTTTCGGCTGTTATTGTGACTACATACAGAATTTATAAATATAGGTGCGCGGACGGCCTTAGATCTTGGGCAAGGTGGACGCGTCATTAGCTTCGTGACGTCACATGCACAAATGCATTAAAATTCTCTGAAAATTTTAAATTGGTTGATTTACTGTTGATTTTGCATATAAAAAAATATAGACGTGTGACGTCACACCATGGGAGGTGGGAGTAGTATAATTGTGACCACCTGTGATAAATACGAATGGGGCTTCGTAAATCATGAAATTCGTGTGACGTAATTAATGGATGGCCCGTCACTTCATGAATGTTCGTTGCTATAATCTGCAGTGTTGCTGTTGACACAGAAACGGATATGCAATTTGCATTGGAAATGTAAACACGATTATTTCTAACACCGTATTCATTGATTAGATTATTCATATTCATTATTTTCATTAAATATACAAATTATTAAATCGGCAGATTGAGGATTAGAAAATGCTATATTTTCAGTTTCATACTCAGCCGAGTTAATTACTCTATGGAAATTTAAAACCGACAGGCGATTCAAGGTGTCACCAGGATGGCGGCCGATCAGCTCTACTCGCAGAGCCTCGCGGCAGACATACCGGGGGCCGTCAGCAGAAACGTGGCCAGGAACGCTCCTTCTAGAATTGTGAGTTGTTCTATCGTGTTTAGAAATACCGAAACAACATAATATTTTAGTACACAAGTCTCTCTTTATGTTTCCTATAAAAAAAACAGGTCATTTTGATTCAAAAAAGAAAAATAGGTATTCCGAGTCGACGATGGTGCCGTTCCAATCCGACACGCCGTTGTAGGTTAAACCGGCTAAGTGCGAGTGAACTCACACAAGAAGGGTTCCTTACAAGCGCATAATATTTAACACAACATAGAGTATTCACACTCAATAGTATACACTAAGGTCTGACCAAGTTTAACGCCCCCCTACGGCGCAGGAATGAATTAGTACGAGTCTCGCTCACACGTGGCCGGTTTATAATCTATTGTTTTACTTAAAACTACCTATTTACTGTAGTTTGTACTAGTTAGATGGCGTTATTAAAGTTGAACAAGACACCCCCCAAAAAAAAAAACAGCTTTTTTGTATGGGGATCTCCTTTAATTTTTTATTTTATTTTATTTCTATTATTCGTTATTATAGCGGCTACATCGATATACACTCTATACAATGTCGAGTGTCTACCTATTACAGTTCAAAAGATACAGCCCTGTGACAGACGGACAGACAGAAGGTAACAGAGTCCCGTTGACAGCCTTCAGATACGAAAATCTATTAAGTTAGCTACCGGCTGTCACAAAACATAAATTCAAAATATTCGTGTCTATACATAATTATTACATATATACAAGTGAAATACCATTGACTGACTCACTCACCGAAACTACAGGTCCGATTGACTTGAAATTTGACGTACTTGATCTTTTCGGGACGTGGATGCTCACTGAGAATGAATTTTATGCAAGTCCTATCTAAAAAAACAATCAAAAACTAAGGTTAACCTGAAATAACCTTAAAAAAAATAAATACCGTAATCACACCCACGTGTTGAATGTATTAGAAAAAAGGTTTAATTACTTACTTCTGTTAGAAATCCACTGGAATTAGAATAAATATCTTTTATTCTTTTTGCCAATAACTTTATAAAATTTTTTTCGCTAATTCACTTAATTGAAATATTATTTTTCACGTCACTACTGAGTTTCAGAAATAGAAATGTTCAGAGTTTCATGTAGGAGACTTGGTAATGGTATATGTACCTAGAAGGGTGATAGGTAAAAGTTTTCAATTAATGCGATGTTATAAAGGGCCATATAGAATTGTGGGAAAATTATCGAACGCTACATATAAAATCGAGTCACTCAATGAAAGAATGTGAGATATAGTTCATGTACGTCGGTTGAAAAGGTTTCAACTTAGATAATAGGAAAATGTAATATATACAAACTGTAAATAGATCTAGGGTGTTGACAGAAAGTATATGTGACAGGTGGCCTTAGTAACAATTATGTTTATGCCACGATGACATTAATAACATTGAATAAATATGGCGCGTAACGGAAAAATGTTACGCAGAAATAAAGATGGCGCGTAACAGATAAAGATGGCGCATAACAGAAAAAACATTACATTGCTATAAAATTTCTCCCATACGCCGATAAAGAAGTTTCACTTCAAAAAAATCATTAAGGTTTGACAAATTTTCCCTCGATGACATACTTCTGCAAATACGTAACCATTATAATTAATATAATATGATATTGAAAAAAAAAAATTACATTAAATAAGTTCCACTTAGTCGCAAATAAGAGCTGGTATATTTTAACACATCTAATAGAAAACCCTGTAGTTTATGTAAACGAAAAGCATTTTAATCTTTTTTTTTTTTTATAAAATAAATTTACCGTTATCGAAATCATCCGACAAAACATACGTTTTTTTTTCAATTTTTTTTTTATGGCCCAGAATGCTACGACTCTGTGGTACTTTACAGTTCAGTATATTGAAAATATTTATTGCAACATATAAAATTTGCAATTACTTTTACACCTAAACGGCTGAAACTAAAAAAATATATTTGTTCAGTCAATAAAGTTTAAGTGAGTTGTAGACAGCTCATATCAGAATATAAAAAGAATTATTATAATTAGGCTGGTTGTTCCTGAGCTTAGCATATATAAACAAATTCATCAGATTTGCAATATTAATATTAACATACACTTGTTATAAATCGCTATGCAACTAGGTATGAAATATAACGCTATGTAACAAATTAACACATCACATATAAATATTTAGTATTAACTACATAATAATAATATTTTTTATTATAATATCTTATTTATAAGCAAGGCGAACGACTAAAGTGGATGCCGTATCTTACGTTTTTATAAGATTATGGTAGCATAGTTAAAGAGAAAATATTTAAGTACCTATATGTGCAATTTGTGACCATAGATAATTTTTTTTTTATGTTTAAATGAGAATTAGAAAAGATAAGCCACAAAAATATTAACTTTCAACATTTTCTTTATTTGTAAAACAAAATGACACAGATCGTACTTAATAATAATACAGATGGCACAGACTGACTTTGCTCGAATCGAGTCAATAAATAATAGTTAAAACTAAGAAAAATGTTTTTTCTGTATTTATTTAAATAGAGTAACAGTTCTGCTACGAAAGCTAGATATAATAAAAATGAATTAAACAATCCAAGAATTGTTTAAAATTAATAAGTGGTTTACTAGAAAAACGGTTTAAACCTTGCAGAAGAACAATATTTTTCAATCAAATCATTTTAAACCACTTATATTGAATCAACCACCGCGACAAAATAACACTTTGACAAACAAATTTTTTTTTTCGACATTAAAACTATTGTCCACAATAGAAAAAATTAAACCAAAAATGGCGCTAATTCTCCGAAAATAACGTCCGTTATCGCCTCAATAAACGGCAGATGATAAAAGTTAAAGTTGTGTCTCCGCTTCGCCCGGGCGTTTTACGGCAGGCCGACAACAAGCTGACCGCCGCCAGGCTCATGCGCGACATCGCCGAGCTGCGGCAGCGGGTGGCGCAGGTGGAGACGCGTCTCGCCAACGAGATGAAGGTAAGGGGCGCCAGTCCACGCAATTCTACTCTCGAACCTGTAGCATAACGGTCACGCATCGCAGTGTAACCGCCGGCGGTTACACTGCGGTGCGCGCGCGCATGCCGTAAGATTATAGAACGGCTGTGCGGGATCATCCCGTAACAACATATAACAATAGTACAAATAAATAACAGTCGGCGGGAGTGAAATTGGTATTGCGGCGCCAAAGATGATATTGGCTGCGCTTCCGGGACTACAGTACAACGCATGAAACTCTAGCGCTGTGAAGCTAGTCACGGAAGCGTCGCAATGACCTAAAATTGGAATGCGTGAGAGAAGGAGGAAGGGTCGAGGAGCGTTGCACCTGCGCATTGCCCCATTCGCAGGTAATTCAGAGCGGCAGAGTTTCGTGCGTCGTACTGCACGAGGCCGGTGGCGCGAGGCGAGTCCCCCCTCGTCGACAGATGTTTCATTTTATGGGGTGTCCGTTAATGAAGTATACCTTTTTTTTTAATTCGGACCCCATCCTTTTGATGAGAGTCATTGAATTGTGTATGGACTTAAAAATTCTATTTTATGAGATGTTAATTCTGGGAAATTCGTAATGAAATTCTTGCTTGCAATATGTATTGATGAGCAGCGTATAATACACTTTAGAATTTGTCCTTTTATTATAAATCCCTAAGCAATAAATTGAATATTGATTTGAGACGATTTACAGATATCGAACACCTGAGCGAAGATTAATATTTTATTTGTTTTAATTCGCTAAAATAAATACATAATCAGATTTTTGTTTTATACTCACGTTTCGTGTCAAATCAGCACATCTTCAGGAAAATTCAGTCACGTCAACCAGCGCTCTCAAAGCAGTATCATAACTATGGACTCGAAAATTCATATAATACGTTATGTAAAATACTAATTTATAAAGCGCATAATAACTATTTATACATGTAACACGAATTACGTCAGCTCGAAATGGTGGACGTCCGGAAAGATGTCATTACTTCTTGTATTTAAATAGAAGGCCCTGAGAAAGTTTGCATTGATAAAAAAAAATCCATTCGTTTTTTGGAACGAAGTTCCTTACGGCGGGCTTGAAGGAGATAGGGATTTTGCTGCGCGACCGAACTGAAAAAAATGTGATAGTAAAACCGTAAGAAAAAGTCCGTGGAATAAAACCGTAAGAATAAGAAAAAGTCCGTGGAATAAAACCGTTAAATGAGACGTGCGCAGGCGTGACAGTCGTATATTTTTAGGTATGTCGTTATTTTACTGCGCGTTTATTGGCGCAAGGTGACGTGAGCTCGGCGAACGGCGAGCGCTGATTGGTGGATCACATCGGGCACGGCTGGCATGAGGCCGCGCGACTTGTTTACGACTTCGCGCGATTACCGAGAATCGGTCGGGGTTATTTTCTTATATTGAACAAATATATGTCAGTAAAATATAAGAAATAAATCATAATATTCGTAAATTTATTCAAAAATAGAATTAACAATAAGAACAGAAAATGAAGACGATTGAAGAACAGATAGTAAGGAGTAAATGTCATAATCCCACTACAACGATCACCAAACATATTTAAGTAGCATCTTATAATAAAACATATTCCTGTCATAACACTTAAAGTACATTATATTTTTTTTTTTTTTTTGCAAATTGTGTCGATTCTACATTAGCCGAAGGAACTTCATTCTTATCTGGTGTCCCACGACATCACTCGTTTTTATTTTCTATTTCGACGAATACATCCGACGCGTTAATGGCAGCGCCTTTACAGCGTAAGAGGCAGGCTGAGCTCGACATTGTACGACTGAGGAAGGAGCTGTCGGCCACCAAGAGCAGTGTCGCCACCTTGCGGCTCCCGCTGCAGCCCGTGAGAGCGCCGTGCAAGAAGTTTCTGTAAACGCCACCCCGTTGACGGAATCATGGAGAAACTTTGCTGCGCGCTTAAAGAGATAGTGAGGTTTTGTCGTTTTTTTTTTAACACATATGACATGGATTCTAGTAAATATTTCAAAAGTTGTATCAAAACTGGCAATGATGGTATGTTTTGGTTATTTGTAAGCTATCCTAACGTTTCGATGTGTTAAGAGATGTAAATGTTAATATTTAATAATAACAACTTAGAAGTTACTTAACGGAGTTAAGTTAGATGAAATCTAATAATAAATATTGAGCAAAAACATTTCGTTTTAGATATTAATTTTTGTAATTAATATTTAGGTTAATATATTGCAACGAAATAAAGTCGATTTTCAGAGAAAGTGAAACTTCTTTGATGAATGTTTTTATAAACATTTATATTATTTCTCCGAAATGTTTGTTTACAGTCGATACCCCATAACTCCCTTAGTACTGCATATTAATATTGTTACATCATATTAATCATGTTTTAGTTGTTTTCTTATTAATTATAAATGTAACTGTAAATATCATTATAATTGTTGTTAATTAACTAGCTGATTTAATTTGTAAATCAAAAACAAACCTCCAAATAAGTCGAATTGTTTTATTTGTAATTTATTCGACATCAGGATAAATTATCATTTCGTAGATTTCGGCTTATGAAGCTAAAAATTAGTAGTTTAAGAATAAAAAAAACAACTGTTTAAACATTAAGTAAATACATATTTAGTCAATAATATTATTTCGTGTTATAAATATGTCAACCAGAGATACGTTAGGACTCTACTCAACTCTTCAATCTATTAATGGATGGCTGTCTGTATAATTTGAAAGAGTATGAGTGTGGACTAAGAATGGATGAGCTGTGTGCCAAATGCCTCCTGTACGCCGACGACCAAGTAATCCTTGGGCTGGCAATGTGCGAGTTGTAAGCGATGGTAACTAAAATGGATGATCGAGTTAAAGAAAGAGGTATAAAAGTAAATATCAGCAAGACTAATGTGATGGTATTTGAAATAGGCGAAAGCCTGAATAAATGCGATATGTGTATAAGGTGAGAGTGTCGAACAAGTGAAAGGAGAGTGAAAACGTTACATAAAATGAATGGGACCTTGCTTGCTGTTATGATTAGTAAAAGTGTCTCACGATAGGCGCGTTTGGTTATCTATAACTAGGTCCCGATTCCTGCGCCTATGGATGGTAGTAAAAGTGGGTATGGCAGAAGAAAATAGAAAGAAGAATGAATGCAGTAGAGTTGCGATCTCTGCGTAGTATGTGTGGAGTGTCTCTGAAAGACATTTGTAGAAACAGTGATGTCAAAGAGCGGAGTAGATTGAATAGAGATGTAGTGATCAGAGTAGAAAAAGATATGTGTCAGTGGTTCGGCCGTCGGGAAAGGATGAATAACGGTAGACTGACTAAGCAAATCTATAAAGCGCTCATGTGTGACGGAAAAGTCGCTTTATGCAGATATTCAATATTAAAAAAAAGGCAAAATTGTAAACGTCTAAAACCGGCCAGCTTGCATGAAAAGATTGATGGATGTCAGCGTGGCAAGAGATTGTACCACATGAAAATCTATAGTCTCTGCCCACCCTTTTGGGATTACCTACGTCTATATAAGCGTGATTATAAATATATATTGTAAATATTATAAACTCACGCCTATTTCCCAGAAGCGAACGAACACAATCCCATGCGATAAACGTGTCCATAGCATTATTCGACTCGACTACTGATTTGTTCCGATAAAAAATTAAAATAACAATAATGCCTTTGGTTAGGTACATTTATCAATTATAAAAATTGTTAAGAATGTGTATAGAAGTTTAACGTTTCTATAAGTTAATTACAATTAAGAATGAATATAATTAATTACCAGAAATTGTACTATTCTAATTAATTAAATACGTTTTGATGGTTTAGACTAGTATAATTACTTCACCGTTATTGAATATTTCCCAATACCTTTTTTTTGTGTACAGTGGAGCATCGATTATCCGAACGTCGCCTAACCGAACGACCGCTTATCCGGACAGTAGCTCGGGCGGGTCGGCACCCCCCGTCCCGCGCGTGCCCCGCTCGCCCCTACGCGCTGCAGTTTTCGCGCACTTGTCCAACACCGACTACTAAGAAGGTTCTTAGTAGTCGGTGTTGACTTGTCGCGACTCGTTCGCTTGTTATTGTACTCGTACGTCACTTCCAAGTAACCGCTTGTCGATATCGTACTAAATTTTGCCGCGCGAAAGTAAACTCTCTATTTAAAATGCAATATACATACAGGTAGTTCGAATATCCGAAAATACCATTTTTCCCAACACCCAAGTCCCCCAATAAGTTCGGATAATCGACGCTCCACTGTATATCCGATGCATACACAGAGATATTTATATTTAATTTTAACGATTTATAAAAAATAAGTTATATTTTTCCAAGCTGAAAGTGTTTTCTCGTCATCGTGACATCGCAACCGCATTTTATACAAAACCATAGGCGATGGAGGCATGGAATTTGGTTCCATGTAAAAAGGTCCAGATGTCATTCCTAGAACGATGAAATATCGTCCGTCGGTCCCATTGTCAACTATGATGCCCTGGCTCCATTATCGTCTGTCGTATGCTAATTATGTGTAGCAACACGCTATAATGCCCGGGCGAGATAAAGCGAGATACTTCAGCGTTCCTAGAAATACCTATTTTTTGACTGTTGTCTGATGATTCAAGTTTCTCTGTATCGTGTCATGACTTGAACAATTTTTTACCATTTTCTTTTTTGTACATTTCATAAAAAATCTAACTATTGTACTTAGACGCATGACGCAACTTTTGAAAAACTTTGCTGTTTTCCGACTTAACTCGACGACCTGAGTCAGAAAATACAAATAGTACAAAAGTTTATATATATATATATATGACGGAGAATCCTCTTTCGAGGGGCTTGGCATCCTGGTAGCGATGAAATGTCATCGCACAGAGCTTCTCAATTAGTTGTATTCACCCACTATTAAGTTAGCTCACAAAAATAATCAAAAACCGTTAGGATGAAAACTGATTTGAAACGTGGTGAACCCGGTACAGAGCAAGTATGACGACTTAACTCGACGACGTCTCGAACAAGAAAGAATTTTCTCGAACAAGAATGAATTTAAAATAACGAACGAACTTTCCTACAACTCAACGTTCACCTCACTCATTCAATCACTTCTTCGGTTCGCGAATGAAACAGTGCTACCATCACTTGTCCGTACCGACCTCACCCAAGCTGTCAGCTTGACGTTTCATAAACAACAAAAATGAACCATTACAAAATTAATTTGGTAAACTAAAGCTAGATGGCGTTGCTTGTATTCAGATTCTCCGACATATATATATATATATATACACACACACACGCACACACTTATTACCACACGCACACACGCACACATAATTGTATTATATGTAAATATACGCGTGTATGTGTGTGTGTGTGTGTGTGTGTGTGTGTGTGTGTGTGTGTGTGTGTGTGTGTTTGTGTGTGTGTGTGTGTGTGTACGAGACGTTACCCCGCCCCGCGTTATATACAATATAACGGGGCTTGTCAGCAAGATAGCGTCTACAATTCTTTAGAGATCTTAATGAAACTCAACATACACGTTCTATGGACGATTACAAAGATCGAGTTTTAATTTGAGCCAAACCGGTCAACTAGGTCAAAAATTACAGCATTTTAAAATTTTGAAAATCCGAAAATTATATATTTCATATGAATTACATATGAAAATAAAATGAAATCTACTTCCATTTCGGCTGTCATGGCCTTTTTTTTTTGGAAATATCTTATCGTACATCACTATAGAAAACAATTGCTTGACAAAATGAAAATTTGCTGAATAATTAGTGGGCCCCGAGTATAATTAACTCAGCGCTCCAAAAATTCACCATCCGCCCCTATCCAGGAATCAGTAACACGAAGATATATATGCAAACGTCATCCATCACCGTCCCCAAAATGTCGACCTTCGTGTTCCGTCGGGTAGCCTCGTGTTTAGTCGTAAACTTCATTTTCTTTCTCTTTCTCGCGTCCGGCAGACGTGTCGTTGCTCTGAGTTGCCTGCGAATGATGCAATGCGCAGGTCCAACGCTCCCCGACCCTTCCTTCTTCTCCCCCCGGGTTCCTATTTTACGCCATTGCGAAGCTTTTGTAACTAACTTCACAGCGGCAGAGTCACGTGCGTCGTACTGTATGCTAGTACATTTTGTGGCGCACGTTATTTATGTTACGGGCGAGTGACAGCCGGCGCAGCTAAATTATTATGGATATAGCGGCTTTTTATTGTAAGTAAAGAAAAATGGAAATACATTAATTATCCATTGCGCGATAAGGTTTTACATAAGGTGAATAACACTCATTTTAGATTGTGCAGCAAATGTTTTTTCGAAATAAATACTTAAAAATAAATATTTCGTAAATTACAATATAATACTTGAAATAAGTCATTACATGTTTTAAGAATTGAACTTTCGCATAGAAGACAGTTATCCTTTAAAAAGAACGAGCAAAAAACTAGACAGTACCTTATACAGAATGGATTCGATCATGAATCAACCCGCAAATATTCATAAATCTCCTCCTTCTTTAGAACAACTTTGCCAAAGTAAGTGTAATAAAAATATGTAGTCGAAACTAAGCTTATAAATAATATAAATTAATAAAGAGAAAACCCTACTCGGCCAGACGGCGCCGCGCCGGCCGAAGGCATTATTAAATTCGTCATTATTAAATTAAGGTCGTATTTAGTGAATTCACACGTTCACGTTATGACCTATTTCGCTCTTCTGAGCAAAACTGGTTTCGTAGGCAAAGTTGTTCTGAAAAAGGAGATTATGAATATACCATGATCGATTCTATACAGTATACAGTGTATATAAAAATAATAATTCAATTACATACAATATACAGAGAAATTTATGTTTGTCTTTGTTTATCCATTAAACATATAGGAATTTTATGATAACCTTTTTTATAAAGAGTTTGTTTGGCAATAACCTCCAATTTGTAAAAGGGTATATTTTGTATGTATTTAAAGGTATCGCATTGAACATGCGCACGCACAGCGCCTTAGATGAATTGGCGACTTTCAAGAACAGGCTTTATATTCGCAAGTGAGAATTTCACAGATTTTGTTTTCTTTCTTAAGAGAAATAGGTTGTTCGCAGTAGATCACAAATTTTTCTTTTAAACGTAATTACGTTCCATCAAGTAGAACGAGTTTATTGAATATTTATCGTTTTTACTGACGTATCCTTTTTTTTGACACATTGATGGAGGCTAAGTTTGATGTATTTTTCGATTTCATTAAAAGGCGCTTATAATCGAATCTCACCGATTGTTCAAATGACTTCGAGAGACTTAATTGTTTTCTCATAGAAATTTTTGTTTCTAAATCACACGAAAACCTGTGGTAAGCCCGTTATATTAGTACAGATAATGATCAAATATTTATAAAAAATCGAGTGTGAATTCACACGCGGTAGAAGTGAAACTCTGTATTCTGATTAATTTTTAAGACAATGAGCTAAATACACTACGGAGGTGGTAAACAGAGAGAAAAAGAGGGAGCGTGATTGATAAACAATTTTTTTATTACTCAAAGTAACATTTTAATGAACATATAAATAAGAATTTTCAAGAGTGCGCGATGGTCGCTACGATCCAACAGAAAGTAATTTTCTATAGATTTTAACGTTTTTCTGTCTCTCTTTCCCGCTCTTTATATATATTTTGAGTAGATTAAGAATATAGTACACATCATGGAGTCTAGTCTCCATGGCATACAGAATCTGTGTACGGGCCCGTATACAACGGCAGAAAGGTGGGGACGCACACCGCTACGGGACCACACGAATGTAGAATAATGAGGTCCTTTTCCATATTCTACAACTCCGTTGTCAAATATACTAGTAGTTAGTGGGTACGATGTCCTTTTTCAATTTTTTGGATAAATATCAGTATAAAAACTGAGTATTCACTCATGAAAGGTAATCCACGTGCTTTTAAAATCTCTTCTGTTCTGGTATCGTAGTATTTTATGATGCAATAACGCATTTCTGAACTAACAAATGTTTCTGTACCACACACGCGGTCAGTTGTCAAATAAGACAACGCGCGGCTGGATTTTAAGTGGCACATCGCGCAGCCTTGCCATAGATAGGTATGTTGGGGTTTTACTTAATTAAATAATAAATAAATAAAATATATGAATTCCTACAATTATAGAAAATTGTAAATAGGAACGCATATCAATTGGTCACTTGCTTTGTAAAGGCGTATTTTTTCAGTCGCGAGGTTTTGTTTGCATATTTAATAGAAATACGGCCTCCCCGACATAGGTGGCGCTACAGTCACACACGCAGCGCAATGTTAGATAGGTGCTAATTAGGATCTCGTATTATGTGATCCCTCAAAAATTTAAATTATTAATCCGGTGAAGAATGGTTTAGATGTTATGCTGGCTGACCACCGTTCGAGTGATTCGTCACCACAGGGTGCTGAGTAACGTAGGTGGACCCCATGGACTGCAATACGCTTAGACCACCATCTAGCGGTGAGGAGTAAAACTACAATTTTTATGTAGACTGCTAACTTACTTGAAGTATACTCCATTGCGGTAACCGACGTATAAACAAAGTTTAACAAAAATAGTAATATCATAGTCGGCGAATTGTTTAATTTCAATAACACAATAAGGAACGATTCGGGCAAATAATTAGCGTCAATTAGATTTATCACATTTATTTTTAACCTTAAAACATTGTTAAATGCCATAATGTGTAATATCGGATAGGTTGTCTCCCTTTATTATTATACTACTTTGATCTTCCTTATTTTAAAATGGCATATAAGAGACACCCGTAATGGTTTTTAGTATAACAAATTAAACGAGAGAACACTTCAATAATCGCTTGGGATATAAATCTCTGTATTGAATCAAGTCATTATTATTCTAAAGTTCATGAAAATACTATATTTATTTTGAATATATAGATTCATGAGAGCAATGATAATATAGATTCTGGTCTCTACTTCTTATTATATAAAAGGAAAGGGGTAAGTAAGTCTCTTTTCGCTTAATGAGGAAATAATATAAAAAAAAGTTAAAATAGCAAAACCCTACTACAGAATTAACAACAATAAAAAACACCTATCAAGTGCGAGGTGCACCGAGGGTTCCGTACTAAAAGATTATATGTTTGTGTTAAGCACTTAAAATAGATTTTTTTCATTTGTTCGTTTGTGAATTCCTAGGACGAGCCCCATTAAAACTTGACCGATTTTTATTTATGGTTTATCTTAATTTTGCAATATGACCACGTCATAATTATGAATTAGTTTTTCATCCGAAAGGTAGATCGTGTGTACATAGAATATATTTCATTACGACTCTTATATTCGATTAGGTACAAGGTACAAGGATTAGGTACGCTAGCTGTCCCAATTTAAATACTTAATTTATTTCCCGGCATGTAAGCGTCTGCTATCTGTCACGAGATGGCGTTATAATAAGTTTGTTTTTATGTTTTAATAAGATAGTTTTACTATGGCCTTTGATATTAATCTATGGTAGTAACCATAGAGAAGTATGTATAGGTATAGAGACGTAACTCTATTTCATAGGTGGTGCACGAAAAGTAGTAAACGCAGCGAAATTACAATGTCGCTAAAAGTTGTAGCATTTGATCGGTAGATGTCACACTACTTCCTATTATATTTATACATTAATTGTTAACACCAGGGGGGTGCAACTCTCATACAAATTATAATCCAAAAAGAAACATAGCAATGATATTGCCATCTATAGTTCAGAAGTATGAAACAAACACGAATTTTACGAATTTTTCACAATAGCTGGCAGTGCAGTAAAAAGACAAAAATAAATTTAATCATTGACTATTTTAATTTTATATTTAAATTATTTAGAATGGTCTTAAATAATTAAGATTAATTATGTACTTAATAAATAAAATATAAATGAAACTGAATCAATAAATCTTGTTTGGTTTATATTGTCTACGTTCACACATAATCTATGATCTATGGTAATTCAATGGCGTCGCAGCCAGTGATGCCATTTCTACCAACTTTTCGGTAGATCTACCAATTTTCACTTCAATCTACCTATCTACCACCCGATACCTAAAATCTACATATTTTTAAAATTAGTTTGATTTTTGACTTGACATTTCACCACATTGAATTATTTTAATATCGACGAGCGAATGTTGCGTGAGTCATGCGACGATACGTCAAACGTCCAGACTCCAGGCCATAAACAAAAAAACCAAAGACAGCAACTGGCCGTTCGCGCCATGGCGCCATATCGTATCGCGCCCATTGATAGTGGAGTGGACTGTCAACTGTCATTGTCATTATTATACTTTGTTGATTTGTTGCGGTATTAATGGTAAATCTGCTCCTGTATTAGGTTCTTGACTTGTTGTGTTGTTAAAACTAAATAACGGTGCTGATTGCTGTATTTTCGGTGTTGCGTACATTTATTTGTACAATGGATGCTGACAGCAGCGAAAGAAGTACAGAGTTCTAGGTTAGGAACTCCGCCACGAAAAGCTAGAAAAGGCACTATGAACAAAAGTATTCCAAATTATGGGAGAAAGACAAGGAATTTGCTAGTTGGCTTCAAGAAAGTACCAAGGGAGAAGAATATTTTTATGTAAATCATGTAGGTGTGATCTTAAGTGTGCTGGTGGAAGATTTATTCTAAATAAACATGCAAATAGTTTAAAGCATGTAGCATGTGTGAAAGGTGACCTATTCCGTGGATTTATGCTCAGTTTAATATAGAATAATAAAAATTTTGCTAATAATATTACTAAAAATTTATCATTGATTGCCTATGATTGTGCATGGTGCATGTATATATTTTTATCCTAATTTTACGCAATTTAGTTTCATCTATTTTTAAATATATAAAAGACTAATCTTTTAAAAAAGTAACTGCTTATTTTCAGGTTTGGCAAGTCAATTATCAATCACCCAGTTTGGGCAAACTCACTCAAAAAAGTCATTAAAGGATAAAATCAAATTTGGAGATATTTCTCCAAATTTGATTTGTCAAATCTCCAAAAAACAAGCCATTCTTATTAGAATGGCTTGTTTTTTGGTAAAAAATAATTTGCCTTTTAACATTGCTGGTTAGTATGCTTGTGACTTGGTCTACAAATTCATTATTTAATAAATGTAGACTATGTTTTGTTGTATTTGATTCACAAAAATAATTTTAATTAAGACATATTAAATACTATAGGTATTCAAATAATATTATTTTTCAGGTGACTTAAAGAAACTTATTGTAAATGTTTGCTCAGATTGTGAAATAGCTAAAGAAATTACATTCGAAAAACTAAGGCACAAGCCATTGTTACCAATGTTACAGGAAAATTATCTCACACCGAATTAGTTAAGACTTTACAAACTGAAAATTTTCTTTGATTGTTGATGAAAGCACAGACAAATCAACAACAAAACATTTGGCACTCATTGCCAGAACAGCAGTAGATTTCAATGTGGAAGATCAGTTTTTATGTTTAATACCAATTGTAGACGGTACTGCCACAGCATTACACAATGCATGCAAAGAATATTTTGATAAAGAAAATATTCCTTACAAAGAGAACATGATTGGGTTTGCAGCAGATGGTGCAAATACTATGTTTGGTTCACACCATTCATTGTCCACTCTATTTGCAAATGAGATCCCACATTTATTTATGATGAAGTGCATTTGCCACTCATTTCATTTGTGTGCTTCTTATGCCTGCAAAACTCTTCCGAGAGGTGTAGAGGATTTTGCAAGAGATGTATACAATTATATCCAAAATAGCCCAAAACGTCTGGGTGACTATCAACAATTCCAGTCTTTTCTGGATATAAAACCCCACAAACTTCTACATCCTGCTCAAACAAGATGGCTGTCTCTACTTCCTGTGGTCAAACGGCTTTTAGAACAGCTTCCAGCTTTAAAGTTATACTTCCAAAATGCTGTTTTGAATGACAGGCTACTTGCAGCTCAGTCCATCCATGTGAAGTCCATGGATCCTTCAACAGAGTTATATTTGAACTTTTTGGATTATGTGTTGCCCTATTTCCATGACATTAATAAAGAAATGCAATCAGAAAGTCCTAAACTTTATTTGTTATATGAACGGATTTTTACAATATACAAAACTATCTTGGAATGTTTTATTAAACCAGAATTACTGCAGCTGACTGAAGGTGAAAAACACAGTAGCAAAGATCTTAACTTGGATTTAGAGAACAAAATTTTGAATTTAGGATATGAAAATAAACATAACCATGTACCAATTGAAGAAATATACCTTGGTGGCAATGTTATTTCCCTGTTATTGAAACAAGACTTTGTGGCTAGAATTAATGAAATGGAAATAGTACAGTTTAAAGAAAAATGCATTCTATTTTACATGGAGAGTATAAAACAAATAAAACAGCGTTTTTGTTTTAATGAAAAGCAAAGATTAAAATGTCTCAAATTTATGAATCCTAAGCATATCATTGAAAAACATGCAGTCACAACTATTGCTCATTTAGGGTTCAGTTTCCAGGCAAGTTAAACAATGAATTATTGATGTTGTTTACTCTAGAATACTTTTTTATTTACATTACATTTTATTTTCAGGACTATGCCCAGAAAATATTACCGAATTGGACCGAGTGGAGATTATTACGAAACATGCCATTTAATTTCACAGAAAAAATGTGGATCCTACACCTGAAGAATTTTGAAGCATGTTTCATCCATTAAAAAGGAGACCAGTCTCCAATGTTTCCTGCTATGCGAATTCATCAGAAAATTACTCGCACTTCCACATAGTAGCGCCAATGTAGAGAGATTGTTTTCTGCAATTAATAATATGAAAACCTGCCAGAGAAACCGAATTTGCACGGAGACTAGAGGGATCGTTGCGTACTAAAAGATTCATAGCAACGAACGGGCAGCCTAGCGCTGAACATTTAAAATTGTTCAATAAAAATATGTATAATTTAAAAAAATAAACATTTAAAGAACATATTATGCATTTTTAATCCTAAAAAATCTTATAAATTGAGGTGGTAGATCTACCAATTTTGCATTTTACATTCTACCAACTTCTACCAACTTTTGGCGCATGATCTACTAATTTTCTAAGATTCGGGTTGGCAACACTGGTCGCAGCGTCAATTTTGTTCGTTTGCGTTTGTGCTGGTTGCTACATAATATATTTGTGGATTTTCTTAACGACTTGGCTTGAAATTGTTTTGTAATATCTGAAAATAACGTTTGACCTTGTTTTAATACACCGGATTCTGTTTGCCCAAGTGATTTGGCTTTTGATGTTTTGGATTTCATAAATTACAACGTTGCTATTTGCGATTTAAAATGCCGAAGAAACAATTTTTGAAATGTTATTTTGGGTCTGATACTGAGGGTAAATATTAAAACTTTTTTGTACATCTTATGATAAAATACCATTTTAATCTCTTTTTCACTTAACACTTCCATTATTTCAGGTCCTTTCCATCGGTTTCCATACCCGGAGTATCCAAATTTAGACAGGTTTAATTTATGGAAGGCAGTTCTAGCACCAGCGGTACAGGATAAAGGCGATTTATATATATATATATATATATAATAATGTCCGATTCTGTGATAGTCATTTTGAAGAACGCTATCGTTTACCCAGTAAACGACTTACTAGAACAGGAATTCCGACTTTGAATATTCGTAAGTATTTATAATCATATTATGTGAACTAAAATATTAACTATACTCAAATTAGTATGATTATTCTATTGAAGCAAGTAGAACTTTATCATTTGGATTCAGGAATTTTAAAGGTCCAGGATTGAAAATGATTGGGTCTGAAATTTCCTGTAGTTCCCCGTTTTGTAATGTAAATGTATGTTCAGCACATAATTGCATGATATAAATCAACACCAATGTGACTGTCAACTTTAGGGCTGCGGATCATGATGCATAATGTCTTTCAATTTCAAACAACAATCTTACATTTGCCCATAGATCTCCTTAGTTACCAATAGATTTATGATATAATAGGTAGAAAATCCTTAATGCAGGCAGTTGTCATATCCAACTTTGTTTGTTCAGATAATTACAAATTTTTTTTTCTGGAATATGTAATAATACTCAATAAATGCTGTAAGTAAATGAAGCGAGGTATGACCATTTTATATGGAACATTGTTTATTATAAATGGCGATAACACTTCTAAAATTTTTTTCATCAATAGAAGTCTACAATATTGCAGAATAAAACAAGCTATTAACATTTTCATCCCCAGCTTCGTTTGCATATTTGTATTAGTATACTCAAAAAAATTTATATCTCTAAAAATTCTTCCCTTGTAGAAAGCTACTCTATTTCCGAGTAATATTGTTTATATTTAATTTTGATATATCCAAATCTGAACTGTGTTCGATACTATAATTCAAAACGGAACAAGGGACAGAATTGTACATTGTGACTTTAAAGTTAAAGTTGAATGTGGAGTAGGATTATAATCAGAGTTGAGAGCGGGGCTAGAATCAACAATATTATCGATTAAGAGATATAATCTATATCCATGAAGATGCAATTGTAAGTGTTAAGCTTGTAGTATGTCTAAAAACCCTTTTTAACCAACTATGAAGGTTTCTGATTTTAGCATCTTATATATGTTTACCTGTTTCTAACTACTTATTACATTTATTAAATAAGATAAGAATAAATAGATAATACTTAAGTAAAAGTTTGACGCTTCAAACTTATAAAACTCTTATGTATTTGCATGGTGACTATAGATAATTTGGAAATGTTATAGGAGAGCTAAAAGTCTAACTTAATTTTGCATCTACAATGTTTTTTAATTAACAGAAGCATTAGTTACATAAATTTGAACCTAGTTTCGATATAGACTATTAATTTGTGCCTCCAATAATGCTTTTACAATATTTCATAATAAATAGTATGTATAAAGTAAAATTTATTACAGTTATTTTTGATTGTCTGTGTTAAATTATTAATTTAAATTTATTTTAAGTATAAAAAATAGAAAACTGATTGTTAATCATCAATCAATTTAGTCTATTATAGTTAAATTTGTAAAAGACAGACTTGTTTGATTTCTGACTTGCGTAACAACCTAAGTAGTTTGGATTCATATATACAGAAAAAAGCAATATTAACCTAATCTATGGATCGGTATCTTTTCAGTAGTTCTCAACTCATTTTCATTAATTTTGTGGGTTGGATCCTTACTAAACTATTTTCTCCTTATTCTTATTGCTAAAATGTATTCAATAGGTTGTGACTTGCCAATCATTATTAGTGGCATGGCATATTCACCGGATCTAGATACTATAGAAGATATATGGGGTATTTTTGAGTACCCCTGGGACTGAGGAATCTAGTTTCTTCTCATTGATGTCACTTTTTAGGCCAACCTGTATCAATTCTGTTATTAAATATGTTTTATAATTAAAATCATGAATGACACAGTCCACAACATTTTGAAAAAAATATAAAACTATTTTACATACAATATGGTAAAAAGATTTGCATATCATCACAAAAAAAGTATTTTCTAAACATTATTTGTACTTTTTTGATTGTGCTATGTCATTGTTATCAAATTTCTGTAATCACTTAATAATATTTATAAAATGTGTTTTCAATATATGTTTTAGATTTGTACTTGCTATATTGTGATAAGCATTTTTATAAAATTATTTACCTGAATGAAGTTAATATTTATTTTATTTTGTTTTAGATCACAACATACTTCCCAAGGAGTGTCTGGCGACGGCGGAGTTTCTTTTGATAATGGATAAATTATTTGATTCATTTAATGGCCATTCATACCAAAACTCTGCAAAAATTTTCAAAGGGTGTCTTAAACAAAGTTCTCCACATTTTAAATTTTGGAATGAAATATTACCAATTTTAGAGTCAATGCGATTTAAAACTTTAGTAAAAAATAAGAAAGGCACTACTGAAATTAAATATAAACAAGTACCATCTTTAAAAAATTGGATCCATAATATAAACATTTTTAAGGAAATGTTTGTATTTTTGAAAGAAAAGTTTGCAATTACCAGTTTATTGACAAGAAATTTTAATCAAGACCCCCTTGAAAATGTTTTTGGTAACATTAGGAGTAATGGTGTTAGAAATAACTCTCCGACGTGTCTGCAATTCATTAATGCATTTAAGACACTTTTAATTAATAATTACACATCAACCCATGCTGTAGGCGCTAACTGTGAACGTGACAATAATAAACCGTTACAATCATTAAAATATATGCTTACTAATAAAAATTATAATGTAGATATGGAAAATAACGAAAATTTGGAAATAAATTCATTTGAAAATTTATTGCAAGATTTTGAAAAAAATAATAATTCAGAAATACATAATGAAGCAAAAACTTATGTAGCTGGGTATATAATTGAAAAAACCAAAATTAAAATATGTAAAAATTGCCATAAATGCAAAATGGAGTTAAGTAATACAACTCCTCCACAACCGGTCTTTTATTTATGAAAGAGACTTCACAAAAAAATCTCTACATTACCCATCGACTAATTTGTGTAATTTTCTAAATGACATTTATGTAATTATTCAAACGTGTTTACGAGAAAATCCTCAGCAAAAAAATTTGAGACAAAAAATCATATTTATGGCAAACATTTTTTGTAATAAATCGTTTCTGATATGTAACGTTCATAAAGACGAAGTCTATAAATATATGCTAAATTTAATAATAGATGTTGTCATTAACAGTTGGTGCACAAACATCAATCGAATATTACAAGGAAAATTATTAAAATTTGATAATAATGACTTAATAAAAGTGCAAGCGGCAAATTATTACATGTTACGTAAGAAAAATAAAAAAAAGTCCTGATTATAATTTCTTTTATTTACAAGGATGATATGTTACTTAAAATCTTAGATGGATAAAATCGTATCCATCTAGATTTTAAGTATTATGTCATCTTAATATCCCAAATTCAAAATCGAAAACAAGAAGTGACATTTAGCGGCCATTATTAACGATATAACAGCGCCATCTAGTGGCACGTATGTGAGCTAAAAACAGTGCCATCTATGATACGGGGATTGCGTATTTGAAAATGAAAACAAGAGTGGCGTATCTATAACTACCATATAGTGTATTATCTATGGTTAACACCGCATGGTAGTCCATTTTTTCGAAATATTTGTATTTTTCTATGTTTCTTCGATATAAAATCACAATGCCCATTGCTTAATAATTTCCACAGTTTTTATACAACATATATTAAACATAATAGCATTTCTCAGGTAATTCATATTGTGTTCACATCCCTGTTTTTGTGTTAATGTTCAAAAAATAATCGAAACAAATTTAGTATCTACCACAATCAATCGTAACTCACATCATAATTAAAAAAAAAAACTTTTCCCCACACTTAAGAATAATAAGCACATTAATTTAACACAAGTAATTAATCAAGATTGAACCATGTAAACGTATTGAAGAATATATTAAATTTTAGACTAAATACAAATCTAAGATTAACGTCGGTGCACAATATTGGAGAAAATTAATGTTTCAGACGATCACATAGAGATATTTGGAATGGGATTAGTAGAAAAATATCATATATAAGAAATTAAATACAACCTAAAGTATTACATACCAACACATAAATACACTTAATAATCATAATGCAACGTGAAATATGCACGTGGGAAAATAACCTCTGTGGAAGATACGGAGACAAAGGAAAGTTTACCAACCAATGTTGCCAGCCCTACGAGAACGTAAAGTTGCAATTCACCAATAAAAATAACAGTAAACCAAAAATAGTTTAATTCAAAACATTAGATTTCCTGTCTGTGAAAAAAGAAAGGTACATTACATACTTTTTTTAATAGAAATAAAACAAGTTTTGAAAAAAATTATTTATTATATTGCGCCTTACTAGTACAAAAATTTAATTTTATAATTACAAATTATTTAAATTAAACAAAAATCGAGACAAAGTTGTTTTGCTTTCATTTTCAGCTCTTTTTCATACATTTTCCTTTTCTTCTTCGTTAAACTTTATATCCTTTTGGTTTTATTGAATTATTAAGAATTATTTACTTTAGATTTTGTATATAGTACACCTTTAATAGTTGTTGTAATTTGGGTAGAAATAAATAAATAGTATTAAAATAGCTATGAATATAGTTTCATTACATATATATGGAAAAGGATTTATCCATGTGTCACTTTTATAAAGCACACAGTTTTTTTTACAATTCACGCAATGTGGGGAATGTTTGAAGCCCATCCCACTTTCTGTTTATTTATGTGTTTCCAAAACTCAATAGCATTGTAGAATTCATTTTATTCAAAAGATAACATCTCAAAACTTTCGCCATTTTCTATACATTTCATTTACATTGTTAGGACAATTTTTAGTAAGAAATAAAATAAATCTACATTGGAAGGGGCCTTTTATGGGATTCACAATTCCCTTAGGATTTAGTATATTCAGATATTCTCGTTTTTATTTTTTCTTTGATTAATTCTCATGGGTCATCATAGTTCTTTGTCCTTATAAGAATATAGTTTCAATTAGTATTAATATATATATATATATAAATTTGGAATAAAACAGAAAACAGGTAAATAAACGATAAAATAGCAAATTACTGCCGAAACACTAAGCTGGTAGGACTAATTTTTGTTTTTGGTGACATCACCATTTGCATTATATTGCATTATATTATTGCGTAATATACTATGGTACTTCATTTTAGGAACGTTTTCATTCATATTAATGTTATGAATCCGAAAATTATTCGATTTCTTTCTATTTACTAGTTTTTCATCAAGGAATCACAATAAAAGTGGATATAAATAGATCAAGATTTGAAAATGAACATTGTCATGTTGTGTTTCTCAGAAAAAAAAGTAATATTTTAAATGAGCATTTAGTATCCGAAAATATTGATAACGAGACATCTAATATTACTATGTAGTTCACTACGCAAATTGATTATCTATACATACAAGCTGTACTACCGTTTCGCCTATAAATATGACAAACCAGTAGGTGTGTCGACTATAACTTTAAAACTAGTGAGAACTAAAATGCATCAGCAAAAGGACGTGTCTTCATTGCACTTATGTCCTTTTGTTGAGAAGCGCAGTTCTTCGGCTATCACTCAACTACGGTGTAGCCGGTCATGTTCAAAATAATATTCGATGAAAGTATTTAGTAAATTCTCACCATAATAATATTTCTCATAATTATTGGAAATACGATTTAAAAAATAAAGGGGGGGGGTGACACAATTTATGCAAATTTCGAAGCGATTTTTCAGAAATAATTCATTTCATCAAAAAGTTGTTTATAAACATTAATTTGTTTTTTAAAGTACTGTCGAAATATATGCCACAAGATGTTTCCTGAAAAAAATCTTTTTCAGCTTCTATTACATGTATGGAGTGCGCCTCCTAGAAATATTTATTTTTGTTATTTAACTACGTAAGTAAGTAGCGACTTATACAAGATATCTATACGCCGAATTTAATCAATATACATCTAGTAGTTTTTGAAAACACGAGCTGTGACATACGGACGAACGGACATGACGAAACTATAAAGGTTCCGTTTTTTTCCATTTTGGCTCGAAACCCTAAAGACGGGTACTGTGGGATGCAAACACTAAAATTATTTTCAAACGCTTTGCGTGTCTGTTTATATGCTTGAACACGCTAAACTCTAAAACTGGTAGACCGATTTTTGCGGGCTCTGCGCAGGTAACTTGAGCGCTATCCGGGGTAACTTATAGGACTTTATGTCATCGAAATCGGCTCACGAAAGGTTAGTTGATTGTCAGACATACATTCCACGGCGCGGCTGGTTTTACATATAAATTCGAAATCTTTACATTTAAAATTTTTCATTAGATATCAAACTCGATAAATTTGTGAAATATTTTCATTTTCTTTCGGACGGTATGCGAGTCCTGTCCGCCATATTGAATTTAACACGATTTCACGAGGCCCGTGACATGCGGAACCCTAAAACACAACTAACGACGTACGCTTCGTTTGTCCCAATATGACGTGTTGCATAGAAGCAACAACGGAACGGCCCGACATATAAATACATGTGTATTTTTATATGTCGTACTAAAATTTATGGTGTATGGTATATATGGTGTACTAAAATCATGGGGCACTCTGTAATCGGGTAATAATAAAGTGACCATTCATCACGTTTCAAGCCTAAACTAGCTGCCGCCCGTGACGCCGCCCGCGTGGACGTAGAAGGAATGACTCTTGAACGTCGACCGATCGTGACCTCGATCCCACTCTCGATTACGATTTGATCCTGCTCCTCGTCCCACCTACAATTTCCCCTAGCGATCTGGTTCCAATTCGGACTAAACCGGAATGTAATTATGCATGTGAACAATTATCGGATTGCAAAAATGCATTTGCATTGTCACCGAAGATGATGGTAGAGGTGTTCATGTATTAAATTCAGTACAGGTACATTTATAAATGAGGGACTTCGATTTATATTACAACATTTAAAACGTGTTGGATTGTTGTATTGAACGACATTTTGCAGTAAACATTAGCACTATCCTATAGTAGATATATAATAAAATATATCTGTATAAATAAAAGGAAAATGGACCATGTATGTCCGAGTATCAATTGAGAACGGCTTGACCGATTGGAATAATTTTTTTGTTGTCTTTAAAATCGTCTGGAGAAGGTTTATATATAAAAAAAATTCTGAAAAGTTAATATTTTCAATAGTTTTTTTAATAAGAATGAAAGTGACGTTTAGCTTGACAGTTCTGTTGTTACATGTATAGATAACAGAAAATTAACCAATGAATGTTAAAAGTTTGTAGCTTGTCAATATTCAACAAATGTCGTCAAAAAGTTGTCGGAAAATCGGTCGACGTACCGATGACGCGCGTCGGAATTGTCAATATCGACTCAATGATGAAAACGAGGAACACTGCACAACGCTTATAAGCAAATCGATTAAGAATTGCTCAATCACCATTAGATACTCGTATAACTCCGGGACAACAACGACAGTCAAGTTCTCCACGCTCAGTTCGAGCTTACACAAAAAGAAAATTAGAGCGTCGACTAAACAGGCAACCTAAAAGGATAGTTCAATATGAACGTTTGGCGTTCAGGTACGATTCAACAATAAATTATGCTGCTGATGTATCGGTCGACTTCGGAACAATGAACATTTCATGTCAATATTGTGATGCATTAAGATTCCAACGTGAACCACCAGGATTATGTTGTTTAAATGGAAAAGCCAAACTACCAGAATTGCTACCGCCACCAAAACCACTAGAATCACTGCTGTCTGGCCAAGGAACTCAATCTAAACATTTTTTAAAAAATATTCAAAGGTATAATAATTATTTTCAAATAACAACATTTGGGGTGAATATAATTGGAGAATAAGGTTTTAATCCGACTTTCAAGGTAAATTGTTTTTGGAAAAATCATATTAAAAATTAAAAGAAAAATTGTAATTATTTTCAATGACGCCCAGCGTAGCGGGCGGGGATATACGTATAATAAAACTGTAACCGACCGATATATGTACTTGGGAAATATTTATGAAAAACGAATGTAGAAGATCTTTATAACTGCAATAGAAGCCTAACAAACATTTTTAACATTTCTGTCTGTCTAATTCTATGTTTATTAGTTCCGGAATAACGAAATAACTACTGTTCCCAATCGAATACGATGTTCAAGGTGTGTTGCTGGACGCTTGCCTGCAACATGCATTAACATGCATCATGCAACCCACCGCTGACCCTCGAATCTGCCTCTCCACTACGAATCTCCATCCAAATGATTGAATATTGATTCCAGAGGATAGACAGATATCGAACACCTAAGCAAGTGTTATTTATTTTTATAATTATCTGTGTTTTGCTGGAGATCTAATTTAAAAAATGAAACATGTATCATCTCCGTACACCGCCTAGAAGCCGAGTTACCTGCAAAACTCCCTTGAACTGGGAACTGCAACTGCATATATGAAACTATTTTTAGAATTTCGTGCGTGTATGGTTTTAAATCATGTCATGATTTCTTATATTATTCTAAAGTAGATTATAACCTCTTATTTGCTCTTGTTAGACTTTTAAAGATTGTGTCCATAGAAAAGATCAGGGAATTCATTCTACGTTCACGCAGGCGGAGCTGCGGGCGAAAGCCAGTATACATATATAATGAAAACAATTTTCTTTTAGCCGGACATCAGTCAATAACCACCAGATATGTCGCGATGAGACTTCAATTGTTCGATACTGAAGTGTTTATAGTTGGTTTTAGGCTATTCGTTTTTAATTCCTTACATCCTTTGATACATATATCGATTTATTGTCATAATTCATAAAACTCAGCAAGCTGGTGAACGCCAAGTAAAACGATATATGTCATTTTAGACAAACGTAAAATATGATAATGATTAGTAGATTATTTTTTTTTGTTTTGGAATATACGAATAAAAGAGGCTGTATATCGGCGGCTTGTCAACGTTTTCAAACGCCTGCACGGTCGTCGACCACGAGGCATAATGGGATGATTAACAGTGTTACCTGTATCAAAACGAAAATAACTGTTAATAATTAACTGTATCTTCGGATGTGTAAAAATGATCACTTATCCTTTTTTCTGTTCACAAACTCAAACCTCTTCCCCATAAGGATGGGCAGAGACTTACTCGTTTCTCTGACATTTTGTTATAAATGTTTTAACAAGAAAGGTTTAGTTAAAAAATGTAAAACTAAACACACCTTCTGTATCGACGAACAAAATAATTTGAACTTTGCAACTGCGTTAAATCCAAATCAAACAGGAAGGTGAACAGAAAATTAAATTAATTTAATTCGGTGCTAGGCAATTTTATAGTCGACATTTCTAATGATTGACGATAAATTTAAAAGTTGTAAATAAAAAAAATAGAATTTTGGAAAATTAATAACATTTGTAGATTTAAAAAATTAAAAAACATAAAGCCGACAAATCATACGTGAATCATATGTCAAATTATAAATGATGGTAAGGCGCCTTAAAAGATATAGGTACGTAGGAATACATATATTATATTTGTTGCTTGTCATACGCTAGGGCGGATTTCGAGTAGAGGGGTCACACATACGAGGTCAAGTCAGGACTGGCTCTAATTCTATTACAATAGTAAGACTAAGACCCCCCAGAGGGGGTCCTGAACCCATGACATTTGCTTCTACAATTGAACACTTTTAATACGCCGTTACAGTCACTTAGTCTACTACGTAAATGGCAAATTTTATCTCTATTGAATACGTGTAAGGTCAAACGGCGGTTATACGAAAACGAATGCAACCCTTCAGTGTCCAAGGGATAATCGACCGTATTTGTGGGTTGCAGAAGGTACAACTCGGTACAGTACATTTTAAAAAATAAATTTCAAATTTATAGTCGGAACGACCTTCGGAATAATGTCACATTTCGTGGTCCGCATGACTAACAAGTTACTTTTTTAATGTCATAAACCTTCTAATAAAAATGTACAAACACAAGCTTCACGCCCTCTTTCGGGCGATCGCCAAAGCTCATCGATCACAAATAGGTCAAGTGGTTTTCAAAATCGACCAGCACAAGGATATACAGTTATATTTTTCATTATATATAAGTTTATCCGTTTCCTCTGAGGATTCATGATAATAAAAATCATAGCGAAATTGTAAAATCTCTAAATCGACAAAATAAGATTAATATCAGATGGACATCGGAAAACTTACAAACGGGCAGTCGAAGTCGGGGACAAGTACTAGTTTTCGGAATAAAAATGTCCAATAGCGTTCAGGAACAATGCAGCTTTTCATTAGTGAAAGAATATTTACAATTGGTCCAGCGATCCTTGCAATTACAGATTACAAATACACAGTACTTATAACACACGAGAAAGTCGGGGTAAATATTAGTTTTTAGAATAAAGCACAGCCTATTACGTTCAGATGTTTAATGTGAGTTAGTCCAAAAATTTTCGGAAACAATTCAGTAGTAAGTGATCATATTTACGAACAAACGAGCAAAGTCACGAGGTGCACTTGTCTGTTCAAACAGCACAACCAAGTGCGCCGCGCCGCCGCTAGATGTCGACGCCGTCAGCTCGTAACGCACACGGCCCGGCGCGGCGCTCGCGACGAGTTCACAGACTGTCCGTTTTAAGTTAGTCGTTAAGTCGGCAAACACGGCACTGAGTAGTGAGTATTTAAGTAAATTTTTTCTAAATGCTAATGGGTTTATACGCCCTTTCAGCATTGTTAATTACTAAGTCACAAGTAATTTAGCTTCTATGATAAATCGACGTTTGTTCGATCGAAAGGTGTATCAGGATTAGGGAAGTTCATGTAAAGTAAATATTGATATTTTTTTTTCGATATAATATATTGATATTTTAAAAATATCGAAACGTAAGTAATTACTTGTATTTAACTAGTCTATCTATAATATAAAATAGGGATGAGGTTAATATGATTCAAAACATTTAGAGAAAAGAAACAAATCAACTTTATTTATATATCATACGAAAAAGTAGGCAAGGCTATACGACCCAAAAGTCATGTTTAACAATATAAATCCCAGTACTTTTTCTCCAAACCTTGCAAAAACAAAGTTTTGTTTACCCATTTGGCTTGCAATCTACTTCTCTGCTGTGTAAGAACTTGTGCGGTTGTGAATAAGTAGATAAAAAGAAAAAAAATTGGTTGCCTGTAAAGTCGGTATACGGGCGAAAGTTTTACGTGACAACGACTTTGAGTGGTAAAATCATTTTAATGTGAATATTCATTCGTATAGTAGGAAGAAGGATGAAATAATAGTAACAATTTAAAACATTTATTTATACAAAGAATTATATTTAAAACATTAATTTATACAAAGAATCTCGCACTGAATTTCATATTAACAAAATTTTATTTTTACCTTTACACATACATACGTATTTATATACAAATATACATACAATAACTTGCAATACATTTCGCTCTTAGGCGGGCTAACTGTGCTCGAGTGGAAGGGACGCGTGCCTTTCACTTTTTATGTCTGTCTCTCTCGCTCTTAGGCGGGCTAACCATGCCCGAGTGGAAGGGACGCGTGCCTCTCACTCGCTCTCATTGTGAGCGCATAACGTGAGCGGAGCGTAACGCAGTTTCTTGAAGTGTCACCCGGCAAACCAATTTATAAGACGTTGTCACGTCAAAAAATGGAATGTAACACGATATTTGCTTTATCAGATGAAATATATCGATATTACATTCGATACTAGATGATTCGATAGTATCGGATTGAAGCCATATATCGCGTACATATATCGATATTCTTTTAAATATCGATTTATATCGCCCACTACTAATCAGGGTTGCCTACCGTCAAAGGTTTATGGCTCCTTTGTTAGTGGCGAAATTTATTGCTTGATGCCTATGGATTTACTAGCGGACATCGAAAACAAAGAAAAAATTGTTACTCGATTAATTAAAATATCGCATTCGTTAACATACCGATAGTAGTAAGTTACTGTGCAATATACATGTTCTAATCAAATATGGAGTGAAAATACATACTAGAAAAATTAAGTTATTTGTCTGATATGGATACTGTACGGCGATTTAAACTATCGCTGCGCAGGCGCGCACTTCGGATTTTTCTTCATAGTCGACTCTTGCGGTGTGATGCAAGCAAAATGTTGGACAGGGTTTTCAGATGATCAGACTTCTTCATTGCAGCGCGAGCTGTGCAAGTGGAGTTGGAGTACAACCATGCACCAATTCCGCGGCAATTTATAAAACCAAAAATATCTTTATTTAGTAGGTAATAAAATTACACTTGAAATACGTCATTAATAAATTCATTTCGACATTACCGCCCATTCCAAATGCTGATTCACCGAGAGAAGAACTGGCAAGAAACTCAAGGCTTGCTCTTTTTACTCATAAATACAAAGGATTTAGTAATTTATAATTTAGTCGACATTTAAAAATAATATGAAATAACCTGATAGGCGAGCAACTCAATCCCAGGGGTTTATTTCATTAAGATATTTCAACACGGTATAACGAAACGCTTAAATTCAGCGAATGACAAAATTTTTAATTTCAGCTGGGATCTTATTATAAAAGCGCACACACATCGCCTCAAATGGTTTATTAACTTTACTTAGGCGGGTCTTATGAGCAGCAAGATCGTTCTTATGTCTAGTGTTAATGTTATGGATGTCGCTCCTTTTATGAAACGATTCTATATTTCTCTTGACATATACCAGGTTTTCATATATGTATTGTGATGTAAGGTTAAGATATAAATTTCCTTAAATTTTTCTTTGAAAGATGTCATTGGTTTCAGATCATAAACAGCACGAATAGCTCGCTTCTGCAGCACGAAAATTGTCAATATCGTCTGCGTAACCCCATAACAAAATTCCATAGGTCATAAGACTATGAAAACAACTGAAATAAACTAGTCTCGCGGTGCTTTTGTCTATAGACGGCGCATCCACCTGCACATATGAGTTGCATACATTTTAATCGAGGGAGCGTGCACATGAGTTCGGTACACCAATTCGCGGTCGTACCGTAACGCCCGTCGCGGTTCTCTGCCTCAATTTTATATGCAACTCATATGATTTCGTATTTATGATTAAATACGACAAAACACAAATAAGAAATATTCTAAAAACACAATAAATATACACATAGGTAAAATAGACAAAACATATGATTCCTTATAAGTAATCCCTATCCAGGTAATAAAAACACGACTATTCCAATTGCTTAATAAACACACACAATATCATAAAAACGCAAAAGAATTCTTAACTTAGTTTATAATATAATATATTTACTCACAAATTAATGCTAAGAGCGCGGCTGTCCATAACAGATACAATATGAATATATATAAATGACTCGGAGAACGTCACATTCTGTATATGATATTTCTATACAAGAACTGTTTTAATTGTAAGATAAAGGAGAACTATTTGAAACTTCGTCATGTTGTACACTTTGTACAAAAGTTGTTGTTTTTTTTTAATTAATTTTCTGTTGTTTTTAAAATAAAATTATGTTTTGTTTGTTATTTTAGCGGTTTTATTTTTGTGGCCTATAACCCGGCAGATGATTCCTTTGACCCTTTAGCGAAGTCCGTATACAAATCCATTGAGCTGTTTTCACGTGATGCGCTTACAAATAAATAGACAACTGACGAGAATTCCAAAAGCTATTGAGTTATTGAAACGTATTTTTATATTTATTGTAAGGGTTCCCCAAAAAACCAAAGATTTGTGAACCCTCGGTGCCGCCGTCTCTTGAGGTGCAGCACAACGCACGAAATTCTGCCGCTTTAAAAGATGCGATGCGCTGATCCAACGCTTTTCGACGCTACTTCTTTTCCCCCGTATTCCTATTGTACACCACTACAACGCTCTCGTGGCTAACTTCACAAAGGCAGAGTTTCGTACATTGTTCTGTTAACAATACACAATCACGTCCTTTTATGTTACGTTGTTTAAATAATATTTGTGATCACATTATTTAAATATTATTATTGTACGGCAGAGTTTCGTGCGTTGTACTGTATTCATTATTTTTTAATATAATCAATGTATATGACTTACTATTTATACCAATTAAAAATTCTTTAATTATTTCAAATCGATTCGTTCCTAATTTTCACATCAAAGTGAAATAATCGAGATAATAATTATTAAATTATTACTTATTAATATTAGAAAATGAATTAATCATTGTTGCCAACAAAATACGAGCAAGCACACTAGTTGGAGACTTTAAGCTATCAGAAAACCACCATATTTTATAACATGTCATATGAAACTGCTAAAACAATCACCAAATCATAATATTATTTGAAAAACAACAGAAAATTGATTAATAAAATAACAACAACTTTTGTACAAAGTACATTCAACATGACGACGAAGTTTCAAATAGTTTTCCTTTATCTTACAATTAAAACAGTTTTTACATAAAAATATTATTTAAAAAATGTAACATTCTCCGAGTCATCTAAATATCCTTCTAATGTATCCATATCATACAAATAATTTAATTTGTCTAATATGTTTTTTTCACCCCATATTTGGTTATTACATGAATATTGCACAGTAACTTACCTGTAACCATGGGTATGTTAACGAATGCGATATTTTAATTTGTAAATAACATTTTTTTTCGATGCCCGCTGGTAAATCCATTAGCCACCAGCAATAAGTTTCGCCCACCAACAAGGAGCCTCGAACCACCAGTTTTAGTGGTAAAACCTCTAACTGTCCAATTCAGAGACGAAAGTTTAACTTTAATACCAATTTTAGTCCGACGATTAACAATAGACTAACGAAAACTATATTCGGAGACGTTAATATTAACGTAAATACCGGTACTCGGGTGTGGGACTAGCGACCATTGTTTTTGAACCACCTCGAACCAGGTTTAACTGAGTTAGTACGGGATTTGTGTGAGGGTTTAAGAAGAGTTGTATACGTGAAATCATTTTAAATTTGTAGCTATGAAAATGAATGAGTGTGATGATATCAATGATATTATAGAGTATAAAGAAATTTATGAAATACGAATCGAACAACCGAGGATTTATCGCAATAGGATCAATCGATTTGAAATTTTTACTGATCGGGAGTTTCGACACATGTATCGTTTCACCAAAAGGGGTGCCAAACATATTATTGATATTTTTGAAATGAAAATTTTACGTTCGGACAGACGAAAACCTATTGGCCCGGACTTGACAAATTTATGTGCATTAAGTGGATTTGGTAGAGACCGAGTAAGTAGTTAATAGCGCTTATAATTATTGAATATTTCTGGTAATTTTTACATATGCCCTATAATTCAAATCATATTATGGACTTTCAGGTCCTGAAAGATACGGCTCGACTGACTGACTTTGACTGACACCATGAATGGTGTCAGTCAAACAAGCATGTGTAGAATCAGTTTGGAAGTAGCCCAGATTATTGCCCGAAAAATGATAATATACATAAAATTTCCTGAAAGTATCGAAGTACAGTCGGAAGCAATGAGACATTTGAAAGAAATAGCAAATGTTTCTAATAATAGAGGCGGTTGATTGCACCCATACCAGAATTTAAAAAAACTGGTGCTACCTTGGCACAGACCTACATGAATAGAAAAGGATATCATTCCCTCAATGTAAATAGGAATTTTTCATCAAAAATCTTATACGTAACTTGTAAGATCTTACAGTAATTCATTACACAATTAATAAGAAAAATCCATGTTTCAGTTCAATAACAAATAAAGATAATTAATATTGACTTAATTTCTTCCGGGCGATATCTGATGCTCATTGCAAACTTACCAATATCGTAGCCAAATGGAGAGGCAGCAAACATGATTCTCGAATCATTCAACAAAGTGTGATCAGACAAAGATTTGATAATAATGAATTTATTGGAAAATTGTTTGCCGACTCCGGCTATAGGCCTACGCCATATATGTTAATGTCTGTGGGAAATCCCACTACATATTCCCAAATTAGATATAACAAAGCCCAAATTACTACTAGAAATGTACTCGAGGCTATTCGGACAGTGGAAAAGGATTTAGAGGTATATTACGTGGTCTGTCATAATCTATCAATACCGTGAAAGTTATGACAGTGGCAATGGCTGTAATACGTGATATTTCTTGAGTCGTACGAGCTGAACAGACAGATTGGTCTGAATTTAAAGATGGTGAAAATGAAGATACCATTCAAACTCCTGCTACTACTATATCCCAAAACAATTTATATAGGGATGAATACATTAGGCTACACTTTTAGATCGGTTAATCTTTATTAATATCATTATAAGTAGAACTAAACCCAATGATTATTTTTAATATTAAAGTATTCAATGTATCATTTCTTGGTTTAATTTAATAGACCCAAAGGACACTTTTTCATAATTAAAATTTACTTATGTACAAACCGATAAATAACTTTGTTTACAAATAAAAAACAAAATTTCATACAATATTATTTTTATTTTTAAAAATTTATATTTCTAATTTGATTTTCTCTTGTTCTAACCTAACACGTTCTCGCTCTTCTGCGAGTACAAGCAATTCTGCTTCCAGCTTTTCTCGAGAATAGAAATTCTAAGGTATATTCTTCTTTTTTTTTTAATCATCAATAATCTACTTCACTTTGATGAGTCTTCTACTTCTGCGCCCACTCTGGAATATGGTAAAATAATTTAAGCAAATGAAGACACGACACAAACATTTTATATTTCATGAATAATTTTTGTATACATATGTGTCATATTATTTTATACATTCATATCTCGTAAACAGCCATTACGAAATAAAAAAAAATCTAAAGTAATTAATTACATTAGTACCATGTTACTGATTCTCAACAACAAATGACACATGACAAACTATAGATGGCATTACATAAATAAAATTAATGTGTATATGCAATTTTTCTTATGGAGACCATATTTTCATAGAAAATTCGGAAGGCACCGGGTAAAATTCAGTTGCACAGATTATTTTTATGACAAAATAAATACACTGTTGGGTAAGTGTTAATACTTGAAATTAGAAATCATAGCCTTCGCTTAATATATTGGCTACTACAACTATGCCTATATAAATCATTTCAATAAAATAATACTAATATAAGGCCTGGACCTACTCTTTTGACTTCGAACTAGGATTTCTTTTATAAACACTCGCAAACATATACTAGGATTCGCTTACCTGCAACATGCATTAACATGCAGCATGCAACCCACCGCTGACCCTCGAATCTGCCTCTCCACTACGAATCTCTATCCAAATGATTGAATATTGATATGAGAGGATTGACAGATATCGAACACCTAAGCAAGTCTTATTTATTTTTATAATTATCTAATTCCGCTGTTAAATTAAAAAAATATTATTATTTTTTTTATTATTTCATTAGAATTAAAAGCGGTGGGTTGCATGCTGCATGTTAATGCATGTTGCAGGCAAGCGTCTACTATGGATTTCCGCGAATTAACACCTCACACAATACAATATATACTAGGATTATCACCTAGGACCTAGACCACAGAATTGATAACTTAAAAAAATAATTTATCTATCTATTATAATATAAACAAACCTCTGTACTCATAAGTGAGTATCATCACTAACTAATAGTAGTTATATATAGGTAATATAGTATTATACAGATAATAATATGTGCTGGAATTCAATTTTTATTATTACTTATATTTCATTAAGTTGAATATTTTTTTCGACCTATCTTAATTGAAAAGATAAACTTACATTAATTCCATCGCTGTCATACTGTGAGCTGTCTTCGTAAAACCTATGGAGCACCAAGTTACATACAAGCCAATCCAGCCCGCTGGTTTGCGATGCAGCCCTTTGATGCGCGAATACATTTATTTTTGGCATTCTGTCTGATGCACTTCCATCGTTCGCGCATTTTGTCCGCGGCAGGTGGATGTGATGCTATCACGTTGGAACTAGAAAAAGTTATTTCATATTAGACAGTTATACAATGTATCGAAACAGTACTTATAACTGAAGAAAAATAACTGCTTACTTTTCAGATCTTGCTTCCGTGTCAGAAGCTTTGTTTTATGATTGCTAACGTCCGTTTGTTTATCTTCAGTGATCTGAATTTTGGATTGAATTGAGTTCACCATAAGTATTCCTGTCACGTCTTCTTCTTCCAGTTCTCCTTCTCTTCCTTTTTGCTGCATTCAATTTTCCGTTAATTGACGCCATTTCAAATAATCGAGTTAAACAAATCAATAAAGTTAAATTTAAAACTTCGTGTGCCAATAGTACCACAGTACATCGGAATTATTAATTCCGTAATAATATAGGGATTATTTTGACAGCTGTCAGCGTGTTTAAGCGACTAATTGCAATAGACAGTTGATTTTTTGTTATTTGTATAGTACAGCGTGTATTCGTAAATGGTTAACAATAGTTAACATTATTACGTGTTGCCATCTAAAAGATCTAATACCGGGCTTAAAAACGACTCTAAATTGAATTGACATAGGTTAGTTAATCTAGCCTTAGTATTTGGTTTAGTTAGAACGTTTCTGAATTGGACAGTAAGACAACAGGCAATCCTGAAATACGATGATCGAACAAACTTCGAATGATTATAGAAACTAAATTACTCGTGAGTGACGTTTTACAATGTCGGAAAGGGCGTATAAACCCACCAACATTTAGAAAAAATTGAGTTAAAAACTCATTAGTCAATGCCGAATTGACGGCTTTACGGTTGAGTTGAGGCGGACAGTCTGTGGACTCGGCGCGAGCACCGCGCCGGGCCGTGTGCGTTACGAGCTGACGGCGTCGACATCTAGCGGCGGCGCGGCGCACTTGGTTCTGCTGTTTGAACAGACAAGTGCACCTTGTGACTTTGCTCGTTTGTTCGTAAATATGATCGCATAAACTACTGGATTGTTTCCGAAAATTCTTGGGCTAACTCACATTAAACATCTGAACGTAATAGGCTGTGCTTTATTCTGAAAACTAATATTTACCCCGACTTTCTCGTGTGTTGTAAGTACTGTGTGCTTGTAATCTGTAATTGCAAGGATCGCTGGACCAATTCTAAATATTCTTTCACTAATGAAAAGCTGCATTGTTCCTGAACGCTATTGGACATTTTTATTCCGAAAATTAGTACTTGTCCCCGACTTCGACTGCCCGTTTGTAAGTTTTCCGATATCCTGATCTTAACCTTATTTTGTAGATTTTTAGATTTTACGATTTCGCTATGATTTTTATTATCATGAATCCTCAGAGGAAACAGATAAACTTATATATAATGAAAAATATTACTGTATTTCCTTGTGCTGGTCGATTTTGAAAACCACTTCACCTATTTGTGATCGATGTGCTTTGACGATCGCCCGAAAGAGGACGTGAAGCTTGTGTTTGCACATGTTTATTAGAAGGTTTATGACATTAAAAAAAGTAACTTGTTAGTCATACGGACCACGAAATGTAACATTATTCCGAAGATCGTTCCGACTATAAATTTGAAATTTATTTTTTAAAATGTGCTGTACCAAGTTGTGTCTTCTGCAACCCACAAATACGGTTCACTATCCCGTGGGTAATCAAGGATTTCATTCGTTTTCGTATAACACACGGTCGTTTGACCTTATACGTGTTTAATAGACAGAAATTTGACATCGACGTGGTAGACTACTTAAAGGGACATCAATTAACTACGTGAGCTTAAAATGGGGATCCCATAAAATCTTATAAAATCTAATTTAAACTGAAGGGGCTATAATTAAAAATCTTATGACAACTTTTAACTTATATATATTATGATAAAGATAATAAAAAAAAATATATTGAATTTATGATTTTACTTAGAACAATTATTAAATTTTTCTTCGACTAGAATAAAATAATTTTTGTTACTGTGTGTGGGACCTAAATTTTACTAAATACAAATAAATTCGTTTTGTTATTTTTCTGCTCTGTTTAAATAACTTTAGTTCTTTAACAATCATAATGTAAATCTCACTTAAATAGGGGGGGTCCCTTAAAAGCGAGTGAGATAGGGGTACAATATGAAAGAAAAACAGTTTTCTTAATTAATGGATGTTCCCTAACTACAAAAACTCCTTAAAAATGTTTAATCGCAGGAGAAGCCACGAATATAACTTTAAAATCCTTTACCTCCGTATCTATATCTTTTAAGCCAATTTATCATCACTTATATAATATACATTCGCCGTCTTTATAATTGTTAACTTTTTGAAATCTACCACTACAGTAATTCGAAATTTCATTTTTTTATTTACAACTTTTTTATTTCTCGTCAATCATCAGAAATATTTACCCCAAAATCGCATACTCTATGCAAAGGACAAGAGTCGCGTATTTAAGAATCTGCCCGGCCTCGAGCACTTTAGTCTATGGCCTAGAGCCTCGTAATGGTTAAGACCGCCATTGATTAAGTTGGACCATAGAGTGTCGACAATTGCCAAAGAAATAGTTACATTTTTTTCATCTCTTTAAAAAAAGCGATCAAGGAAATGTCCGCTGAAAAGTATTCTGTTGCTGGTAAACTTACAACAATATATTTAGAAGCCTTATGAAAGTTAAAAGGGACAATTATATACACTAATCATAGGAAAATTCGCCTATAAGTTTTCCATGAATTTTTCAACGCCTATACAACGATAGCCCACATGCTGGAGTGAAAAATATTTATCATCTTTATGTACGAAAAAACGTGCCAAAACTTTTTTTTTTCCACGACTTCTTCATACAATTATTGTGTCGATGTTACGACGGTACGCATAATAGCTACATGATGAAACATATTATTGCATCACAATCATGAAGAAAAAAAGAACCGGCCAACAGCATGTCGAACCATGTTCAGTGTAGGGTTCCGAAGCCGTTACTACAAAAAAAAAAAAAAAATGCACCACAGATGAAAAAACTACGTTGCCACATTCTTTTCCATGTTTCCCGCACAGAATAATTATAAGCACTTTAGTCGCCCGTAACTAGAGAAATAAGCAGGTATATTGATTGCTAGTCTTAAAATAGTGCAAATTAAAGTGTACCAGCAAAACAATATCTTCACGGCATTGACGTCCTTTTGTTAAGAAGCACAGTTTTATATTCATACTCAAAAACGGTTTATCCCATCATATTCAAAATAATTTTCATTGAAAGCATTTATTAAGGCCTTATCTTTGTAATTCTTTTCTTATTTTTCGGACATATGGTTTAAAAAATAAAGAGGGGGGGATGGGCAAATTCTGCTTCAGTCAGCCAAAGTTTCTAAATAAAAAATTGCTTAGAAATCTAAAGTGTTTTTAAAATAACTGTCGAAATATGTGCCTCACGTTGATGTTTGATGAATTTTTTTTTCAGTTTTTATTACGTGTATGAAGTGGCCCCCCTTAAGTAACGTACCATAACAATGACAAAACTAAATAAAAATATTTGTTTTTGTTTTTAACGATCAAAATTAATAGCGGCTTATGCAAAACACCTATCCTTCGAATTTCATCAATATACATCTTGTACTTTTTTAGTAAAATGCCTGTGACATGTTGTTTAAAGATTATGAAATTATAAGGCTGTGGGTATTTAATACTAACAGATGGATGAATAAGAAGACCCACTAGTTCCTCTTACACCTGCCTCCTGATGGTACGGAACCCTTTGAACAAATACTGCTGACAGTCGGATGCGTCGAAAACGAAATTCGCAAAAGCAAGCGGTGATATTGTAAATAAATATACGGATAATCTCTCAAATTTTATGGGTCATGTTTACGTAATACGTTTTACCTTTGGTGCCACCCGCCGTAAGCGAGTTAAGGCTTCATTACTCTCACTTGGAGTCGGAGAGTAAATAACTTGATGATGAAAAAATCACCAGTCATCAGACCTTTAATATGACGTTATGATCTGCCGTAACGAGACTGAGAATAGATCGGGCGGCCATTCGAGTGCGAGTGAGAGCGATAGTCATCTGTCTCACGTACATAAACAGTATATAGAGTGAATAATATGTATTCTATACAGTGTTTTGTCTATGGAGGGTGAGTTCTAGTTCTAGTATTTCTTTAACCGGCCATTTTAAAGAAACAATCCGTTGTTTTTCATATACATATAATATCATTTATTTTCCATATACTATCCGTAGTATATGGAAAATAATATGCATGTATAAACGATGAATAGGAAGTAGTTGCTAAGGAACACGTAGAAAGAAAATTAAATAAAATAACTGGAAATACAATATGTAATTATGAAATCAGTATAAATGGTTGATATAAAACATATAAATATACTATACATGACAAACACGCTGCAATGTCTGGTGCGTAAAGTAAATAACTTAGTATACCGCTATTTTTTTTCAACAGAAATTAGCCATCAACACTAAGCTACGGTTCGCAAACAGCTCTTTCTAACGATTTAGGTAAAATTTTATATTTCGAAATCGGACATTTTAATGCCACTAAAAGCTTTGAAAAACAGCTCATGCACCGCAAAAAAAAAACCTTGCATTGATTACCAAACACCAATGTAATCAAATATTGCACGAACAAAATTATTTCAATATAATCTCATATTACATGAACGAAAAACTATCAGTATGATCACAAATTACAGAAACGCTAAATGAGTAATGTTTCAGGTTATGGCGAAGTCATAAAGTAATGTCATTTCATTAGCGAAGTGTGACGTGTATCGTTGATGAGCGTGCATACCGCGGAGGAGCAGTTTGTTAATGGGTAGTATATTATCTATGGTTAATACCGCGCAATTTTGCACCAAATTTAAATATTGCGCCAATAGGTTCTTAATTCGGATTGGTTAGCAGTAGATTTGACACATTTTAAATTGGCCAATAAGGAGCCTTAATTTTGACATCGAAATATTACGCGGGACAGCCATTGTGTCTGAAGTTGGCAGCAAGTGCGCGTATTTACCGAATCGTCGAAGTTACAGCGCGGTTGGGTCTTCAAATAACTATATAAGTAATAACATAATATGTTGCAATTTTAAGAGAACCTTCGACACTGCTGGTTAATTCCTAATTACATATTCATATATTTCAAATTTTCGCACTGTACGTTTTATTTAACATTCCAAAAAGTACTAGTAATCATTAAATTGATTTCTGGAGATTGGAAAAAATTAATTTTAATGGGAAATGACTAAACCCAAGACTATAACTAAGAAATGAAAAATATTTCTTTATGATTTGGTTATAAATAAGTAGTAAAAAGAATAGTTTTTTATATAAGTTTTTTCTAAGAGGTTTAACACTTTTTTTAATTTTATTTTTGTTCTTTTGTCATATTAAATTCATTCCTTCAATAAAATGTTTTATTTCAATTCCGTGTATTTATTAATATATATTTTTTTTTTATTAATATTGCTACAAAACCACGTAAGTTTTTGACTTTTTTGTCTAGACGAATCTAAGTGAGTTATTAAATCAGTTTATCTTACTTTCTTACAAAGTAACACTTAGTTCGGTCCGTAAAATATAGTTAAATGGCGAGCATATTGAATTTTTTTTTACCTCCTGTAAAATCGTACAAATGCGCATGCGCGGAATTCACAAACTGCTTCAGCGGCTTTGCACGCGCAACACATTTTGATGCTGCACTTCGAGCATGGCTAAATTGATTACTCTTATTACAGATTAGTTAGTAGAACACTCTTACCAAGAGTCATAACAGCGGTGTGATTCAAACTCTCATTTGAAATAATTAACTGCTTAAATTGAAAACTAAACGCCTCCAAAATATTATTATTATTTCGCCTTCATACTCGGCAGTCGCTTAGTTATTTGCGGCATTAAATTGACGTCATAGATGATGTATATCTCTAATATTACCAATATTTGGACAAGCTGAAGTTCAGCTTTAACTATTACGAACAAGACTTTTGAAGCACATCGCCGTTAGACATTCACTATAATTAATCGATACGTCTAGAACGATAGAGAATCTCAAAGATAGCGCAGTGACGATTTCACTATAGAGCATACTAGAAATCTCATTGAATCGTTACTGACTTACCTTATAGGTACAGAATCTTTACCTATCCTACACCTGACTGTCCTGACTTATCTCTAGGAATAGGCGGTTTTATTTCTATCTATTTCCTAACATTTAGCGTCATTCTGATGTTGGATTGGGTTGTGAGCCCGCCAACACTTAAAAAAATAAAGTTAAAAACTCATTGGTCATTGCCGGGTTGACGGCTTAACGACGGAACGAGGACGACGCTCTACGGACTCGCTCGGGGGGTCGCAGCGGACCGTGCGCGTAACGAAGCGACCGTCTAGACATCTAGCGGTGGAACGACACATCTTTGTGTGTAATATATTCGATGTTAAACTGAAATTACTTATAAAAATTCATTTTCTTTTATTTTATTTTGTTAATACATAAACGGATGATAAATATTTATATCTAGAAATTTTTCGTGTAATAAATTCTATTATTTCTATAGGACCTGTATTCAAGTACTTTTTAAAATCCGGACTACAGTTGGCTGCCCTGATTACTCTGTGTTTGACATTCGCATAGGTTTTTGTGTTTGTGGTTTGTGTCGTGTTATTTGTTAATTAATTTATTAATCCGTGTTCACTGTAATATAATATTATATTAATTTAGTCACTTTAATATCCACAGTGTGATAATGATATTAAACATGTATTATACGAAGCTGTGAAAGAGAAATGTTTGTGAAATGTGTTTGTAAATTTATCAGGACGTAGTGTGTTATAGTGTCAATATTTATATTTTAAGAAAATATAAAAAAGAATTTGCTATTTACTAAGATTGTAAATTAATAACGAGTCTTGTCGCGTAAAGCGTAATAATAATAGATCGATCACAGTTAATTATATTTTTTAAACTTGTTTGTATTCCTTTGAGAAATGGGTGGGAAGGCTGAAAAAGGGACTCCTAAATATATAGCGAACAAGATAAAGGCCAAAGGCCTACAGAAACTTCGATGGTATTGTCAGATGTGTCAAAAGCAGTGCAGAGATGAAAACGGTTTTAAATGCCACACCATGTCGGAATCCCATCAGAGGCAGTTGCTGCTGTTCGCCGATAACGCTTCAAAATATCTAAACCAGTTCTCCAGGGAATTTGCTGACGGTTATCTAGAACTGCTCCATAGACAGTTTGGTACGAAAAGGGTGAACGCTAACAAAGTATATCAGGAATATATATCTAACAGGTATGTAGAAGGCGTTTGCAAAATACTTACGTCATATCAGATTTAGCATTTTCGACCTCTTCTTATATTTGTGCTTTTAACCCCATCAGAAGTTCCGTCTTTTCTATAAAGCTGTACAGGGCACAGGCCCACGGTACCCGTCCTAATAAGGCCTTAAAATGACATCATCATCATTTTATTTACATATAAAATGACAATTCAATTTACTTTTTGTTCAGCTTTCTAAAAGGCTTCCAACCCCTATATGCCCAAGGGCTCCATCTGTTTGACCAAGAACTCCGATTCTGTGTTTTTTTAGTGCCTTTGCATAGCATAAGATAGACTGACCATTAGTCAATCTGGAGGTTTATTCCTCTTTTAGATGCATTTATACATTTTTTAAGGGCTTGTGACAAATATTAGCAGTCCTTAGATGATCTTCTAATATATTGATAAGCATTTATTTTTAAATGTCAAAATGCCCTTTACCAATTTTTATATTAATAGTTCAGCGGTTGGACCGTAAAAACTTTTCAAACATTGTGATGAATGACAAAATTAATTTCAGATTTGTAACTTTTAAAAATTATCTTTTACTCTTGGAGTTTCATACCAAAAAAATTTGTGCAATATTAAAATAATAACGGAACTAAGCTTATGCAATGCATATATTAATGAATACTAAAACAAAAAAGCAGATGCCAAAGTACTTTTTAATGATACTAATGTTTTTGTTTATAATTCATGTTACAATCAAGTGAGTTATTGAGGTGTTTTTTTTTTTAAAGAATCATCTCCTTTGCCTTAATTAGATTCAGTAAGTTATGGATGGACCCTCTCATGTGAAATTTCACCCATCAGTTTCAGCTAACAAAATCATATTCCAGAACATCTTTAGTATAGATAATATTACAATATGTTATTCTAGTCTGTTCTCTGAATCTCAAAGGTGATGTGAAATTTTCAATCGACACCCTCTCCCTGAATGATGTTTGGTGAGATTTTAAACTTCTCCAAACATTTTGTGCTCGAAATGCTTGAATTGGTGTTATCACAGAAGTCCTACAAGTTTCAGGTTTAATGGCTTTTTAAACTTTAAAAATGCAATAGAATGTGAAAGCTTTAGGTTCTATGCAATGTTGCCAATTCGAACATTATAACTCTCATTGACTGTGACCATGTAAATTGTTTGAATAGATTTCTGTGTTTGATATCATTGAACCATCGGTAATGTGTGGGCTATGGATCAGTATACGCAAGAAGTGTTTTTTTTTTCTAGAGACCATTTGCATATGAATGCCACCGAATGGGAGACCCTGACCGACTTCGTGAAGTGGCTGGGCCGAGAAGGAAAATGTGTAGTCGACGAAACTGAGAAAGGATGGTTTGTCGCGTACATTGATAGGGATCCAGCCGCTATAGCAGCCCAAGAAGCTCAGGCTAAGAAGGAGAAAATGGATAAAGACGATCAGGTAAGCCTTCATGATCATCATAAGAATTTTAATTAATATATAAAACGTACATATGTAAAAAATATAATATATAAAACATAAATTAATATATAAAGCAAATATGTATTATATAATATGGATTTATACATTAATTTAATGTTCAGATGACAAAGCATTTATTATAGTAATCTTTTTTATTTTAGTAATAAATAAAAAAAATTGCTTTTAAAGATTTTCATATGTGGGCTACTTTGAGCTTTATGAGAATTTATTCAAAAATTATGAATAATTAGATTCAGTGAGATTTTAGTCTGTCATTTCTTTTATTGAGGCTTGTTTCAACATTATATTTTTTATTATCACATTTTCTAACAATATATCAATAATAATGGTTCACTGATTATTTTTTTCTTCATTATTGTAATGAATCAATTCAGATAATTCTTGGATGCATAGATTCTGTTTTATGAAATAATTACATTAAATTTTATATGAAAGATGTTATTTAAATCAAATACTATTTAAAATAAATTGATTACAGGAAAGAATGCAAGAATTCATTCGCAAGCAAGTCTTACGAGGCAAGCGAGAGTCGAAAGCCGAGGAACCGAGTTACAGTGAGCTGAAGAGAACCAGCAGCCAAGAAAGACTTACTCTCAACCTGATATTGAAGAGGAAACAAGATGGTAATATATAATACAAGACACTGGTTTACTTTATGCGTGTCACTCGAATCTTTAAATCATTTTAATTTTTTAAATTATAACATTAAAATTATAAAATTTTGAGCGAGCTACACAGTTTTAAACCTATATACGCTGAGACACCTCATGCCGCTCTTATTGGCTGGTGTTATCACACTCTATACCTGTTCATATTTATGGTTCAACAATTGTTTAAATGGAAACCATATAAATTGTCTTATATGTAGCACATTAATATCAAACCTTTATTATAGCATTATTTCACAAAACATTTTTTCCTGTCATAATCGCAGGTGCATATTTGTGTCTTCCCACTCTCAAAGACGATTCCTAAAGCTATCCATCCACCGTCTACCTCGTAATTCTATCTGAGGCCATCTTAGGCCATATTTCACTGTGTATGGCATTGTTAGTTTCAGGACATATATGATTGATCTAGCTCACATGTTACTATGTTTTTATGAACTAGTCTTATTTATCTGATAGTGCATTTTTAGAGTAAATTTTCTTTACGAAACAAGTAGTAAATCCAGTATCTACCATAACCTGTTGATCAACTTTGATTACATAAAACGATAATCTTATTAAAATAGTGTGTTTTAATATATGTGTCTAGCAACAAGGACAAATTAAATGTTTCTACATACTTTATATAGGTCAAATCGACATAAGATCTGTTTAAAACCACAATCAAGTTTGTTCACCAACAAATAAATATGAACTGAATATCAAGCGATTTAATAACTTTTAATATTTCAATCAGTGACAACAAGTTAGACAGATTTGAAGATCTGATGGATGTATATAGCAGTGGGTTTCTTTGTTATTATGTACAACATCTTTGGATTGTGATCTTATATCAATATTTATAATTTTGGAAACCAATGTGTCTTTTACTGTTGTATATAACCCATAGATTAGATTTTTTATTAGCAATATTGCATATATATTAATGGTATAACCAATTTGCTGTGGTTGGCTGAAAAAGAGACATTTCGTAACGTGATATATTGCTATTTCGTTTCTTTTAGAAGCCAGTATAAAATTTTTAAAATAATTGAAAATTAAATTGATCGCTAAAGGTATGAAACTTTAAAAATTGTTTTAGAACAGAAAGTTGTATCAGCACAGTCCGCTTTGAAGTTGGGTAAATCCAAAGAAGAATCATCTAGTAAAAAAATCAAAACAGAAGAGAGTAAAAGCAAACAGTCTGCTTTGGATGAAATAATGAGAATAGAAGAATTGAAGAAAGAAAAGGCCAACAGGTAAATAAGATGGTCATGTAATGCATACCATAAATAGAAGTCTTCGAGAGACATTTGTCTATTGTGTTTATTTGTTGCCATAAAATTCGAGTACTTGTGAACAAAGATTGATATTTTACTACAACTGTCCTGTGTACATAGAATATTGACTCTGGAGACAAGTCAAGACAAGACAAGTTGTTTTTTTTTCATATCACTGTCGAGGGGCAAACAAGCAGGTGAGCCTTCAGAAAACGAATGGTAACCGTCGCCCACGGACACTTGCAATTCCAGACACATCCTAGTGAGTTTCTTGGGAAAGAATAGGATAAATGGCGGAAGGTATTGTGTCGATGGAAGGAGGCGAGTTGGAATGGGCCACCGGAACTTTCACCTGACGAAATGCAACAGCGAAAGCTGTCGCTTCATATTCTGTGGCATTTCAGTTGACGAGCCGATCTAGTTCTGTGTTGCGGCAGAGTTGTAATTAATACTGTATATTCCAGAACATCATGGCTCTGCCAGAATAGACAGTATTGATTACAAATATACCACGTCAATGGTATTCAAATATGACAATAAAGCTTTTGTTGTTTAATGTTTCAGTTTGGTTTTTATGTCAGATTGTCGCAAACTTTCTAAAGTAACAATTAAAAAAGCATTAATATAGCAAAGTCTAAGGAACGTGTTCCTAATGTTGGCAATCGGTGTCCGAATTGAATATAGTTTTTTAAGTTGAGATGTGGTCTATTCAAATCGAACTATATGTTAATAAGTCTATGTAGAATTTGTAATAAAAACACACATTTGCACACATATACTTACATCTTTTAGCCATCACTAAATAATATATCTAATTCCTGCTATCTTTTGTTATTAATTTAACAATATTGCTTGAAAAAAATTTTTTTAATAATTTTTGAATCACTACTGTTTAGAATAAAACATAAATATGTCAAAATTAGCACTCTTATTAGCAAGAGCAAGATGCGTTCTGACGTCATGACCAATACTATGCGGTTGATTAGTACAGCGAAGTCAGCATACCATTTCAGCTGTCACAGGTCACGTATCGCTGCCAGCAGCTTTTATTATCTAATGGATGTCTAGTAGTGGCTCTTTTGTATACACCCAGACGACTGTGTTACTATTTTATGAATGTGAAAAACGTTTATCAATCTTTAGAAAATTTGTGTGTATAAATACATATTTATTGCAACTCAATATCTGTTACGTTTATGATACAGGTTAATTATTAATATGCTTCCTCAGCTAAGCTTTGACTAGTCAGTCAACCAGTTTCTTATTTTATATTGATAGTGTTGATACAGTTGAATCTCGATAAGTTAAAGTCCAAGGGAAACACAAAATATTTTAAGTTATAGAGGTTTTAAGTTATCAAGGGTCTATGTCAGGGATAGGTTAATATAGAGGTAGGTATGTACATATGTATGTACCCTTGTTCCACCCTTTATCAGCGTATGTGAGTGTTGTTAGTTTTCTTTTTGAACTGATTTTAAGCTAGTTTTATCACACAGTAAGTAAAGCGATGTTTCCAGGACAATGATCAAAAACTTATGATCCAAGGCTTACTTATGTCTGAAGGCTAACCGCCACAAAGCTTTAAAGAATTTTGAAGAAGCAAACAATAGGTGACACATGTATTGTTTGCGTTAACAATTTAACTAGTGAACACGTGCAAGCAATAAATACCGAAAGCTTTTGTTTTGCACACTCTTTCAAAATGACTCATTGACAAACAATTTTATGTTATAGAGGTTGTGGAAACATTTCTTTAAGTTACTGAGGGCCAATACAGAGATTACTTATTTAAGTTATAGAGGTTGCGTATTTTAAGTTATAGAGGTTTTGGGCTCTCATGGGAAGGGAACATATTATTTTTTGAAGTTATAGAGGTTTTTAAGTTACCGAGGTTTGAGTTATCGAAGTTCTACTGTACCTTAAAATATGATTGATTCTTTAAAACTTCCTAAAGCTTAGATTTAAGTTTAAATGCTCTCCATCCATATGTCTACGAGGACTGCTATTTATGTGTCCGGAATATCAAAAAGAAACACACATCTATCATTTAATATGGTTTTATTGCATTTTCAAAATATTTACCATGATGATTTATGCACTTTTGCATACCCTGAAACCAATTTTATAATAGTTTTTCCATTCTAATTGAGGTATTGCCAAAACATGAATTTTGATTACATCAATGGCCTGTTCGTGGCTTGAAAAACGTTGACCACTTAACTTATTCTTCAAACTTGGGAACAAATAGAAATAATTGGGTGCCAAATCAGGGCTGTAGGACAAAATCAAGGCTGTACGGCGGATAACCCATCAATTCAATCTTTTGATCTTCCAAAAAACTGAGTTGTTTCGTCGGATATGTGACGGCTAGCATTGTCATGATGAATGATTATGCGTTGTAGGTTGTTCTTTCTTGTTTCTTTAAAGACATCTGGCAAACAAATGGTTGTGTGCTACTCCACATTAACCATTTTATGATTCTCTAGTGGCATTGTAACCACATTCCATTCATACAAAAAAAGCAGGCAACCATTTGCTTCAAAGTGCTTTTGCCACAAATCACTTTTGTTGGGTTCGGCTCATCTTGGAACACCCACACCGTTGACTGTTGTTTAGTTTCGAGGTCATATTCATAGATCCATGATTCATTGCCTATGTAGATATTATAAACAGCTTTTGACACACCATGATTGTGTTTTTTTTAACATTTTTTTGCAATCGACACAAACCTCTTTTTGATCAATGCTCAAATTGCGCAAAATTCAATGCTGACAATTTTTTTTTTACAGCCAACTTTTCTAGTAATGTCTTATGTATGCTCGGTGTACTTATACCCAGGGACGCCTTTATCTCGCGATATGTAACATGATGATCTTGCATTATTAGTTCTCACACAACATTAATATTTTGTAGTATAACAACCGATTTAGGGCGACCTTTCAATTTGTCCGTGAGCACAGACCCCTCACGATTAAACTCACTAAACCCGTGATACACAGTAGTTCCGATGGTGCTTCAACCCCAAAAGTCGATGTCAGTTGATTGATGCAGTTTTTGAGTCAGCCCACACCGAAAACCGTAATAATAATTCATTGCATGCAAATTTTCACAAATTAAATCCATTGAGATAAAGACACGTAATTTTCAAAATGACACCACAATAGTAAAACATGTAACAAACTGTATTTTATGGCCATTTTTAAATGTTGTAATTACTTTTTAAATATTGTTTTGTATGTGACCAGTTCCGGACACATAAATATCAGGCCTCGTATCATAGAATATATGTGAATTGTACAAGTTTATTAAATTTTGCTGACTGTTTGACAGAAAAGACTACTGGCTGACGGAAGGCATAATAGTGAAAGTGGTCACAAAATCGCTCGGTGACAAGTTCTACAAGAAGAAAGCGGTCGTGGAGACGGTGGTGGACAAGTATGCAGCGCACGTGAGGTTGCTGGACGAGGGGGTGAAATTGAAGTTGGATCAGGTGCGTGTAGCAACATGACAGTATTTAAATATCAGATGAGCCCAAAATACGATAAATTGTGAGTGATGGTTAATAAAGGTTATTGGGAATCAAAACATATGAAGTTATCGTTAATAAACATATGAAATCGGTCTTATGCATTTAGATGAGTCAAAAAATATCTATGGATGAATGTTACCAAAGTAACTAGTAGAAAACTTTCTTAGAAAAAAGGTTCATTGGAGATTTGTTTTAAATTGCGTTTTATGCAATTTTTTAAAAAGTATGTCAATAAATACGAATGATCGTAGTGAATTTAGAGTCAAATTAAACCATACGCTCCATGCTTCAGAGACATTGTTAATCTATCAGACCTGCATTCATGACGATGCGATGGTAACAGCCCCCAAAGTTCACCAGTTCAGAAAGTCTAATCCCCTTAATATAAAATAGAAAGTAGCAAAAGTGTCAGTTCGGCTTCACGTGACTGATTAAATCCGACACATCATTCGATCCCGGTACTTCTCGGTGACCCCTCGGCCATCACCGCTCTCGCCTCATGTGATAACCTGTTATGTTGTTTCAGAATCATCTAGAAACGGTGATACCCTCTCAGGGGCGGACGGTGAAGTTCGTGAACGGCGCGTACCGCGGCCACACCGGTGTACTGCTAGAGGTCCACACGGAAGAATACTGCTGTGAAGTTCAGGTTATACCTATATACTTAAATTCACTAAAAAACTATGAAATGTATCGGTATTGTACTTTGACAATTCGACACGGAAGTGCTAGTAGATGGTTTTGGGATATCTATTCTTTGTATTTCTATTCAATAATCACAATTTTTTTTATTTATCTACTACCATAAACTATAACGCGTACCGAGGCAGGCAGGTGATCACTAATAAATTTGCATATAACTTTTTTTTTGTTATTACATCTTCTGTGACAAACATGTGCAGTCGAGCGACCAAAGAGTAAATGGTCATTGCCGCCCATTGACACTCAACCCGAGGAGACACTAGTGCGCCGATGGCGTCTTGAAAAAGAATGGGGTTTCTAATGGAGGGGGGTCGTGATGTCGGAGAGGGAGAGCGGGGAGTGTGGGCCACCGGAATTCTCATTCGCTGGACGAAATGCAACATTGGAGGCTACTTTTCATCCGTATTATGTGAGAATGTGGTATGTGTAGTCGAGCTGGCCCATTTTTGTGCTGTGGCCAAGATGGCTCCAGTACCTACGGCCATACAAGAGTGGTAAAGCCATACTGTACCATTATACCTGATCTTATTTGTACAAATCTACCATAGGTGTAATAAACCCATACTGAACCATATGCAATAGGTGTAAACTTTTACTACAATTTCATTGGTTAGCGATGTAGATACTCGATTTTTTTATTAGAAAAATTTAACCATATCTGTGAGGGTTGATCAACAAGTACCTGTGTTAGAAATAAAGATGCAATTCCAATTTTTTTTATTTATTTTTCAATGTAGTCTCCTTTTAGGCTTATACACTTTTCCCAACGTTTGTCCCATTTGTTTAACCCTGCCAAAAAATAAGATTTTTCATCTGCAAAACATAATTCTGTTTCCATGACAACCTCTTCATTTGATCTGAATCTCTTTCCTCTCAGCCTGGTTTTCATATTGGGGAATAGAAAAAAGTCACAGGGTGGCAAGTCTGACGAGTAAGGTAGGTGCGGAAGTAATTCGCAATGCAAGTCGTGCAATTCTGCCGCCACAATCAGAGATGAATGCGCTGGTACATTGTCATGGTGAAACATCACCTTTTTCTTGGACAAATGGGGCCGTGTCTTCTTCAATTTCTGATCGAATCTATCTAATAATTTACTGTAGTACTGTCCTGTAATTATTCTTCCTTTTTGCAAATAGTCGATGAGATTTGTTCCTTTAGAATCACAAAATATCGTGGCTATAACTTTTCCGGCTGAGGAACTGTCTTTGCCTTTTTCGAAGTAGATTCACCTGGAAAAATCCATTGCTTAGATTGTAGATTTTGGTCTCTCGTGTATACAGTAAATGTATCCAGGTGTCATCAACAGCGACGAATCGGCCTAAAAACTCCTGCTGATTTCGGTTAAAACGGTCTAAACACTGCTTCGAGATTGTCACCCGTACCTGCTAGTTGTCCAGTGTTAGCAACTGCGGCACCAATCGGGCGGTCACCTTTCTCACACCTATTTTATCATTTAAAATTTTCGATTTGCCATTCCGTACGAGACGCCTACGGCCTCGGCACTTTCGTTCGGCGATCAGCGAGAATGATATCACGAGCGTTTTCAACGATTTCCTCGGTGACCGCGTCTGACGGAGAGTCCTGGCCGCCTCTCATCGAAAATAGTTGTAGAACCACGCTTAAATTCGTTGAGCCAACATCTCACGGTTGTCATGGACGGTGAAAGGTCCCCGTAGACAGCATCCAACTTCATTTTTATCGCATGTTTTTTCGGCCAAAAAAAAACGAATTGCGGATCGGTATTGCACTTTTTCCATTTTATTGAGAAACACAAGACACAAAAGATACAAACAGCTCTCAAAAAAGAAAATTCTAGCAAACGAAATAACCTCAAATCAAGCACGATGACATTTAACAGACTACAGCACACGCTGGTAATGTCAATTTCATTCACCAACGCCACCTGTCGTCAAAGACGGGTACTTATTGATCGACCCTCGCAGGCGGGCTCCTCGTTCGCGTCGCCACCTCATCAAGTTTCTTGACAGTAGCTTTTATCTATTGCTAAAACTTGAGGTAGAACATGCTAACTAAGAAAGTTTTATTATTTGCACTGTATCTTCATGATCAATCATGTTTTCAGTACACACGTTTTTAACTGTTTAGTGTCAGAAATCGGTTTCTGGCATTGAATCGATGATTTGAATTTAAATCTGTTTAATAAAAGTATTGGATCAATATTTGACTAAGAGTATTATTTTAGGCAGTGATAAATCAACTGATTTGAAGCAAGCGAAATCTTTAAATAATTTACCATAATGCAGCTATTAGAGATTAGAGTGTAGACACTGTTTTCTTTGCGGTTTTATCATTTTGAGCTTTTTTTTTTTCAGATAAAAGACGGCCCCCTCGCTGGCCGGAAAGTGGCAGGTGTGCAGTACGAGGACATCAGCAAAACTGCCACCACATAAATAGTGCACAATAAAATGATTTTCACACATTTAAAATGGTGTTTTAATTGAAATCCTTCCATTGTGGACTTTGGAATTGATTAAATTTATATCAAATTTATACATTTATATCATTAACATTACTCATATGCATAATAAAGAAGATTTACAATAATTTTATGTTCAGAGATCCTCAGAAATTCAACAGTTGTGACAAACTATAAGTCAGGCAAAATTGAACACTCGGTTTAGGCTAACAAGTTCAAGTGATCAAGAGTTTACGATTTCTAAAGCGACGAAATAAAACAACTCAGCAATCATTAACAAGCATATAATTAATCATCCTTTCATATGCGAATCCACATCACAAACTTTTTTTCTTAAAAAAAAGAAAAAGATACCTAAGACCTAAGTCGTAACTAAGATGTAAATCGACCACAAGTTGCCATCTACAGATGACGTCAAATTAGACGAGTTTTCATTTGTACATAAAAAATATCGAAAAGACTTCATATAAAAACTTACATTTCTGTTCTTCACAATATATTTTTGTATTACATATAATTGTTACTTATATTATTTAATAAAAAAAAATGCTGATTAATGAACATGCTGCTGTATTATTAAAAAAAAAGATAATATAATGCCTATTTCTATATATATGACAAAATTAAAGTCAATTGTTATGCATAATAATTTAAACATTTTTTTATTTTTAATTAGTCCATGGAGAAAAATTAATTAAAAAAAAAACATTTAGTATACTTATCGATGGACATTTTGCTTTCGTCTAATCTGATATCAGCCAATAATCTATATGCATATTCGGGGAATAATTGTCAAAATTGCCTACATCATACACAATTCGTATGTACCTAGCACATATCCTTAACGGATCACTATTAATTTCCATAATTACTAAGATTCACATACACAAAGTTTGTTTAAAAACGCTTAAAAAATGTAAATATCTACTATAAAAATTTTGATAAGTACAAGATAACATGGACAGCTTCAGTTAAGTGCGGTTACAGAAAGGATGGAATACGTTTGCGAAGCGACGCGTACAATCAGCGCCATCTACCGGACTTCATACATACGTCTACAAGCTGTAGGGACACACTGTCCGACAGATGGCGCTTTAAATAAAATATCTGCAAATATAAATTGTGTACTACGAAACATCTACTTAAACCTAGTTTTACATAACCACCCAACGTCGACTCATCGCGTCCTCGCGCGGCGCTCGACTTAAAAAAAAAACGAATTTGTTTTAACTAAGCAAACATAAGTGTAATTCACGTTTCTTATGGATAAGTAAACGGCCGCACGCGAGCGATAGACAAAAAGAGGCGATGTCGCCTCACTCGTTCGACCGGGAATCGATTCGCGTACACTTTATAATTTCAAGAATCGGTTTCAAAAACCAATCAGCAATCCCTTAAGTGATGAACATATAAAATGTTTATTTTCCGTTTCACCTTTTGATTTCGTACTTATTTCAGATTTTTATTTGTCCCCCTTCGAGCCGGCCTCTTGCCGTGGCGAGAAGCGAGCGGTTTAATTCGGCTGCCGTATAAATCGAATTAAACCACACCCTTAAGGACTAAGTTAGCGTCACGGATGACTTACTTAGGTAAATAATCTAAATCTAAATGTATCGCGGCCCAACTTCAGCAGAGTAGGCAGGCGATCACCGCCGCCCACGGGCGATCGCGACACGAAAAATCCGGTCTTTTAAGCAATGGGTTGTCTGATTGAGGGGGGAAAGTACAACCGGAACTTTTTCGAAGGTTCGTTTTTTGAAAAGTGGCGCACGGGCGCTATTACTAGGGCATTACAAAATCGTTGAAATATATTTGTATACCTGATAACTTATAATATTTGAATACTATTGTATATTAGATGAATAGAGACAAGAGGAGAAAGTCGGCGACTATCGCCATTTTGCCAGTGGAATGCGAATCGACTATCCTGAACGAATATTAAAAATTGTTAGAAAAAAAAAAATACCACCAGCTGATATTAGTCGCAATTATACCGATAAAAATTCCACTATTAAATCTATTATTTTAAAGAAAATATCTTTTGTCATAAAATCCATTTTATTCACAATATTATGAACGCATTTTTTTTATCATTTACCGCAGCGTAATATTTATATAAGACGAATAGCACCACTTCATTTATTTTCACTCGATATCATTAAAATATTATTAAAATCATTTTAAATATTTTTGGTCATACGTTTGTCGTTAACAATAAAGCGTGTTACAAAGGCACTTTTTTGTATACCGCCTATTTAAAGTTACACTAAACATAACCTTACTCGATAGATTGCAAAAAAAATGATTATAAATACCTACTTAATAGTTAATTTTGAATTGAATCATGATAAACTAACGAAACACTCGCTGAAATATAAAAAAAAAATATGTGTATGGCTTAAAAGATAAATGCTTATGTTTTTTTAACATTCAGTACACAGTAGTGAACAGCACCAGGAAATTGAAAAACTTTCAAAGAATAAACGGCGCGTATCTCCGACGGCTGCGTTTGCGCGTTACCCGACCGCGGCGAAGGGTTGAAAACTGCGGCCCGAAACGGCCGCACGGTGTCGCCGCGATCGAATGTTCGATGCCCTGACGACTTGGAGATCCACCTCTCGCTCCGTGATCGCGTAAGAATAGTACGACGAAGTAAAATAAATTCGTGTGGAAGGTTGTCGTCTGTGGCGTAGACGGCGAGGCAGTGTACGGGTCGATGCCTCCGTTAAACCCGAACGCGTGTCTTGTCGTTGACGATAATTTTTTTGGCAATACGCGAGACACCCGCGACGACTTCGATACGCGAACGTCAATCCACAAGCGCGGGATCTCCGATAAGTTTTTCTCGGCCGTCATAGATAAAGAATTTCGGGACAGACTGTCTAAATATAACTAGCTATTTCCTGATACATTAAAACAGTGCAGTTTTTAGCTTTCTCAACAGAAGGCGCCGATAAATATACGAGCGACTAATAAAGTAATAAGGCCATGGATAAGAAAGGTGATTTTTGAAAACGATTTTTCTCTCAATATTTTTGTCAACATCTTAAGTGGAAAAACGGAACGTCGTAAAGGTCAAATTATTGGACGGTGAGAAAGCGATGCGCCCGCCATCTATCGAAAACGTTAAAAACCGCCGAACGCGACAACCGAATTCGTGACAAAACAACCCACAAAGAGACGACGATCACAAAATGAGAGGTGAACCGGGATAAAATCCGTAAGCTCTCAGTCGATGAACGTTCTAACGAACCGCCGACAGATGGCGTTTTGATGCGACTTCAATACACGCGCCGTCGGTAATTTCGCTTAAACATCTAGTTTTGGTATTGGATAATGAAAAAAAATATATACTTGTACATATAGCAGTACACTAATTTGATGGTACATTATTAGATTATTTATATTTGTAATTAATTAATATCTAAATGCCCGTTTCCGGAGTTAAAAGCGTCATGCACCAGCTGTCGTGTAGTGTTTTAAATTAAATTGACGATATATCTCTATTATTTTACACAAAATAGTAAAAAGTTTTATTCTGCAAAAGATAATGGTTAAATACGACTGTTTGTAAATACTTTGAGGTAATAAAGTTTCATGCCGTTTGTATTTATATTTCTTAATTAATACAATCATAACATCGTAATACTTCATTAGAGGGCTTGATTCATTTTTTTTCCATTTAATCACTACTTCACTCACGTCCGACAGGGTTTGAAATGGTACTACGACTGTTACGAGAACATTTAACGCTAAAACAAAACCTGCACTATCATAAAAAGGTTCTTTTTGTTTTTAAATACACGGTAACGCCCTTTGCTGTTCTATTTTTTCGGCAGAAGTCTGTCCTCTTCGCTCGATTCCTTCTCGTTCAGTTTGTAAGCAGACAGGGGATCCTGTAAATTTACAAGTAGCCATATTAAAAAAAAAAAAAAAATACATGTATTCACATCAACGATGACAGCGCAAGCATTGTATTTGCTGAATTTCTTCGTAAATTAAATATTGTGCAAAGCGTTCGTCGTGATTATTCCAGTTAAGACATGAGCAAACAAATATATTTAGTCGACCTACAGTCGGCTTTTGTTGGAAATTAAAAAGCTGGATGTAAGGATGTATGTATATGTATACATAGAATGTAATCTCTTACCATACTCGTCAAATCTCTTTGCTGGTGTGAAGTTAGCATTAAATAGCACTAAATATCGTAGTAATGAGAATGTATGTTCCCATAGAAGTTTAATTACTATCTGTGCAGCTATCGTAATGCTACTAATTTCACATCGACAAACCAGTTGATAAATAAAAGGCGATTGTAAGTCTAACCGTTGCTATGATTGCTTTGTATTTAAGTACACATTCTTTTATTATTACAATACTACATTTATCAGCGAGCTGACGTACGAGATGATGGGCGTTAACATAGTTTTGACTGCTTTAAAAGTATTTAATAGCTTTTCCAATGCTCGCACCAAAGGTAATATGTCAGCCTATGACGATAAAAAAAAATATTTACGTTTATTCATCAAGATAAGAGAAATTTCTTCAGATGCTAATATCGCCCTTGTACAATCATTAATAATCAGCAAGATTTCTAAAATACAATTTTTTTTATGACATCTATTGATATTTGTGATTGACTATGCAATAATCATGATAATAATATGATTTTCAAACGTAAAAATAATTATGTATTTTCAATATTTCTTCAAAGAAGATGTTTCATATCCGGCCTGCACTTTGTACATAACTTAATCGAATAAAAATCTATGGATTATTGGAAAAACAACAAAACCGCAATTTTTAAAGTATTAATTTTTTTGTACAAAACTATTGTTTAATAATATGTTCGTTATTAAAATTGTTAACTATCAATCACGAATTAAATGTACCATTTAATAATAACTTAATAACAAAATAATCATGGAAGAAACCCTATTATCTCAGATTAGTTTATAAGTTAAAAATATACAAGTACTTATAAATACAGCTTTTTACATATCCTTTCTTTTATTTTACTGAATGTGTCCAGTTTTATAGTTTTCGGACGTTCCTTGAAACTTCAATATGCTTCAGTCGAGATAACATCTGCTTTAAAGGGCGAGTGGACAGAAAGAGTTGCAGTTACACAAAGAAGAAGAATACACTGCTATCTCCTTCTTTGCTCATCTCATATAACTCTATCCTTCTGTGCGCCAGACAAGCTCGCCAGTGATCATTTATTATGTTATTGACGCCTTCTTTACTTTTTTTAAAATTGAGTATTGCCTATAATTGTGTTCAATAGCTTTGTACGATAAAAAAAAAACTAAGCCAAAATACGCCAAAATTGTAAACAAACACTATACTTTGTTGATGACGATTTCAAATTAGTTATGTACAAGATGCAGGCTGGAGCTCTAAACAATCATGAAATGTCTTCTTTATATTTTATGCGGTCACCGACCAGATTAAGTTTGAGAATGTCGACAATAGACAACGCCACTTTGTCCAAAGGTGAGAAGCGATGTGCGATTTGTTAATATTTGAAGTCTTTGTGAATATTAAACCACCTCGATTCGTATGAATACGAAATATCTTAATGTTATCATATATTCTTATAAATCTTAAAACTAAACATACAATTTCACTGGTTTAATTTGATATACATTTCTTAGTGATTTCATTAGATATGAAGATAATTATCATTTACAACACATTTATTAGATGAGAACTTTGTATTACGTAAAAATATACTTTCCGAATAAGGGTTTCATTCTCAATAAAACATAAATACAACATAAATGTATCTTTTCAGTCAAGCGAGAACGGAACCCCCATCGTGATCGCACTTGACCGGCTCCGAACAAAGAGCGACGTAAAGCAATAAGCGCCTCGAGGGTCAGGCTGCGGTGTTAAACACATTGTTATACCATAGACTAAAAATGAAGTTGTTGTCATTGACATGTTTTTAATTTGCACAATACCTATTTCTCCTTACTGCCCGTCGACTGACAGCATGGAAGAAAAAAACATTTCCAACAGTGAAATTTTAAAACACATGTTCTTCTATGTATTACACATTAGTCACCAACGTAGATACTTAAGACTGGTTTTCACTCACAAATTCCGTTTTCGGCGCTACGTTTTTTAATATGTGACCGGTTTCAGAGCGCCGGCGGCTCGAAGTCCTGAACCATCATGCAAAAAACTCCTTAAATAAGTGATCTCGTGCGATACTAGTTTCCGCCGAACGTATGGATTAAAACACTGTCCGTGCCCGTCTGTACGTATGCGACTAGCGTACAGGGTGTTTTGTTTTTCGAGGCGTGAAGTCACCGCCGCCCATGAGCACTCGCGACCCCGTGGGGATAGCTGTTGCGTTGCCAACGTTTTGGAAATGACTAGACCCTATCGAGACCGTTACGATGACGGCTGGACTTTGTACAGGATTCTTGTGTCCAAAAAGGCGCGATTGCCGTTCGAGTTGTCGAGTGTCAGAATTGTATGTTCATATTTATTTTGAGATTTGCAGTCTAAAAACGTCGACATGTAAAAATCATAGATAGATAATAGAAAATACACCAGTTACCTACTTTTCGTGTGTAATATGATATGTATGTGTGGATATATAAGCGAATTGCCAATGACTGACTGACTCATCACGAGACCCCTGAAACTGTAGGTCCGATTGACTTAAACTTTGATACATTCTTTTCGGGACGTAGACACTCACTAAAAACGGAATTTACGCAAATCCTATCCAAAAAAAAAAAAATTCTTTATTTTATGTCTACGCGGGCAAGAGCTAATATATATATTTTTTTCTTCTGTGTAATTGTATAAAAGAAATCGCAAGTGTCTTAAACAATTTCAACTTTTCTTTCACCTTCTGTTAACATATCTAATAGTCTATTTCTATATATCGCGGCTCCGCCTGCGTAAACATAAATCGAAATTTTTTTGACGTGACAACGTCTTAAATTAGGTTGCGGCTGGGAGTCACTTATGAAAAAGTGTAACGCTCGGTAACGTAACGATGAGTCACCGAACGAGAGAGAGGCCCGCCGAATGCCTTGCGTCTCTCTCCCACTCAACTATGATCGGTCTGCCGCGCGCGCAGCACTAGAGAATTAGTGCATAGCTTGCAAATGTATTGCAAGTTATTGTATGTATATTTGTATATAAATACGTATGTATGTGTAAAGGTAAAAATAAAATTTTGTTAATATGAAATTCAGTGCGAGATTCTTTGTATAAATTAATGTTTTAAATATAATTCTTTGTATAAATAAATGTTTTAAATTGTTACTATTATTTCATCCTTCTTCCTACTATACGAATGAATATTCACATTAAAATGATTTTACCATTCAAAGTCGTTGTCACGTAAAACTTTCGCCCGTATACCGACTTTACAGGCAACCAAATTTTTTGTTTAATAGGATCTGCGTGAAGTCCGTTCTTACTGAGCGTCACGTCCCGAAAAGAGTTACTATGCTAAAGTTCAAGTCGATCGGAGCCATAGTTTAGGAGATCTCGTGATGAGTCAGTGAATTGGTCAGTGGTATTTCGCTATATTAAGTCATCTATTAGTTTCGACATCGTAATATCATAGGAGAAGACTATAAGCCAGAACAAGATGTAAGTAGAAGTCCAGATAGAGACGAAATGATCTTCGGTGACTCCCGAAGCCGTAACGACTATTGTCGAAGACGAGTGGAGCAATCACTCCGGCCGGTCACCAGCCGCGACGGCGAAAGACCGATCTTTATGCTAGTGATGCACATGAACAGTTATTGCAACAGGCTTCGCCCGCGAATCCAGCGGCGCGCGCACGCAACTCGTGGATGGCGTGAGCGGGCGAAGCGGCGGGCGGGACTCGACCTTATGTTTATATTGGTGTTAAATCAAAAAAATTAATCAGTTCAAAAATTCAATCAGCTTTGATTGCAATCTCGTGACATGTATTTTTTAACTCCACGACATCATAGACACCCTTGCGCCCGCTCCCGCCATCTTGCACCCCGCCCCCACTTATGTTTCGATTGGCGATTACACTTGATTCAACGATCCTGTTTATAATAACTAACAATTATACAAACGGTCAATACGAGTGGAATTAAATGACTTATTACGTCTTTTTTTTCCTGTAATGTACAATACATAATGTTCAATGGTTGTATATGAACGACGTTGTGAACCGTACAAATTTTCGTATACTGTATTCACTAGTTACTGGTATTCACTAGTCGAAAAATATTGGTGAAACATCTGGATGCGAACTTCACATTTCGTATTGCCGTTAAGCTGATAATACATAAGCGACAATCGATAAATTCTTCTGTATATGTAGGTAAAAAAAAATACGAAGCAGTAGACTATCAATTCTCTATCAATATACTCAATCAGCAGTGGAATATCAAATCAATCAAATCAGTAGACTATTCGCGTCTGCGTCTCGCAGACGGGCGCACTGGGCCATGCAGTGCTTCAATTGCAACAGCTTTGATTATACTGATATCAAAAGATTGATATTTGATTGAAAGATTAATTGATTGAAAGATTGATATCTTTCCAATGCATATTGAACAAGTATTTAAATTCTCTCTTTGGCCTACTCCATCGAAACATCTATGCTTCTCATAATACGAAACTGTATCAGATGCTACAAAAGATATATTACTACATATTTAACTTTATTCTAAAGGTGTTGTTTTTGTTATATAAATTATTGAAATTATTATAAAAAGTGTTTCATACATACAGGTTGTGTTTATGAATTTAACTCGTCAGAAAAAAATACCATGCGAAATTCTAGCTATTCTTGAAATTTTGGAATATTTAATTTTTCAAAATTGAAGAATCTAAATCAACAATTTTACACAAATTTCTGTCGTACCAACGGAAGTGCTATGTTATTGCATCTACAAAATGTAAACAACTAAGCAAGAGATTCCGAAAATTATATAAAAAAAAATCATTACACTTCAAATAAGTTCAGGTGACTTTTCCGTTGATCATCCGGTGGTGGGGATGGACGTTGAAAGGTGAATTAAGATATTTCGGAGTTGAAGACTATATGTTTATGCTACATTATATACATGTTCGTAACATACTTTTTATTATAAAGGTAAATGTAAAAAAAACATTATCGCATACCTGTTTTTTAATATCCATGGAGCTGGCCTCATTTACAGACTGGAGTAGCTGAAATTGTAAAACAGAAATTACTTGAAACATTATTAAAAAAAATACAACGAGAAAGAGAGAGAGAGACATAGAGTGTGAACATTATTTTTTTCCATTGTTTTCAATTCCAAAACTTATACAATGGCAGTTCCATTCTGTGCACGAACATCGTGAAACGTATGCGCATGAGTGATATTTTGTAGCAAAAGTTCTTAGGCATGTAGGAGGAAAAAAGTCAAATTCTACCGTCACTAGACACCTAGATCATGTTTAAAGTGTATAATATACATTTCTTATTTTAGCCATGAACAAGTGTATAAATTACTTCTATCCTTATAAATGAAGATGAATAATAATTATAATGATAATAGTAATAAAATTAATTATTCTATTTGCACTTATCTTACAAAATTGGAATAAAATAGCTTTTATTAGAAACAAAAAAAAAAAATAATAATTCACTTAACGTCATTCAACCCTTTGAATATTAAATAATTTTAGTGAGCTGTTTCCTTTTACCTTGTCCACTTCCGGTTCTATCTGCTCGTTGGTGTCGCCTTTACCTAGCGCGCCCTTTTCCATGAGGGTGGCGCGTTTTGCAGCTAAATATAGGGATCTGAAATACATAAATTAATTTTACATTCGACCATTATCCAAAACCGTAGATAATTAACGTTTCTATATAAAAATAACAAAGGTGTTTAATTACAATTAATTCTTTGTAATGTTCCGTTTGACAATGCGGGACTGGCATTTATTTTGTATTGAATTTATTTTATGAATAGTGAATTGATACTTTTTTTATTAACAAAGCGATATAAAGTGGTTACTGCATTGGTGAAAATTTTCTTTGAAAAAGTGAACATTCAAAACCACATTTCACTAAATGTCGACCGAAGACCATAAACGAAACTCATTTTTTTTGACAAAATTGAAGGTCAGTTATCACAAATACGCACATACTATAAATATATACATACGTAAGACATACGAGTTTTTTGAACGAAATGTAAATAAATTATAATGAATTATTTTCATTGCGGTGAAATTCTACAAAATCACTATCAGTTGACTTTAGAATCAAAATAATTCTAACTGTTCTTTTTATTTGTTTATAAGTTACAATCCTCAGTAGCGTAGGCAGACTACAGGTCTCTACACGGTACGACCTTTGCATGTCTCTTACGTCACTGACATCCATCGATAGCTGCCTGCAGGCTGGTAGCTTTCGGGCGCTTAATATTTAGTTCACCTTTAATATGCCACAAACCTTGAGGACCTTCGCCGACCGTTCCATCACACACATTCGCTCTATAAACTTGTCTTGTCGGTCTTTAATTCGTTCCTTCTAGATGACCAAAGCAAACCACCGCTGAACCATCGCAATATGTCTTTCCCTTCTTTATTAGTAAGGTCGTTTTTGTCGCTTCGATCAATCCCGCCGTTGAAGAATATCGACCTTCAACTTGACGTGCTCTCAGAGCGAGTTCAATTGGACTTAAATCACAAACTCACAGGTCGGTTCGTAGGTGACTATCTATCTATCATCGCCGCTTAATCACCGGACTATCATCGCTTACGTATGGACACAAACGATATGATCAGATACCTCTTGATGGTGAGATAGTAGAGCTCGGTGGTGGCGCGCACCGAGTAGTCGGGCACGAAACTGTGACGCAACATCGTGTCCATGTTGAGGTTCTGGAGAGAGCCCAGGGCTGACGGCACTGGAGACTCAGCTGCAAAAACGGATAAGTGAAGGTTACATAAGCTATTGAACGACAGGCGAGAACCAGATAAATGAGTATATTTATTTCGGCTTTGCCTACATTATGGTTATGGCTTGGAGAAATTCACGTTTTACTGTGGATATATCAGGAAGTGAGGATGTGAGGAGGAAGTAAAATTTATTGTTATTTTATATTAAATTTTGTGTTTTTATTTTTGTACTTATTCTTTCAAAATCTTACATAAGCTAGCGAGTACACTACCGCGATTCTCAATAACCTTTACGCGACTGATGTGTATGATCCATTTCAATCGCTAATGCGCCGAAACCTTGTCACAGTAAAATTTTCTATCGCCGCGTTACATAAGATCGGCAAAAAAAAGTATTGAATTGAAAGTAAGCTGAACACGTGTCTAACTTCGCTTCTATATAAAACTAGCTTTCGTACACAGCTCCACCCGCGTGAACATAAAACGAATTGGTGCATCTTTCATATCGACTGATTACGCCGTGTCCAAAAAATGTCGAGCTTGGTTGCGCTCTCGTCTCAATTTTTAAGGGTGTAATATTAACTGAGTAATGATATTAAAATGCTTTAAGACTTCTAAAAATGGTTACCCATATTCAGTTACAGTGCCAAATTTGAAAGAGTTTTGCGTATAACACAGTTTCTAGGCGGAGTATCAAGACGAAACATGTCATATTTTTCAAGTCGAACAGAGCTCCGGCAACACACCTTTGAAAACCGCATTCGATTCTACGTGTCATAGATTGTGCCTAATGCGCGAACGAACAGAGAAACATACAGACAGACAGACAGACGAATACATTACAAAAACGATTGTTATGGCTTCTATTGCACATGTACTAATTTTTCATAAATACTTCCCATAATACAGACATTGGATAGTTAAAGTTTTATTATATATATAGATGTAGATAGTGTCGTATACGATATGACATCACGAACGTACGCGTGGCCGGTTAGGATACGTCACCCACGTACACGCCGCAGGCGACTATACAGCACCCGCGGGGCGCTGGAGGTGGACACGGCGTGCGCTGTAATGGGGTCGTCGATACGACATGCGCCGGAGACGTGGTTAATATATACAACGCGTCTGTGCACCGCGTGCGCAGTAGTGGAGCGGGCGAATTTATTTGTGTTTGTTTTCTATCCTGATTCCATTCACAATCACTGGCCGGTTATTTTACGTGGATTTCCGATTTAATCAACAAAAAGAAAGGTGTATCGTACTAAACCTTTCAATGATTATACATTCATTTCATTTTTATTTACAGTATACCCGATTTCATGATACGTAAGTCGTTTTACAGTAGAACCGATAACCCGATAGATATTCGATCGGCGCCAGCTTCTCGGCACTCAGCGACGCCTATGTTCTGTGTCAACGCCTGTACACCGAAGTAAGTGAAGGGCCCCGACTCGAAGACCAGGTTCTCCCTGCCCACGGTCACCTCCACTCTGCCTTCCAGGATCAGCACGAAGTAGTCCACCTGGCGGGGGAAGCGAAACGGACGAGTATTAAAGAATGGAAATGAAATGCCATCTGATGTAAGGATAGTAAAACCGGAAGAAATTTTCTTCATGATATCAATGTTGCCATATCACTGTAAAATGGTCAAATTTTACAATCAATAACTAAACAAAATGAATAACTATCAACGTTCAGACATATATCTGTCACTAGCTTTTGTATGCGGTTCCGCCCGCGCAGACATAAAATGACGAAAATTGGATAAGATTCCAGTAAAATTCTTTCCTATCAAAAAAAAATTTTTTTTTGATAGGATTTTACGCAGGATAGAAATCCGTTCTTAGTAAGCCTTTACGTCCCAAAAAGAGGAACTATGCCAAATTTCAAGTTTCGGAGGTCACATGATGAGTTAGTTAGTGGTATTCCTCTTATACACACATATTATATATTAATAGTTTTATAAACTAGTTTGGTCCGCATCGACTAAAAAGATCTCTTTCTTAACTATATCACAAAATCTAAAACTCTTATTTCTTAACGTAGGCGACACTAAAATTTTTAAAGCTAGTCACTTAGGTACTGTAAAATAAAAAAACATATTTAAACTTTTAAAAATGGAATTCTGACAATTGCATCCATCTGCCATTTGTTTTTACAAATTGGCGGCAAAAAGAAAATTGTTTGTCTAACGTCAACATAAATTTAAAGCGAGAATATTTTCGTGGAATATTTTTTTATGATTGTCGATGAAATTTAAGCCAACAGGAAAGTTATTATAGAGTTCGGTTGGCCTCTCATAATGAAGCTTCATCCTTTACCACTGTTTATAACTGAGTTAACTAAATCAACCACGGTCGCACTAATCTGACTGACGATGTGCGCGAGGGACGTCCTTCTACGACGACGACCGAAGACTCGTGATAGAGACATGCGTCTCATGACAGAGACTGACAAAAACAATACCAGCAGTTTTGGGCAAGCTTAAGCATCTGTATGAGTCAAAAGCACAAAATCCTTCATGAACATTTAGCGGTCAGGAAGCTTTGTACTCGGTGGATACCTCATAATTTGACTGAAGGTCAAAAACTCCGTCGTGTTAATTGGTGCCGCGACATGATGCAAAGATTTGGAGGTGGTGACTCGAATGTTGTGTACAACATGGTTACGGGTGACGAAAGCTGGATTTACTGTAACGATCCCGAGACCAAAAGGCAGTCTGCTCAGTGGGTGTTTCCTTTCGAGGAGTTGCCTACTAAAGTAAAACGAGATCGAACAATTGTTTGCCTCTGGTTCTGGAAAAAGTTCGGGAACAATGACCTCGCAGTAGAATTCTCCTTCATCATGACAACGCCTCACCAGATACCGCCAGACAAACAACTAACTATTTGAGGACGTTAAGTATGGAAATCACTGGCTCACCCGCCTCACTAAAATTACCTTGCATCTTGTGTTTCTTTTTTATTTGCTAAAATAAAAGAAAAATGTGGCATGGCTACCCCTAAGTTCAAATTGGTAAAGTGCTACTCACAGTGGCTCCATCGAATGCAGCCATGTATTGATCTTGACGGATACTATTTTGTAAAACGACAATAATAAAAATAACTTACCAGTTTGCTCAGTTTTTAATTTTTCAAGGACTTTCAAATTGTCCGAAGTACATCGCAAAATTTAAACATTTCTAAATGTTCATATTATTTTCAAAATGGTAATAATAAACAAATAAAAAAAAAAACTTGACGAGGGGAAAAAACGACAAATAAACGTTGCATGCTTCTATAAGCATGCAACATAATGCATTTATTTCTCTAATTTTCTTTCAGCCATTGCAAGAAAAGAAGATGCATTAAAGAAAAAAGATTGTAACAGACAGATGTTAATGTGATCTATAGCAATTTGATTCTCCCACTATTAACAAATTAGTTAAATAAAATCATTATGAATATGATACCATCGAATTCATTCATCAATCATCATTTGTACGATCGTTCCGATAACCCTCACCGGTTTCCCTTCTTGGAACACGTATATCTTCGGGTCGTTCTTGTCCTCGTCGCCCTTCAGTTTGATGTGCTGCATCACGTCCTGCTTCAGCAGCCTGCGCAGCACCGTCTCCGATATCAGATCGGAACGGAACGGATCCACGCCTGAAAATTCAAGGAAGGATTTATCCATCGACTATTATAAGAAGAAATTCCTTGCGGCACGTTACACCCCCGAGACTAGGCGGACGAGAGCTAGGCTGAAAAAAGTGTGACAGAGGTGTGCTTCAAGCTCTCATATGAAATAATTAACTGTTATTTGTTAAAGTTAAAAACTAAACATGCCAATATACGTTGTTTTAACTTCACAACTGGCAGTTGACTAAGTTAGTCTTAAAGATATTGGCATTTGTGACATTTAATTAAATGTCATAAATGCCAATATCTCTAAGATTACCTATATTTAGATACGTTTAGTTTTTAACTTTAACAGTTAGCAGTTAACTATTGTAAATGAGAGTTTGAAGCACACCGCTACAAGACTGTGTCCGTTACAACGCTTGAGTTGTAGCACGTCACAGTCATGCGTGAGCGCAGTGCAGTGCTATCCGTTTTATATGTTTGTGTGTCTATTGACAAGCGAATGTCTATGGATAGGAGTATTAGTGCATTATACAATACCACTATTGATGCAGTTTTTCGAGAGGCAATTAGATAAAATTGATTCGCGAAACGTTTTTGTGCTATTTTATTTACCACCAACCAAATCTTTATAAAAATTGAATATACTAATTCAGTTTATAATAAATTAATGTTTTTAGGATAAGAATTAAAAATAAAATACCCATTTTCACAATAAAAAATATATATTCATTACGATTTTAATGCAATTTTCTTTTTTTATTAAATTAATAAGCCTCATTCTGAACGAGATCCTGGATATGCGCCTTTATTTCTATGTTGAAACCCATCGCTTCTAACGTATACTCACTGGTGTTCAAGAACTGGAAGGTCGCGAGGGTGAGCTGAGGCGATACGTGTACCCTCTGGTGCTGATGGTGGCCGGCGAACTCGGCTACGTTGTGGAGCTTGTTCAGCGGCCGCGTGAGACGTTTTCGCGTACGGTTGTCCGCTAAAAAAAAAACAAACAAATATTTAATTTAATTATTTCATTAATTACATTTAAAGAGTAAGTCAGGATTTGTTTGTGAATACGTTTTATGTAAATACGTCACATACAAAGCTATAATTTGTATGGCATTTACGAAGAACGATTTTAGAATCGGTCACATTCAGTTTTGGTGATATTCCAGAAACTTAAGTCAGTCCTAAGTCGGTCAGGACATCACGGCTGTCGGTATGAACGCACGAGAGACGGTCAATATTCGCTTCTTTATTTGTGCACAGTTGGTTTTGCACTTTGTCTTCTGTCAAGGAATCCGCTGAGGGAAAACCACACATAACCTGGCCACATCTTTGTCCAACGTCAATATGTTTCATACATCTATATTAATAATTTCGTCAAGGGGTACGGTGGACTCGATCGAAACCTTACTTGAATAATAAACCTAAATTAAAATAAAGATTTCGAGTCGACAACATATATTCGCGAAATTCGGATTGTCGAGCATTTTGTTAAATTCTAATGATGACAAATCGCAGTCGCCATATTGGCCACTCTATCGAAACGTCACCGACAGCGGATAACATCTTGTGTACATTAATACGTGGGATATTATACAAATACGCCTCGCCACTCAGCACGTCGGTGAAACGGAGATTTTCACAAATAATAAACCTTAAAAGCTATTTGTTTTGTTAATTTAAGTTAGCTTAGAAAGTTGATTTAAAATTAAAATTATTTATGTAAAAACTTTTGCAGTTTTAATTGACTATGTTTATTAAACACAATGAACGATGCTATAATGAATCTATGCCTTTAATATTCCTTGAGAACCGATAACTACATAAATATCTACCTACATTTTGTACCTACATGTGTGTTATGAGTCGCATTTCACCCGAGCGAAGCCGGATTTTCATCTGGTGTATATATATACAGCCGTTCTACTGCGCGCCATCGATATACGAGGATTTTGGTTTGCACTGTTTCGAGTATTGTTCGATTTGATAGTAATGTTTGTTGTTTGTTAACAATCAAAGCGGTGGTCGACAGGCAGGGCCGGCTACGATATTTAGTACTTAATAACGGAATCGACAAGCTATTAAAATCGACGGGCCCGTACCGATGAGTGTGGTTACAACAGCTCTGTAGATAAGCGTTGCTCATTGCCGTTCGCTTCGACGGCGAGGTAAGAAATTATGATAACAAACTGGGCAAGCGTGTACCGAATTCGCGCAATGAGGGTTCCCTACCATCACAGGACACACTTGTGTTATGTATTTATATAAAAAAGTATTTTTTACACAGTTGCGAACCTCGTAGCGCAAGCCCGAATCGCACTTTGCCGATATTTTTATTATTTATCGTTTTTGCATATATATATATATATTAGGATATCCACCATCAAAATATATATTCTGTGAAAATTTCACCCGGTTACCTATTAAGGTTTAAAAGATACAGCGTTATAAAGGCAGAATAGACTGACAGACAGATGACTAGGCATAGTGTTTGGTTGCCGTACACTGAATCCTAGAAACTACAGGTTTCATCAGATTCTTCAACGATATCAACACGCGTCGGATCTACATGGATACTCTGCATCGTTCAACATGCTCTCCTTATATAGAAATTGTGAGAAGGTGCGTATCTCTGATAAACTATGCAACTACCTACTTACTACATTATGGACTACCACCTATTTATTACACTGTGGACTACTACCGACTACCAAATTAGAACACTACAACTTTTGTAACTGCACTTACCACTCGTTCGTAAGACAGTTATCCCTCAAGAAGAACGAGCAAGAAACTTGAGGATAGCTCTGTTCAAACCAATTTTATATAGAAATAGAATAAGTATATGAAAATATTGCAAGAAAAACAAACCTGTAGGAAGTCTAGCTCATCATGTTCATTCATCCTCTAAATATTCAGAGATCGTATAATACACTTTTTTGCAAAGTGTCTGCCTAATAAAGACTTTAAATTTGTACGAGAGCAAATTCTGTACATCCTCAAGAATCTTATTGAACATGCGCACAAAGAGCTCTCTAAATTAATTCGCGAACTCGTGTCAGTCTACTCACTGTAGACGTCCGTCTCGTCGACGATCTCGGCCTGTATCATCTCCTCGATGACGTCCTCCAGGGTCACCAGCCCGATGGTCTCGTAGACCGGGTCGCTGTCACCTTCCCTTTTGATCCTCTGCACGAACGCCATGTGACCCTTGTGACCTGAAACGAGGAAGTTGATGATAGGCAATTAGACGACCCGAACATTCGATAACCATTGAATATATCATCTTTCAGGCAGAAACTAATCTCCTTTGCTTGTATTTATAAAAAAAAATATATTGAATTGAATAATACTATTTTTGTTATGATTATACCGAATTTCTCTTCACATTTCTGATATAAAATAACGACTGTTTTGAGAATTGACGTAACTGTACCTTTGTTAGGTAATTAAGGTCTTCTCAAATATGACATGATAGTGAATAATTATTACAAAATAAATAATTACGCCTTCCCGGTGAAGAGGTGCGTTTTTTTTCAATCTGCTTATACAGGTGGATCCAAAATTATTATATTTTTTTTTACGTAATATTTGAATGCTCTCTACAAAAATGACCGATAGTTTTCATATTATCAATAGGGATTGTCGATATTAAATCAACGATACAGAAATTAGTTTAAATGAGATTACAGAAGAAATAAGAATATTATATACATCGGAAATAAGATTAAAGAATAAACAAACAAATACACTTTCACATTTACATAATATGCACGATCCGCCGGAGCGAAGCCGCGGGTGAAGAATAGTATGTAGACAATATTAGTTGACGTGATTCACAAATACTTACAAGCGCTGCGCCCACGCACGTCTGCAGACCTTAAAGTTTGTGCGCGCGATCGCGAATTGATATTGTAAACAATATTTTTCCGCTTCTGTTCAAACAATCCGTTCGAGTTTTGATCTATTTCGAGGTTAACATTGATGGGTTTAGACGTTATTTTTTACTGAATTGATGTTTTTCTGTGAAGAATGACTTAGTTATCACCATATTTCTAATAAATTAAATTTTTTTCGTCTTTGTAAAACTTTATTAATCAACCTTTATTAGGGGTTGAGATATTTTTTACCCTGAATGAACTCTTTGCTTGTTATATTAATATGTAAGGGGCTATTCGTGAAATGCATACCTTATATTGTTTCCGACTTTGACCGCTGTATACAAACATATGGAACCGAAATCGTTACAGATAGTCAAACTTATTTTAAGACACTTGAAATCCATAACAGCAAGCAAGGCCCCATTCATTTTATCTTCTACAACCTATATTATAATATTAAACGAGGAGTCATTATTCACGAATTTCCACGACGATCTCGCAAACGGCCTAAACGATTGCGATGAAAATTTTTATTTTGATGAAGGTTTGCTTTTTTCCAAAAAAAAAAAAACATTTTATTTTTGGTTAGAAAGAGGTCAGCTATTATAGTATGCCATGATTACGTGTTATTGTGTTCACAACAATAATTAACCGGTGGCCGGTTGTATGGCAATGCGCAGGCCAATCACAATTAAGGTTGACCGTCGGAACTCACCCTCCTTGAACTGCTTCAGCATCACGTCCAGGGTCACGTCCTCGAAGACGAAGTTGCACGGGTTCTGGTAGTACTTGCAGAGGGTCCTCAGCGCGGTGTTGTCGTCCGGGTCTACGAAGGCCAGGTCCTTGGTGAACAGCACCGTGACTATGTTGCTGCGGTTGCCCTCGTACACCGGTATGCGGGAGTAGCCTGCGAGGAGACGGACGTTCAGGCGGTGGTCCTGGTGAGCGCCAGACCCGACTGCGGCGGGTGTGGCGAGATGACAGACGGACAGACATTCATAGGGGAATAATCATTTTTAGTATCCGCTGTCCCAAAAGGAAACGTATATATAAAAGAATCTCTAGTCTATAGATCTGTCTGTAGTAACCGATTTTCTTAAAGATCGTTTTTACTAAGAAATTTGAATTTTCGCATATAAATATATCGATTTCATACGCATGTTATGTACAGCTTAGAAATATAATAATTAGATATTATTCACGGAGTGTTTTATGCCAATATTTTGTGGAGTTTTTAAATCATGTAACCCTTTTTTTCATAATAACAACGTTAATGAGTATTTATTTATGAAAATGATTGAAAAAATGACTAGATAAAGAGAAAGAAATCAGTAAAATGGGTCTTTAAGGATTATTTATTCATTTTTAGGGTTCCGTACCTCAAAAGGAAAAAACGGAACCCTTATAGGATCACTTTGTTGTCCGTCTGTCCGTCCGTCCGTCCGTTTGTCAAGACCCTTTTTCTCAGGAACGCGTGGAGGTATGAAGCTGAAATTTATATCAATTACTCAGGTCTACTGTCCCTTGAAGCTGTGAAAAAATCAAACTTCTAAGCCAACGCAATCAAAAGATACAGCCGTTTATGCCGCAAATTTTCGACACTTGCAAGGGAATCAAAACCTACAGGGTGCTTCCCGTGAACTCAGAATCTTGAAATTTGGTACGAAGCAACGTCTTATAGCATAGATAAAGGAAAAATTACGAAAACCATAAATTTTTAGTTACATCACATAATATATATTTTTTTAATAATTTTAAACTTACTACCCATTTCCTCATAAACGCGTAGAGGTATTAAATTGATATTCATACCAAATACTCAGGTCTATAATACCTTTAAGCTGTAACAAAATCAAACTTCTATGTCAACGCAATCAAAAGAAACAGCAATTTGCTGCATATTTTGAAACTCGCAAGTACTCGCAAGGGAATCAAAACCTAAAGGGTACTTCCAGTCGACCTAGAATCTTGAAATTTGGCATGAAGCAACGTTTTATAGCACACATAAAGGAAAAATTCCGAAAACCTTAAATTTTTAGTTACATTACAAAATATATATTTTTTAATAAATATAAACTTATTACTTTTTTCCTCATGAACGCGTAGAGCTATCAAGTTGAAATTCATATCAAATACTTAGATCTAATTGCCTTTAACCCGTGAAAAAAAAAAATTCTAAGTCAACGCAAAAACGCAAAACGCAAAAGTACAACCATTGATACCGCATATTTTGAAACTCGCAACTACACGCAAGGGAATTAAAACCTAAAGACCACTTCCCGTTGACATAGAATCTCGAAATTTGGTAAAACGAACTTTGTAAACCTTGCAGGTTTGTACGGAACCCTCGGTGCGCGAGTCCGACTCGCACTTGGCCGGTTTTTTTATTATTTATTGGATATACATATATATATATATATATATATTAAGTTTGGAGAAATATGTATGAATGTGTTGCTGTTTTATCATCTTCAGTTTCGGCGTAGTGCGCAATTATTTTAAAAAAGAAGACCCCGTTCTCCCACAGCTAACAAGCAGCCAGTGGGGCAACCTCCTACCAGACTTAACGATGTCCGACATAGTTTCGAAGTCCAGGATGCTGTTTATCGGCAGCATGAACACGTCCTCCAGCTTGGTCATCACGTCGTTGACGGTCTTCTTGCGCAGGTCCAGGGCGCCGGATATGATGTTCACCTCTTCCTTGTCCAAGTCGTTCACGTGTTTGGTCACCTACGAAGAATGACGTACTTCTATATGAGGCTTCTCGTGACGGGTACGAATTCGATGAAACCAATATTTTACGTATCAAATAACAAATATAGCGCTTTTTACATCTCAACTAAAACATGTTTAAAGTAACACCGAAATTTAATTTGGTTTTTTTTTTTCAGTAATGTCATGCTTAATCATAGATCATTGATAACCGTATATCTTAAAAACGTGTATTATAATATCTATCTCGCATTTCGAATACATTATCTTTGGATGCTAGAGTAAAATTTAGAAATGGCATCACCTTTCAATATCTGGACTCCAATGCAAAAATTACAAATGGCGTCATCTTTAAATATAGTAATTCTTCCAAGACTCACCCTGACAAGTTCCTTGAGCCTCTCTCTGTTGTAGTGTGTGCCGATCTCCTCGCCCAGAAAGTAGTCCAGCAGCTTGCTGGTGGGCCACGCCAGAGGTGCGCATATACCCATGACAATCTTTATGCAAAAAAAAAAAGGACACATCACTTAAAACCATATGGCAATTAATAGCAATTTCTACTTGCTACAAAATTCGCATCTAACGAAATTATTTTTTATAATGTAGCGCACTACGTTCTTAGACAATATAAGGAATTATCAAAATAATCCCATTTAATAAATAACAGAATAGGCCTCCGCTTAATAGAAATCACAAAATGAGTGGGCGTAATTGTGTGTATAATTTGTAAATTTGGATTGAATGGACTATTCCAATGAATACTAGACAATTGTTTGTGGTCGTTAATGATCGAAAATATGACAAACATGTTTACCATCATCTTTCTAATTAATTTATGACCTTGATAGCACTCGAGCAATGTTCTAGACCATTCACAGACGGATGTGTATACAGGAGTTCGAGCTCTCACGAGTCAGTTTTCTATGGCGAGCAATGAGATCAATCAAAAACGGTATAGTGGTTCCGTGATGCATTTCGCATCACAGTACAGTTAAATGAACATCTTCTGTTTCATCTAGCGTTAACATTCGTCTTTCTTGTTCGAATCCCGATAACGATATTTCGTATCAATATGATGTTTGGAATTTCATTAACCTTCACACTGAAATACTTGGAGTTCGCTGTTCAACATTTTGTGGTCCAATACGGATTGAGGATTTTTAATAAACTCAGTTACCGATGCAAGGATAACTAGAGGCATTTTTACCAACCGGTTTAATTTAATTGATAAACATCCGGCGGTTTTCCCGCCGTTACCTTCAAATATTTGCAAGCAAATCCATCCCTTCACGCCTTCTATATATATATATATATATTTATATTTATACACTACTTTCCAAAAGCCCTTTCTGACCATTAGAGGTACTTCAATACTCAAATACAGTCTGTGTGATGTAATGTGCTACGCACAATGTTAATAGTTATGAAAAGGAAACCAAAACCGAAATTCCAGTAAAAACTACCGCATATTTACTATAGCAACAGCTTGTGGCAACACTGAACGCACGAGCTCATAGTTTTTGGCGCGGCGCGGGAGTCGATATAATTGGTGGGCGGATAGTGAAATTACAAAAGGTGCCGCCTCTCGCAGCGACGAAATTACTTTGAAGTCCGTCCTCCGTATTTATCTCGTCATTTTGCGTTTTTTTTAAATTTTTGCCCAGTTAATGGAGTCATTTGAAATAAGCCGCTTTAAAATAGAAAAGGTCTTGATTTTAAATAGGCTTCAAAAAGAGCAAGAAGTTCTATATTAATCTGAATGTATTTTACTTTTATGTATGCTTAGCGATAAATATCGTCAATTGTGAACCGATTTCGAATTTTTTTTATCTGTTTGAAGGGCTATACTCCCGAGGTGGTCCCACTGTCACCAAGTCAGGATCTGATGATGGGATTCCAGAAAAATCGAGGGAAACCCTCAAATAATGAAGGATGTATAGTGTGTTTGAGCTGTTTTTTTTTGCGTATGGTATGCAAGTCATATGCTGACGAGCCGTTGATGGAAGGCACAGCGCTCCTTAAAGGTTAGGAGTTAAGCGATAATACTGCGATTTTTCGCAAACTAAACTACTCTTCAATGGCTGTTAATAAAAGCTACGGTACACAGAATTAAAAATAATTACTGATTAATGTACCTACATATTTTTATGCATTCAAATAATTCCAACGTGACATCTCATCAAGAACAGATCTGAACTCAATGCGATAACAGTAGATATGGTCTGAATTAATTTGACGTGGAATTGAATGAAAATGTAATTCTGCACGAATTGTAGAACTTTTATATGATATAGGGGAAATATAATTTATGCAGTTTGTATAAGAATAATTTGGTATTTGCACTCCAAATGAGAATGTAAATGTATGACCATGAAGTGACAACCAGTTGACAATAAATTCAGGAGTTGAACTGCTTTTGCACTTGCTCCATACAAAAGTAAAGTGGACTCTTAGCCAATAATTATCTTGAACGTGGCCTAATCCACATGTAAAGCAGCTTGTTGGAAATTTTTTTACACAAATTTCAAACAAGAAATTTGTTTAAAAAAATATTGAAATAGGTTTTTGAATAGGTTTCAAAGGCAGTTCAAGTCTCGAATTTATTGTCTAAGTTGTATACGGAGTAGGTTCTATTAAAGATAAATCAGACACAGTTGTGTTTCCTTAGTAAAAAAATCTCTATTTGACTCAATATTTAACGTTTCATATTTATGTTTATATATTATATGTTATTTTGCTTTGCTTTAGCCGGAACCGACTTCAAAAACAACTGATTGGTTTCTTTTGAAGTCTGTGTAAAAAACTAATTTAACTAGTTTTTGAAGGCGCTCTTTATAATTTATTTTTTTAAGTTTATTTTAGTCTACAGATTCGTTGCCAGTTCATAAAGTTCACCGTATACACGCCTTCTCTGTATTGGTTTGCACACATTTTACCTTATTAGAACCCATCCAAATGTTTTATATCATTTATTTTTATATAACACATTTGTCTGTTACACGTGAGCGCGGTGTGGACATTGCATATTTATTGAATATTATTATAATTCCCCGTTGATTGGACGGAACCACACGACTGATTCAATCGAACGATCATCTTGCGGCGCCCTCATATTGATTGGCAGACAAATGTCGAATCAATTTAATTCGTATCCATTTGAGTGATGTCCGTGTTCAATCAATTGAGTGAATTGCAAACGGAAGAGCTAGTCGATCAGCTAGAGCTAATCGGATATTATGGTTAGTTTTAACTTTTCTATTTGAGTCGGTTACAGCACAACGTAGGAAACTCTGCCGCTGTGAAGTTGGTCACGAAAGCGTCACAACGGCGTAGAACAGGAACGCGGGGGAGAAGGAGGAAGGGTCGGGAAGCGTTGAACCTGCGCATTGAATCGTTCGCAGGTAATTCAGAGGGACAGAGTTTCGTGCGTCGTACTGTACTCGGTTTTGTGTCAGATGTCAACCATCCCACTGTTGAGGCATACACACACCGCCATGTTATTTTCATTTCAACTTGGCCCTTAACACTTACAATGGGCCGCGAAACGATCGATAGCATGGCCACATGCACAGCCGACAACTTAAGGCGGCGCCGGCACGCAGCGAGTAATTTATAGTTGATTCGACTCGATAAATTTATTCGTCCGTGGTGAGGTTCGAACGAGATACCTCCTGGTCCTAAGTCTCAATTCTCAACCACTAAGTCAACACTGCATAAATAGTTCAGTCACTTGACGTGTCTGTCGAAAACCTACACATCGGTTCGAATTTCCGATCGAATATTGCCAATGTGCTTTTTTAATCCGCGTCAAATCAAACCATTCGCTCGGTGCTTTTAAAAACGTAATTAAGCCGTCTGTCGCGGGCATTGCAACCGCATCGAAACGACTGGATCGCAGGAGGGTGCACCATACTGCAGCGGATCGGTACGCATCTGATACAAAAATAAAGTTGGTTCTGTAGCACGGGATAGAATGGTCGATTACCTTCATGATCCATATGGATTTAGCGCCTATCAGCAGACCGTGTCTGGCGCATATCGCCTGCGGCGTGATCTCGGCGATGAACACGATGGCCAGCGTGGACCCGATGACGGCCACCAGCCCCGAGGTGAGGTCGTCCAGGATGACGGTGAACGTGGAATTCACGGCCACGTTGCTGAGCAGGATCGTGCAAAGCAGGTAGTTGCCGTGCGCCCTGACAGGCATGATGGCCCTGGCGTATTTCCTCTCCTTTTCCGTACCTGATGGGACGGGCTATCGGTTAGACTTCATCGAAACCGGTATCGTGACGGTGTCGTAAACACCAGACGGATCCCTTCAAATACATTTGTATTTGAAGGGGTTTGTCTGTTTATTTGAAGGGCTCAAGTCGTGGAAATGTATAAGATTATATTATTTCGTTGTTGATGTTAAGTTACTTATTTTTCAAGAATTTGGACAGTCTCCTCGCTAACAAAATAGTTGGCTGATGTTGGAAAGTGAAAATTAAAATCTTTCGAAAAATAACGTATTCCGAGCGATCAAAGGTGCTTGGTCAAAGGTCGCTTCCTTACAAAACGACGTTTGACATGTGCAGTGTATGGCTCGACTAGACAAAGACGGCATAGTTTGCTAACACTCTCTCTATCTAATTGGCGATTCAAAAGATTATTCATGTAATTATGAAGAAAATTAACGATCAATGACGCCCTGAGCGGTGGTAGTTACAGATCTACCGGTCAGAAGTCGCACGCGCAACTCGGCGCAGTTACGACCATTTTTTTGTGACCGCTTACAGAACGCGTCATGCTTTACGATCGATTCTATGACAGCGCCGAGTGCAATCGAATGGAAAATGATGAAGTGTTACGGATATTTATTATTGCGACACGACTCGTTCCCGTATTCAGGTCGTAGAATGGTTACCCGTGTTGGCTATGATCTGCAGTTCGGTCTTGTCCAGCGCCATCAGGCCCAGGTTGAGGCCGGAGAACAGCGAGGCCAGCATCAGCAGGATGACGATGAGCACCAGCGAGGCCCACAGCGGCAGCAGTTTGTTGTGGGTGGCGAAAATCTTCCCCTTCTCCGAGCCCTGATAGATGAAGTCGCCGCCTTCTCCATTTTTCGCGCATATGTAGAAGCGGTCGCTTTCGCTGGGCGCCGGCGCCAGCAGCTCGAAGACGGCCGAACTGGAGTCGACTAGTTTGGGCTGTTGGGCAAGCGCGATGAATGGCATACAATAAATGATTCCGTATCATAATAATACACTATTTTCAATTGTCGTGATAAGTGCTATCGCGCTTGACGGCTCCTGCTTTCGCTTGGCGGGCGTCAAGTACTAGCGCCAGAATGAAAATATTTAACGGTGCAATAAAAAAAATTAAGTGTTATCTTAGTATAACTAGGGAAACAAGTAGGTATGTTGACAATTACTATCAAACTAGCGTAAAATAAAGTGCACCAGTAAAAGAGCTTATCTTCATGGCACTTAAGTCCTTTTGTTAAGAAGCCCAGTTTATCGGTGATAACTCAAAAACGGTATGTCGAATCATATTCAAAATAATTTTCTTTCAAAGTATTTTCATATTTTTTGGACATTTTATTTTAAAGAAAAAGAGGAGGACGCAATTTTGCTAATTTTGGAGCGATTATTTCGGAAAATATTAACTTAATTACAAAAATTGCTAAGAAATCTTAAATTTTTTTAAAAAGAAATGTCGATATATCTGTTACACGCTTATGTTTGCTGAAAAAAAAAATCCGCTTCTGTTACATGTGTGGAATGCCCCCCCTAGAAATATCTGTTTTTGTTATTTAACTATCAGACTAAGTAACGACTTGTCAATGCACCTCCACTCAAAATTTCATCAATATACATCTAACGGTTTGTTAGTAAAATGTCTGTAATATACGGACGGACGAACATGACGAAACTATAAGGGTTCCGTTTTTTTCTATTTTGGCTCAGAACCTTAAAAAGATGGCGGGAAGGGAGTGAGAACAGAAGCAGAAGAGAGATCTGACGCGGTAAGGGCTGCAGTTGATTCTTACGCCCTAAATGGGTGCGAGAGAGAAATTACTAAACTTAATAAAGTGCGAATACTATTTTAGTAGCATATTCGAGGGGCAAACGAGCAGACGAGCCATCAGTGAGCAGATGGTCATCGCCGCCCATGGACACTCGCAACCTCAGCGGGGTCACCGGCCTCTTCGATAGGAATAGAATATCTGAAGGAGGTTCAATTGGGCTGATGGTGGGGGAGGAGTGGTCCGCCGGAATTCTCATTCGTTCTTCTCTTCTTGTAATAGCCGAAAGGAGAAAAGCCACGTATTCTTAAATAGTACCGACCTTATACTCCCCTTCTTCTAGATGATTGCACGCGCTGCCGTAAACCTGAATTGAATGCGTGAACGCTATCACTGTGTCCTGGGTCAAGCCTTCGCCGAACAGCCTCAGCTCGAACTTGGTCTCTCTCAGAACGCTGGGTATCATCCCGTCAACGATCTTCGGTTCCTTAGCGGCTTCATCCACCCTCAAGCCCAGAACTTTTATAGGCACAGCGTTCGCCGACCGGTTGGTCGCACCGCCTTTCGTGGGCCCCTCGGTGACCGGTGCCGCATCGGAGTCGGTCGCGTTACTTTTGGACTCATCGGCCTGTCTCTTGTCCCTGGTCAGCGGCCCGTCGTCCGGCAGCAGCGCGTTCCCGACGTCTAAATCGACGTCAAACGGCTCCAGTCCGTTTTCTGTTGCGTAATAGCCGTCGTCGACGACCACATCGCCTATCTCGTCGCCGGCGAGGGTGACACCCGGCCTGTTGATGTCCAGGTCGTGGAGCAGGGCGCCGTACGTGGTCTCCTCGCTCGGTTCGCTCTTCGTCGGCGTCGTTTTTTCGCCGAACGCCTCCCGTCCGAGGGGTTCCGTAGCCGGCTCGTTCTCGGTGGTCGAGCCACTGGAAATGAAAAACGAAAATGTACTATTCTGTTGTTGTCCCGACACTTATAACAGGAAAAGACCGAGGTGAAGGCCAGTCTTCGACCAAAAATCGAAAACGTCAAATATAGAAATCTTCGTATATTGTAAGGCTGCTCTTCAATCTTTACTCAAGTAAAATAAAGATTCGGGGACCGGCATCGGAATAAACGAGACGACCTAAAATATCACAATTAAAATATTATAATAATTACATATAATTTTTTTTTTTGGGAAATAGGGAAGAAACCATTGGATTCGCGACACTGTGACCGTTACCGTAACCGACACCTCTGTATTATGTACGTTCATATAATTGAAGTTTTCACTTCAATTATATGTACAAAGAATACCGATTAATTAAATTTCATATTTCATGTATTTTTAAATTTACATTTTAAGCAATGTATTGGAATTTTTGTATGTAAAATAATATGCATTATACTTTTCATTTACAATAGTGTATTAAATGAAAATCATAATGTTATTTTCGTAGTAGTAGTTTAAAATAATGAATAAAAAAACATTTATTCATTATTTCCCGCACAAAAAAATATTTTCTGTCGATTCGAAAAAATGCAAACGTAATTGTTCAAGTTTTCACTCCTGCCGGCACTCCCGGAGTGCCGCAGTTTTTTTCAAAACAACCGAACACGTGTTGCCCGTCCGAACTTTCTGTGATACCAGTCGAGGCTACTGCACAAATGTCTGCCAACGTAGACGACTTCTTGGCACTATTTTTTTTTTAATAAAACACCGAAAACTGTGGAACGTTCGACGGTGTTGCAGCGTTTATTATAAATTCAGATAGTAAATTTAAAATAACTAAGGTTTATAGTGCTGATAATTCATATAAAATATTTATATTATTTTTTTTTTGTAACTTCACAATGCCAGGAGTGTTCTCGGTAGTAATCCCGACGAATTTTGCTAAAGGAAGTCTTCAAGTACAAAAAGCGTATTTCCATTTAAAAAGCCAGCAACGGATAAGTGCCGCCCCTGGGGTTGCAAGCGTCCATGGGCGGCGGTGACCATCCACTTTCCGATGGACCGCATGCTCGTTTGCCGCTTATAATATACATACACGCACGCACGCACGCGCACACATATATATATATTGTAAGCGCTGGTTCCTGATCGGAGTTGTCCCTTTCTCCTATCCTCAAAACTTCGCACAGTGGCAAATCAAAGGGATGGCAAATAAAAGGGATGGCAAATCAAAAGGATGGCAAATCAAAGGGATGGAAAAGAGAGGAACTCACCTGTGTGATGTCCTCTCTCGGCGGCCGCCGCGGTTTTGAGCTGCGCTGGTTTTATACCGAACACGTAGTATTCACTTGCGGTTCACAAATTATATTAATAATTATAACAACACATGACATGATGAACGATATGCGGTTGCGTTCGCGTTCGATGAACAGAGGACAGCGAGTGCGGGTAGGAAAACAAAATTGGATTAAGGGTGTAAGGGTGGGGTTTATTGCTACTGCATTTAATCTCGAAAATACGGTGTAAATATATATATATGTGTTATATATGTTACATATTGAATAAATAGTGCTTGCAACTAACCAAAATTACATACGCAATAATTGTAATCTTTTAAAAAGGGATGCAATCATCCCCATTTTATTCAATACATAAGATGATAATAACAACAAAACCGTCGTACGCGCACACTCGCACACCGGCGCAGTCGACGGCGCGACGACGACGGCGACGCCGCGCGGCCAGCGGTGGTTTCGCAAAACGGCCGGGTGTTGTGTAAAAAGACCGCATCACCCGACCCGACCGCGACACGCGCCATAGACGACGGCGCCCGACTTCTCGGTAGAGGCGGCCGATCCGATTGCGCGAATCGTCCACAATCTCCACCTCGCACAAACACACTTGACACGGCCTCGATTATTACCGACCGACTACTACTTTATACGACTCCACCTGCTGTTTTTTTTTTTTTTTAGTCCAAAATCAAGTTGGCTTCGTCGCAGTGTAGAGCAGTAAGTAAGAACAATAGGGATTGGGTATGTAAGGGGAGCTGGGTAAAGTTCGTAAAGTGGCGGGTTTACGGTCAGTGAAAACAGCAGTAGGGTTAAGGTGCGATGCCGCTACGATCCTTCGTCGGTCGCGGTGACCCCACAGCACAATTGCAACGGACCAATTATTGGATTTGTTTGTTTGTTTGCTTTGTTTTGTGACTTGAAAATTACGTCAGCATGGAGCGCGCGGCGGCGAAGCCATGACGTGATTGTGACGTCACGAAACTATGCAGACTCGAATCAAATCAAAAAATTTCAAATCAAAAATTATCTTTATTTCGTAGGTAATGAAAATACACTTGAAATACGTCATTAATAAATTCTTTTCGACATTACCGCCCATTCCAAATGCCGATTCACCGAGAGGAAAATGGGCGAGAAACTCAAGGCTTGTTCTTTTTACTCATAAATACAAAGGATTTAGTCATTTACAATTTAGTCGACATTTAAAAATAAGATGAAATAACCTGATAGGCGAGTAGCTCCATCCCAGGTGTTTTTCATTAAGATATTCCAACGCGGTATAATAGCCCTTGCCATATAACTTTCCTTTAACGAAACATTTAAATTTAGCAAATGGCACATTTTGAATTGCTGCTGGGATCTTATTATAAAAGCGTACACACATCCCCTTAAATGTTTTATTAATTTTACTTAGACGAGTCTTATGAGCAGCAAGGTCATTCGTATGTCTAGTGTTAATGTTATGGATGTCGCTCCTTTTCTGAAACGATTCTATATGCCTCTTGACATATATATCAGGTTTTCGTATATGTATTGTGATGCTAGAGTTAGGATATTAATTTCCTTAAATTTTTCTTTGAGAGATTGATTGAATCGTTTACAATTCTCATAATCTACGAGTGCTGTAATCTGTGGCCGTTTCTTGCAACTGTTTAATGAAGTACGAGTTATGAATATCAAATTATTGAATGAATAGTGTTTTCATATCGACATTTTTTGACAGTTTGACGTTTTGACATTTGTACAATTTCATTAATTCGTATACACTTATAAAAAGGGCCCGCAACATAATTTTTGTTCAATGAACCCGAACGCGAAACCTAGTTAGATATAAACAAATATGTATGCTTAAGCGTATTCGATGACTCACGCATTGACATCGTACGACAGACGTGACGTGGCCGTCCATTTCTCGTTCTGTGATCACAGTGCGCTCTTACGGAATCGGTCAAGTGCGTCGGATATAGCACTCGAGTGGTTCCGTGGACATACCGAAAGAAAGGCGATGATGCTCGTCTGTTCGTTTGCTCGTCCGTTCGTTTGCCAAGAGTCCTGACTCCTGTATTCATGCATCTTAATCCTTAGGACCGAAAAGTAAAAACTGGGTGAACTTAAGACGGGTCATACTTAGTTTTTCAAGTGATGAGTAAAAATCTATGGCTACACTCGGAAAATGCTCTATACATTTTTGTATCTATGGTGTGGATACCCTAGGACGCGTTGAAGTTTGTAAAACTCCATTGTTGAAAACAAACAGATATTTTAGTATACAGAATCTATGTGGTACATGTCACTCATTTTCTTTATTCACTGTTCATTCTACGGAACCGTCTCTATAAGATGTAGTGTTTTTACTGAACCATGAAAGATGAAATTTAAATCCAAGTTTGAATCATCGCCAAATACACTGTACACTGATAAGAGTTATCACATTATACAGTTTTAATAGGCATATTTGCGTAGCAATAGAGCGACAGATGGATGTCTTTTTTTATATACATAGAAAAATACACGGCTCCTGTAGTATAACAATTATAATAACTCAGTAATTATTAAACCGATTTGGATGAAATTTTATACGTGGATACTGAACGCATGCCTCTTAACATGCTTTTTGTCATAATTTACGGGTCCACTGGGTTTCGAACTCGGCCCAAATTTAACGTCGAGTTCAGAACCGGGATCGACGAAAAAATCAACCTTATATACATATTATATTATATACATACTGCGCATGTATGCATGTATGTATGTATGTATGTAATGTAAAATAATATGTATATAGAGTTGACAGACGCAACTCGCTGGAGACATCTACATTTCACGCCCATTTCCCAGAAGGGTAGGCAGGGGCTATAGATTTTTACATGATACGATCTCTGCATACCTCTCGCTTCACCGACATCCAACGATCTTTTTGATGCGAGCTCGTCGGTTTCGGGTGCTTAAAATTTTGGCTTTCCCTTAACATGCCATGAAGCTATGAATACAGTCTGCATAGGGCTTTCTAGGGCGACCTTTACATTACACGCGTCCGCTCTATAGATCTGTTCTGTCCGTCTACTTTCATCCATCCTTTTCAGACGGCTAAACCACCGCAACATACCTCTTTCTGCTCTACTCACTACATCTTCCTTCTAACCATACCACTCTGTGACATCACTTCTCCGCCTGCATCTCAAAGACACTCCACGCATACTACGCAAAAGTCGCATGTCTACCGCATCGATTCTACTCACTGCTATCTATTAATATTACGATGAAATATCACTATACGTCTTAGCGGAGGCACAGCCGTTTGTCGTCCGTCTGTCATAACGACAAAAACACTCGAAACGCGCCAGATAACAAGGTCTTTATATAGATAATCTTGATACAACGGCGCGGCGCGAACGGCTGAAGATAACGAATCGCGTATATTATGGTGGTAGTGGAGACTAAACATAACAGAGATTTAAGAAAATCACCAAGCGCGAAATACAGCTGTTTAGGGTTTCGTGTCGGTAGGTTATTTTTTTTTTTTGGGTACTGCGACGGCATCGGTGAAACGGCGAACGTACGGGCCCACTTGTGTCCGTCCGCCGTGGTCGGTTTGTTTTGTCAGACTACGTCTAGAACGATGAAAGACAAATTAGGAGGCGGCCGGAAAAAAAAAACAGAAGGTTCCGCACGTAACTGATTTTTAACCTGGCCCCTTTCATTTACAATTGTTAGACTTAACTAACAATATACGTGATTATTTACTTTCTACTGTTTTGTATAAAAATAAAAATGCGAATTTATCGGAAGTAACTCCTGAATCAGACTTATATTTTTTTTCAGAATCAAATTTTTCTCGGCATTTCTGAAATATTTCACGTTTAGATATAATAATTTTATAAGTCACAGAGGTTTAGATAATTCAAAGTTTTGCAATACACACGTCAGATTTAAACGGAAATCTGTAATATTTTTCATGATACACAAGTCTAAATGATCAATACGCCTCGCCCGCAACGGGGTAGCCAGTGTATGTTTAGAGCTCGCCTAAGATATATCAGATTAAACTAGATTTCACATATCAAGGTTCTAATACGGGTCTGGGACGAGACTTGGAATTTATTGTAGTTATATTAGCGAAAATCATCAATATGACGCTGTGACAACTACCATCGAATATATTTTATGGAGTGTCCACATAAAGTTGAAAATATTGTTAGGTATTATGGCGGGTATCCTAACGAATAATAAAATAAAATAAAAATAAACGATAAGTAAACAATTAATTGAGGCGTCCCCGTACAATAGACGTGCCGGTTCCAACTTTATTTTTTGTTATTTGCTCTAGTTTGAAAAAAAGCAATACATACGTGTGTCGAATTCGGTGTGAATGTAGTACAAGCTCTAAATTGAAACAAGATAGAACAAAACTGGGTCAAGTGCGAGTTTGAGTTCACGTTTAGGTTTCCTACCTGAACGGAAAAAAAAATACAAATGCACATAAAACATAGGGGTAAAATCAGTACAGCTCTGACTTTTGCCCGGCGACGGACTTTTCACATTTTTTTTTTAAATTCGCTTCAAAGCGAGCTTTCCTCTGATCTGCGCATTCTATAATTCTGCGCACATTTAGGACTAGGATGCGACGACATATTTTAATTTTTCTGCAATATTTCAATTTAATATCGATTTTTGCAATATTTCGGCGAATATTTTTATTGTTCCGCTTTGGGTCCCAGTAGTTCTTCTCAAGCTCTTAGCAATGACACCCGAATCAACATTCCAGCTCAACGCGTTCTCGCGTTAAACTAATTTATAATATCACACAACGCTAATTCACAACAATCACGCGCAGGCGCTTGCACTAGTCCGATGACGTCACGAGCTAAACAAACGCTGCACAATACACACGGACATGTACTATCCATTGTGACCTCAACCGTTGTTATCGCAGTTTCGTAGTGATTAGCGATTAAAATGTGACGCAATTTTGTAACATAAAAAAAATTTGACCGTCTATCACTATAACGGTTTTGATATTGTGTATTAATGTGTTGTTTAATAGACTAGATAAAATATTGAAACGAGATATATACATATATATTCGATTTGAAGCAACCTTTCAAAAATTAAACACTGAGGATATTTTTTTTCCTGTTTCTCGTTGTGATTCTCTGTGACAGCAGAAACCTGCTGCCTAGACAGCACAGCTGTGTGGAAAGCGCGCCGTAACGTCACGTCACTAACACGGCGCACGCGCAGACGTAGGTTTCCTTTCCGAATTGGATACTCTGCTATTTTCTCGGTTCGGTGACGTCACAGTTACGCAATGTCACGGAAACGAACGCGCCTACCGTTCAGCACACAGAACGAGGTATATATCACGAGGGACAGAAGGCATGTCCCCGTTTTACATACGAAACGAACGCCTAGGCACACTCGACATGGCATACGCGCTTATCTACTTGCGAACGTGACAATGAAGACGACAATATAATAATAATGATATATGCCTACGTCCCGGAGGGGTAGGCAGAGACCAGATTACCACATGGCACGATGTTTGCGTATCTCTCTTGCTTCATTGAAATCCATCGATCTTTTCATGCAAGCTCGTAGGTTTCGGGCGCTTAAGATTTGGCCCCTTCCTTAATATGCCGCTAGGGTTGCCAACCGTACTCTAAAATAGAGTATTGTACTCTATATCATGTAAGCGTACTCTATAATCTATAACACTAATAGAGTACGCTAAAATACTCTTTTTTATTTCTGTGTTGTTATGTGCTGCAAAAAGTATAAAAAAGTATGTTTTTAAAAATTTAAAATAAGTGATACTCCTTTTTATTAGTCCGTACTCTTTATTTACCTTCCTTGAAATCAGACATACTCTATTTCTTCTAATAAAAGTTGGCAACCCTATATGCCGCCAATATGGTCTAGGGCAACCCTTGCTGACCTTCCCACCACACTGATTTCCTCTATAGATCTATTCTGTTAGTCTACTTTTATTCATCGTTTCCGGATGGCCAAACCGCCGTACCATACCTCTTTCTGCTTTAGACACTACATCTTTTTTCTAACCACACCGCTCTGTGACAACACTGTGCGTACACCTATCTTTCAAAGACACTACACAAACACTACGCAGAGGTCATATCTCCACCTCCTTGATTCTATTTTCATTTTTATTCTGCCATAACAACGTATCGGGATAATTACGGGTTTATCCCAGAGATTATTTATTGGCTGCGCGCGCAAGATCAGTTAATTAGTCTATTGTCTGTCCCTCTTATATTTTACTGCTCTGTGGTTGGCACAATAGGTTTTAATAAGACGAGTTTGAGTGTTATAATATTGATAACCGAAGGTTTATAGGGTATATTTGAACCCGGTATTTACGACATACGGACGGCCTTGTCGGAAACCTATCCAGTACTTTCATCGGATTACATCACACTTACTAATGAGATGACGTCACTCGTGGAGCGGTCCTCACAGCCACAGTCCTGACGGTCGACGATCGTCAAAGCAGACGGGCTGAATCGAGTTCAAACAAAACTCGAGAGCTTGTAGCGCGGCCTGTCGCTCTACGATTTTCATGTTGAATGGCAAGCGGTGAGTGACCACCGCCACATTTAATACTGTCGACGGTGGTCGGACGGTGACACTTATTTATGATGAGATATAAACCAGAACGGTACATGACTGTTGTTTTGTTAAGAACTGGATAGTTATATTCAAAAGCGTTAGGAGAAGTTGAAAACAAGAATAGAAGTATTTTAACTGAAGGAAACGTTGAAGATAATTTAAATGCGAAAAAGGCTTCAAAAGCCCGTTCCTATTATCTGAAAGATAGTAATAATATTTAGTTAATTAATGGAATATTCATAGAATACCTACTTAAAGGAAAATAGATTATACAGTAAATACAATAAACACAAAATTTATCTATAAAAAAAAAAAAGAGTTGGTATCTAATATGGTTAAGTGTTTTCAAAGAAGAATATACGATAGGATATATTTTTCACAATAGAAAAATAAATAACGAATATATTTAAAAAAAAAAGTATACTCGAAATTTATCTTACCTTATTTTTTCATAAAATATTTATTTTTACATTTTACAGTTTAATTTCACAATTATAGGTTTGCGTTTCTAATATCGATAGCAAAGAGAACTTTTAAACTCGACGATCAAACATTTTTTTCCGTTATGGATTTGACAAGTTTTATTTTGGACGGATTCCGCATATTCCTTGTGCGCAGGCGGCGCCATTCGACGATTTCGAGCGGTTATACAGCACAACGCACGAAACTTTGCCACTGTGAAATTAGTCACGGAAGCGTCGTAATGGCATAAAATTGGCAAGCGGGGGAGAGGAAGGAGTGGTCGGGGAGAGTTAAACCTGTGCATTACATCATTCGAACGCAATTCAGAGCGGCAGAGTTTCGTGCGTTGTGTTGTACTCCGCGCGGCTCACTGCGGGGCTGGACGAGTGGCCTTCTACTGTAGCAAACGCTCGTCGAATGGAAAGCTAAATGTACGGGACATACATTGACGTTATTTGACGTTTGACATTTCGGTAGCTAACATCAATCTCGTACATTAAGTTTTCTATTCTACGAGCGTTTACGACAATAGAAAAGCTTGTCTAGAGTCCTGTAGTAGAGGGCCATGTCTCCCGCCGCTCAAAACACTCCGAGCATTCGCCTTAATATAGCTCTTCAAGGCGTCGAAATCTCAAGAATACGTCTAGCGGCGCCGACTCGTGCGCATGACGTCACGCACGGCGTACGATCGTGTTGTCTCCGGGTACCTACAAGTTTCTAACTTTTACTTTGGAAAATCTCAAAGCTTCAAATCCACTATGTTAATCTGTCGACAGGAATCGTCGTTGACGCATCACGTACAGTGCGACGCACGAAACTCTGCCGCTCTGAATTGTCTGCAAATGATGTACTGCGCGGGATTTTCCTCACCGACCCTTCCTCCTTCACCCCCCGCGGCGTTGTTTAAAACACTATTGCGACGCTTTCGCAACTAACTTCACAGCGGCAGAGTTTCGTGCGTTGTACTATAACCTGATGTCATCGCCCCTACTTCACCCATCCCGCCCCTATATGTTTTGTATACCAGTGATCAATACGCGTGGTCTTTGACCCATGGACTCGTAGCAGTAAAGCGATACTTAAGTGCGCGCTCCATCTTGAGAGTGGAAAGACGCAAGACAGTTATGGTGTCGCGGTAAAGATAATGGATAGACGTCTCGTTCTCTCATTACTTCTTGGGATGGCGCACGATCCGAATGAGGTTTGTTAATAACGGCGCTAGTTTCTATGTTTAACAACTTATATGTTTACGTTTTACTAACTGTCGTTTCCTACGAGAGCCATACATATACATTTTTATAACCGCAAGGCGCTATTGGCGATATGGGCCAATATTGTTGAACATTTGTTGCACATGCGCCATCCACATTTCGTAGTTCAGAACGACAGGTGGCGCGACCATCGCCGCGCACAGATTTCGCTCGGAACAGGTGTGAGTTATCATTTGCGCTCGAAGCGTGGATTTTTTCGGGATGTTCTCTCCCGAGCCGTGAGCGAGCGGTATTGTCGGATAAACGGTGCGTCGTATTCGAGTTTAGAAAAATCCATCGCTACGGGTCCGGAAACGAACACACGACGTTCGAGTTGTAACTCGAACGTCCTACCACGGAGACAGCACTACTTATGTATAAACGTTTAAAGTAGGCATTTGTTCACTGGCGACTTGTGACCGATACGCAGCGCCGGCCCTGGCTTTGCTCGAGGTGGCGTGAGATTGTTTTTCAGCGCCCACAAGGTAGCGCTCTAATTATCCAAAGATTATCAAAAGATCCAATTCGGCTTCACGATAATTAAACAATAATTGCTAATTTTTCAAAATAAGTTTTTATCGTAACCCTCAAAACACATTAAGCTTCAATTAAATTAAGTAACTTTAAGTATCGTAACACTGCTCTATGTCTGTCGGAAAGGAACGTCAAAATTTTTTTTTTTTTTTGCCGAAAATCGTCTTTTACATTTGGTTTTCCAACGACTCTAGTTACAACCGCTCCGCTCGCTCTAACCCCCGGCCGGCGCTGGCGACACGTCACGTTCTCTGATGACGTACGTTTGGACGTCTTCGCTACAAACCACGTAAGATATTGATGAAGAATGCGGGATGAGCTAACCGATTGAAGGGAACGCCTGGAAAAGCTATTGACCGGAAGAAATGCGAGATAATTAAAGTCGTTTTCACAGGTACGATTCATAACCGGAGATAGTACACACGTGCTGACACCTACACGGAGTAACGTAACATAACGTAACGTAACGTAAATGCAATACACAATAAAGATTGTTCATCGAGTAATCACATTAAGGCACATATTCTTTACGATCAAAATTCATAACACAAATTTATGTAAAAATCGGGATTTAAATGAGTAACATATGGGAGAAGATTTAAGATTTTTTTTTCATGTCCCTGAAAGCGTTACATCGTCATTATTTCTAAGCTAAAATATGGCTTTTTTTTTTTTACAAATTCCTCTTTCAAAACGCTAAATCACACCTCAAACAAATCTAATTTTCGATATTATTAATGTAGTAATTGCAAATATCGAAAGATATCGTTTCTCGTGAAAAAAAATTTTTCAGGTAACCCCTTAACAGTATAGCGAAAGAAGTAGTTAAGGCGAAGTCGTTAAAAAGCAGCCAAGTATTATTTAAGCGCTATAAAAAAAAAAACGGGCTGGAGTCTCCATTCGGTTTAACTGAAATAAACTTTCGGCGTCCGCTCTGGCGCGACGCCAGCGTCTGAAAAAAAATATAAACTGCCAAGAGCGGATCGCACCTACGCGAACTGGGTTCCGTATATCCCGTACAGTATTGAACGGATAATACCGTAGTATCGACGGGATGATACGCTCGGCTGTCGGGTTGCTTCATGTTATTTCTAAGTGTTATACTAAATTACTCATTACTCAATACTTTGTACCGATGAGGAAAAGAAAGAACAAACCTTGAGTTAACCGCTCGTTCTCCTCGAGGTGAATCAGCATTAGGATTGGTCGGTAATGTTAATGACGCATTTAAGCGTAATTCTACCACTTACGAAATAAAGTTGTTTATGATTCGATTTGAAATTTCGGTATCATAAAATCGTAGACATAATTACAGCTGTTAGGTTGAAGACCGTACAATGTGACAGTGCGGTCGTAATCTATGGCTCAGCGGTTGAGTGGCTCGGACGCGGGGAAAGCGTGTTCGACTATCGATTTCGACTACGTGCCTGACTATTTTCCCCAACTTATGCACGCTTTAAAGTGGAAACAGGACGAGGAAGTAGTAGCGCTTTGTAGAAAACCGTATGCCGGAAAATAATTAAGTACTTATAGATGTTTCAGAATTATACAATACATGTATGTATAAAGCCTCAGAACATATTGGGCCACGTTGGCCAAGGAAACCCATCACAAATGTATGTTCGTGTAGGATATCTCAAAGGTTTACAAATACTGAGGTACGACGACGAACTATTCTAATTCTAAGAATCTGACCTTATTCGGCGGTGCCAGTTTTCTTGTAATCTTAAATCACTCGGACACACGGGCCTTGGAACGGTGTGACACACAGACAGACAAATAATAAATCGATTTCGACACACAAACACACACACATATATATATATAGGTACATGTCGAAATGCAAACATCGTCTCCCGTGTCCTTTTAATTTTAAATCTCGCCACTTGGATACTAAACCTTCGAGCCGTGACAGACGGATACAGATCTCAACGATTTCGACCCACCCGACTGTGTGTGTCGAAGGGTATTCGACTGTCTTGAAAGTAAGGCAATCGACGATAGCTGGGACCGCTGATGCTGATCATCTCGAACAGCACCGCCCACGACGGTCAACTGCCCCGTAGAATTATTTATCACCTCCGTATTTCTTGTACGCATCGCTGTGGGTTAATTAAAATTTATCGATGATCGATTACGATCTTGGCGGATGTAGTGCGTAATATAAGTCCTTAATTTGGATAAAATACATAACCCTCTTTCCTGAACCAACGATTACGAGCAAGGAAAGACTAAAGACGAATATCCGACAGCGATATAAGGGGTGCGTTGAAATACTATGGGTTTGTTGTGATTTTAAAATGGTAAATAGTTATAAAATGAATACGTGCGAGGGCGCCGTAGGAAACCTCAATTTACATCAAAATCGGTAGTGTGTTAAAGAAAGGTTAAATTTCAAGCACCCGAAGCAAGACAGATATGGAAAGGTTGTATCATGTGGATATCTGTGGTCTCTGCCTACCCTTCTGGAAAACAGGCGTGAATTTATAGCAAAAAAAAAAAAGAAATAGAAGTATAATAAATTTTGCAGCCTATAATAGTGTATAGTTTAAAACGAAACTAGTACTATATTACACGAAAAATTGCAATATATAAAATTGACTGAACGCTGCCTTTTGATGTCTGATGAAATGTCTATTTTATATGGATATAATATATGTATATGTTATTTATTTTCAAGCTATTACGTTGTTATATTTCTAATTGTAAAATATATTTTTAATTTCTAAAACAATTTATTCATTCAAATTTAAATTTACGAACAATGGTAAATGTATTATAAAATGTTTAAAAATAGAGGGCGCTTTCGTCGCAGCATTAAACCATCCGTCTGCGGCACACAGTCATAGAGTATATTTTTATTCCAGTGCGACAGACGTGTATTCCACGTAACGCGTTTTTAAATACACAAGAAAGCGACACAAATCTAGACACAGAGCATGAATAGCATATTATACATAAGCGAATATCGCCTATTCGTTCTACCCGTGGAGTAATAGTTTGGATATACATGTAATTCTCTCCTGGCTTCTCCCGCCCGACGTCCTAACTCGTGTACGAGTCTCATCCAAATCCGTACAGTGACTTTCCCACGATCCCAGGACAAATACGAAGGCGCGCCGCCGGCCGTAAACCCTCGGTCAAGTCCGAACTGCGTTTGTTCAAAGCGATTCTTTGAAAAAAAACCTTAATTTGTTAATTCGACAATCTTTTTTAAGGCGTAAGTCATTTTGTTCATGACCGCCTCCGCGCGAGATCAATATCGATTTTTTCGTTTAGGGTTCCGTTAAAACAGAAGAAACAAAACCCTTTTAAGGGATCACACTCGTGTCGGTCTGCCACAGGTTTTTTTCGAAAACCATGTTAGGTAGAAATTCAAGATTTTTGGCACAATATCAGGTTCTGATAATGCGCACATGTATTTTCTGTCAACAATAAAAAAATATATTCCTTTAGATTAAAAGGGGCAGTTTGGTACATAGAAAATTATCTTAAAAATTATAAAGTCTCATTTGTTGGTGCTGCCTTTTAATTTCCGTCGTTTGGCCTTCAACGACAGTCTAAAATTTATTAGAAATTAATCTTTCTATTTTTGATCCCCCAGGTTTTTTAAAAAATAATTTAGATTCTAGTAACTTGAACGTATATTGAGTCACAATCCATCGGCAAATTGGAACCTTTTCGATTGTTTTATAATTTAAAAATATTAAATAGAAATAGGTGCACACTTAAAAAGACCTTATGACCTGTATTTTTTCGAATAGCAAATAAATATTGGTGTCGCATACTAATCGAGCTAGCCCTAGCTTTCTAAAAAAGTAAACTGAAAAATCAAATACTAGTTTAGATACAAACGTCGAAAACGAATTGTAAAACCACTATTTTGAAGAAAAAAAAAAAAATGTTCACCGAGACAAATTGCTGAAAACGAACTCATAGACTATTTACATATTAGTCTAGAATGTGTTTTGGCGTCTCCAGATATCCAGGTTAACGCATGATGATAGCCATCACGGCAATCGAACCTCGCACGCCGACATCGGCCGAACGAATAGGTGACAGTACCTATTTTAGTGGCGATATCTATACCTCCGAACATACAGTTGAACAGTTCTTGCCGACTGGGGGCGTGCGAGTCGTTGCCTCTAGTCAGCAGCAGCAGATGATTGACAGCATGAGGTTCGTGACTGCTGTCTACGTCGGACGAAGGCTTCGAGGGTGGGAGTTATGGGTTGGTGGAATTAATGCATGATTTTTTGTCACATGAGGGGGTTGGGTCCGCATTTGTCGATTGTTTTTAACACTCCTTACGCCCTGGTGGATGTGACTGTCTGCATTTTCCTGATGATGTGCCCGGTTGGCATGAAACGCACGTAGAATTAACAATATGACGATTAGCGGACTAAGATAATTAAAAAATTAACACTTGTTTAGGTGTTCAGTAACTGACAGCACTCTCGAATAAATACTAAATTCGTTGAATAGGGATTCATGGTGGAAAAATAGACTCGAGGGTCAACGGTGGGCTGCACACTGCATGTTGCAGGCAAACTTCTGATAATGGTTTTCCCAATTTAACACCTCACACAATAGATTGTTGTATGTGTGTTTGTAAACAATCAGACCGAATGGATGTGGTTTTATTAACGTTAATGGGGGCGCGAAATAAAATGAAAATTTTATAGAGAATCTGAGGTACAGTACAACGCAGGAAAATTTTGCCGTTCTGAATTGCCTGCGGATGGTGTAATGCGCAGGCTTAACACACCCCGACCCTTCCTTTTTTTCCCCCGCTTGACTATTTTACGCCATTGCGACGCTTACGTGACTAACTTCACAGCGGCAGAGTTTCCTGCATTGTACTGTAAGACGCTCGGAGTGGTTTGAAACTAGTGATAATGAGCGAGAGTGAGTAGGAGTGAACGAGAATAATTGAAAATAGGTAGGCTAAGAAATAGATGCAGGTGTTACGTAAAGTTTAAAGGTATGAGAGACGAGATAGGCAGACGAGTGGGGCCGCATGGATAGATAATTCTAGGAACAAAGATTCCTTAGCAACAATTCATATATACAAAAAAAAATTGAATTTTTCGTGAAACTGGATCACGCGTGCGCAAAGCCGTGAGCGCTATCTGGTTTAATATGAACACATAAAGCATGTGAAAAACAATTAAATATCAGTTTCGACATCAAACTGTTTACCTGGTTTATGTTGTACCTAGCCAACGACATTAATTTTCTTATTTATAAACAAATTATATTGTTTATGGATCTCCTTCAGTCCTTGTTGTAGGTGATCACACCTGTATGACTCGCTCTTCCCTGGCGTGACGTCACATAGTTAATAATTTTATATTTAGAAATTACTGAATTTAAAACAAAAAAATATCACTCCTTTCATGAAATCAACATCGAATCCAACATCTTGAAGTTTTTTCTTTACAGTTTAAACATTTTAGATTTATACATATAATTCCACCACCATCTCCCGTCCTACGGGATCAAACTGTCTCATCGCCCCTTCTACTTTTTTAAAGTGCGACGTGATCCATGGATGATCCCGAGTCCAAATCATAAGTCCAAACGAAAGCCGGAGCGTCCACGGCGCGAAGGCCGGCGCCCGGTGACGGCGGGGCGCGACAATTTGATCGCACCTATAAAAATAATCGGTCCACGCGTCCCCGCCGACCGACGTCATCGCTGACGTCACGCCGACCCACTTACACCGCCGCGGCTGCCGGAAGCCGTAACGCCGCGCGCGCGCGGTGACACACCGCTGACGTCACGACGTCACGGATCCATAAAAACGTTGGGAGCAATGTTCAATGTATATTTCAGAAGAAGAAGAAGAAGAAGGTAGAGGTGTTCAGAACGCGCCCGAACGCCGGTCGGCATCACCGTGGGGGGGCGCCACCGATCGCTTGTGATAACGGACGGGAGTATGCGAAACTAGCGGTCACCCGCCCGCTACGCCGGACGTGAATTTCAATTTCAGTATTTCTTTTATTACTCAAATGTATTCCCGGTTTAGTTCCCGTGGACATACAATGAATTCCTTCATCTTCTGTGTCGGCCGATTTTTCTTGTCAACGATTACGATCGTAGTCCCGTATTCGATGTCGTTTCTGGTGCCACTGCCCGATCGAATACAGGTCTCGATACCGATCTTGTTCCTCGGTCGTTAATGTTAGTAATAACTGATTACTATTCATACAGCCACGGACATCCAGACAAACGTAATACCATAAGAATCCTAAAACGATCTGTAGACGAGCCCACATCGAACGATCAAAGACACATACAGATAGATAAGTTCAGTAATTTCTACGTGATTGAGTTTAAAAGAAAACACCATTTTCATTGTATGCTTAGCCGTCACTCGTCCGCTTCGCTCAGCGTAAACAAATATTCGGCAATAATTCTTTTTATGATTCAGCGCAGCCCGTGGTTGCGCTCGCGCATGCATCGAATGAATCCTTTCATTTTTAACACTGACCGTTCTCGCCGTCAACTCCCATCCCTTTCCCACTGTACCGATAGCGGTCTCGATGTCGATCCTGGTCCTGTTCTTTGACCTTATGGCTTGACGGTTGAACGTCGATCACGACCGGCGCGGACGCCGGCGCAATCATTTTCGGGGATGCGTAATTGAAAATAGCCATTTTATGTCTTCACCTTTTTTCGTATATCGTCCCCGTTCCGTGTCTTCCTTTTAAATGATTTTAGCCCGAACAACGGTTGAGGGCTAAATTAATTTTGAAACCGGACTCTTTGTTAAAAGTCAGTCTAAGAGGTGACGTTGAACGAGGCCCTAAGCCTTTTAAAATATTTGAAGTCTAGCTTACACAAGATTTCAAACCTGCCTCTGCCTCACACTAATGACGTAATTTTATACGATCAAATCTCAACCACCGACGGGACGTTATTCACATCGTAACTCAACAATGCGCCCACCGGCCGTTGAGGAGTTCTGTGGTATATTTTTAAATTTTACGATCGACGCCACACGCACCCGAAGCCCGTACGAGCGGAACGTTGCGCGTGAGCACGTGCTGTCATCGTACGAGTACCTACTTTCATCGTGATCGGTTCACGTCCACCAGAGGAGCGTGCTAGAATTGACGCAAATCAGAACACAGCCCCTCCAGGTAGGAGCGGTTGCGTGTCAGCCGTGCATTATCCTAACGGCAGCTTTTAGCGGGTCACGCCACACTAATATTGATCCAGAGGGACGACTCCATTAACATACAAAGCAATAAAAAAAAAAACAGCGCGATTAATCACAGTTAAGCGGTAATTCTTATCTATGCCTATTAATAAATCTGTATATATTTCAGAATGATAAATATTTACTATCTATACGACATCTGTACACATGTAATAAGTGTCCGTAGACAATTTTTTTTTCGCCTATCCTTGCATCTTCACGATCGCAGATCCAATTTGGGGTTAGTCGTCAGCGATGTATCGATAGATAAGCATGGCCCAATATTTAAGTGTTCGTTTCACTCAAATTCATTGACAAACAGGAAGATCTGTCAATTTTAGAGTGCATCTCGCACGTGTCGACATGAAATGCACAAGTTCGATTGTGTACGATCACACGATTTTGGTAGCTTTATTCGCGGCTTCGCTTTCATATTTTCAGGCTTAGATATTGGTCTGATTTTTGGAAGCACTGAATAAATGTGTAATAACAGAATGTATTCGATTTATTTACATTAAAACCGTTATAAAAATCTACTGAACTGATCAATCAAGGTAGGGTCGATCAAGCAAAAGCGGAAGCTGCCGAAGAAAGGCCCACATCGTATTGTCATACCCACGATATTATGTAAAGCTAGTATTAAAATAAAAAGGTCGAAAACTTCAGGCGCCCGCAACATTGTCTTTTTCTCTCTTTTAATCTTTCAAAATTAGACATTACTCAAAGTGGCCAAAACCATAGAAACCCTAATGTTACGACGTGGACTGTGTCCTTGAAGCGTACTAGCTGCGCTTGAGCGAGCGCACAAGCAGCTCAGCGGAACTACATAATCGGTTAATATTGTTATTTCGCCGGTCATGTAGAAAATACGTACGTTTTTTAGGGTTCTCTATACGAAAGTGATGGAACGGATACCTTATAAGATGATACTAGGGTCCGTTTGTTTGTCTCTCTGTTTGTCAAAGCTGATTTCTGTAGGAGACAGTGTGAGAAAGTAGATTTTTGGTGTAGTAATACTCCATGCCAATCAGCGTGTATAGATTAGTTGATGATTTTAATGGACTCAAATAAATACTGTCTTTTTTTTAAGTGAAACTTCTAATGCGACTTCTAACAAGGTAGCGTTAAACGTTTAACGCTCCTGTGGAGGGGGAATAGAAAGAGACAGAGCGAGAGTGAATGCGTGGCACTCGAACGCATGCGCGTAGTATACCTGTTACGGGCCAGCGCGAGCGTTAGCGACGAGTAGCGTCCAATATTCCAACGCCAGAGGGAGAGAGAAAGAAAGATACACAAAGGTAGGAAGTAGGACAGAGAAAGAGAGTGAGCCGGTAGATTTCGTCTCGCAATTGTAACGCGCGACGAAAACGCAATTTCTACCCCTTCCTATTTTCATTTCCACATTCCGAAGTTTCACTTCTTCCGCGCGGAGGGACTCCACGCACTATCTTTTTATTTGTATCATGTGGGGTTAACTACAAACTTGTCACTGAATTGAATAATGTTTCACTGCCTATCACGAAATTTAAAATTTTTTTTTTGGGAAATTCGCAGACATGTTATTTTCACTCTGATTCTCGAAAATCTATTTTTTACCAAAAGTCGAACTTTCGAAATTCTAGGCAGTTGTCATGATAGTTTTCGCTATGAAATAGATATATGTGTGTGTAATTTAGAATATTCGAGAATCGGATCCTTAATCAGTCTAATTCGAAATCTTTTTTTTATACGTTTTGTTTCCAAGTTAATCGACCGACCATTGCCGAAAGATATTCATCACCAATCGTTCCCCACTTTCGCACTCCAAATGCCAAAAACCACGACAAATGCCGCAAACCTCATCGCGATCGTGTAAGTTCAACGAGAGATATCGGTGAAGTTAATTCTTCAAAGGGCTTGGTAAAGTTGTCGATTAGCGAACTTCAAAAATATTTTACCCACTTCATATATATATATATATATATATATCGAATGATTTAGCTCAAATTTTTATAAAGCCTTCGGCGATCGAATCTATTTTTTTATGGTTGACTAAACTTTGAATAGTCCTAGAAGAATAGGTTGTCAAATATATTTTTTGATAACTTAAAAAATAATAAATCGATCAATACCAAAATCTAATCACCTTCGATATTCAATAGGCCCCGTGGAATAGCGCATATTCCATCAAAATCAGTTAATTTAGACCAATTGAATTAAAACGATGAAAAAACATGCGCGTAAAATGTTATTAAAATATGTTTACGCATGTCAGCATGACCACGCGGAAAAGTAAAATTTAATGGATTCAATAGGTACATACCATGACTATGTGGGTCAATCTAAAAGTCCTTAGAAAATCAAAACTGAGCAAATTAGCAAGTTATTTTTACTGTTACTGTTTTTCAATATAGCATCCGTTGAGATCAATACATCGTTGCAATCGACGGAACCATCGAGACAAACCCTTTGCCCACTCGCACTTAAGGGTTGTTTCGTCGGCCTTTTCATATGGAGTCACTGCCTTCTCAGCGTCCGTAAACCGCTTTCGCTTCCAAGATTTTTTTAAAATTTCATATGCGAGGTCGAAGTTGTATAGGTGGATGAGCCAGTACTTCTATACCTTACATCTTTAAATAGTTAAATATTTGTCTGGCGGTATGTGGTGCGATGTAATCGTAATGTAGGAGAATTCTTCTACGAAGTTGTTTTTCCCGAACTTTTCCAAAAAAAAAAAAAAAGGCAAACAGTTGTTAGTGTACCAGTCCGCAGTGACAGTTTTTTTTTATCTTCTAAAACAATTGCCACATAATGACCTGTTATTCCGAAGAAAGAGGTCACCATCTTTTTTTCGACGCTTCGACCTCGTTATACTTTAAGTCGGCAACTCCTCAAAAGGAAGCATACAATGACCACTGATCTTTTGGTTTCGGGATCGTAACAGCAAATTCAGCTTTTGTCACCTGTAACTATATCGTATACAGCGTTTGAGTCACCACCGGCAAATCTTTGCATCACGTCGCGACACCAGTTAACACGACGGAGTTTTTGACCTTCAGTCAAATTATGAGGTATTTACCAAGTACAAAGCTTCCTGACCGCTAAATGTTCATGAAGGATTTTGTGCTTTTGACTCATACCGATGCCTAAGCTCGTCCAAATCTGCTGGTACGTCGCTCCTTTGTCAGTCTTTATCATAGCCGCACAGCACTGATGTTGTCTTCGGTCGTCGCCATAGAAGGATGTCCCTCAAGCAGATCTTCCTCAGGTTAGTGCTACCACGTTTGAACTCGTTAAGCCAGTTAGAAACAGTAGCAAGGGATGGAGCCTTCATCATGAAAGGTCAACTGAAGTCTGTTATAACTTTCTTGATGGTTTAAATGTCAACGGACGTCATAGAAAATAAATGCACGAATATTTGCTCGCATTAAATTAATTGTGGACGTTAGACAACCAATTTTTCTTTGCCACCAATTTGTGATAACAAATGACAGAAAAATACAATATACATAATAAGTTTGGTGAAGAACTCCATTTTAAAAATTTAAATACGTTTTTTTTTTATTTTAGTTTTTAAGTGGTCCGTTCTAAAAATTTTAAGTGTCACCTACGTAGCAGATACCTGTAATATGGCATAAAAAGAATACAAAAAATGTTGCTATATAGAGGCGCATAATTAAAAAGTTACACGAAAGACAGAAATTTTGTTGAATTTTGAACAATTTTGTATCAGTTTGGGAGTATTTTATGGCAATATCCAAACCTATCACCAGTCAGTGGACTACCGAAGATGTCTTGTTTACCGTATTTTGATTTGTACTTATATTTGGCGTCTTATAAACGTCCACCAAATATGTAGTATATTTAGTAGTCGGATAAACGGATACAGTTTTCCTTTTCAAAACCTATATATCTTCCATGGAATAATGATCTAATCTTAATCTTATTCAGCGCCATCTTGTAGAACTTCGAGATAACCATATGGTTGGTGCAATCGGCTCTTGCCAACAAACGCCACCACACGATGTATACGACAGACGGCACGCATAAAGCACGTAGGCGAACACGGTGTAAATGTTTATTGTCGTCAATGAACATGATCAACTGTTAGTAAGTGATGTCATTTGAAAGACGTCCAGCAAAGTTCGGTTACACGACCGCTATTTCAGAAAAATATATATATATATATATATATATGTCTATATTTCTCTTTATTATGGTAACACACAATCATTTACAATTTATAATTACTAAAGATTAGAGGTAAAATCGAATAGAGCTATAGCGCTGATAAGCAACTTTACAAAATTCAGACTTCAAATTAAAGACAAAGGCACTTGTACATAAAAACGAAAAAAAAAAGGACAAGTAAGTAATCAAAAAGTTAAAACAAACAGTTGTTTCTAATTAATCGTTTTACACGACTTACTCAATATCAATTGTTTTAAATTATTTAAAGTTTGTTAAATAGCTTTACATCTGCAAATGCTGTATTATGAGTTTCAAGAGAGCGACATGAATACTATTTGCGAGGATAATTTTTCAGAACGTGGTACCTTAAAGATTGCGACCTTCGCGTTTCTAAGGTAGGGTTGTAACATTTTTCGGCGAAATATGGTATTTTCAAAATAAGCTACAAAAATATAGTACACTTCTAAAAATATAGTATTTTATTAAAAATTAAAAATACACAATGATATTAATTGTTACTTATTTATTTTTATAAAACTATATTTTTGCACTTGCATTTTTAACAATGTTTTGTCTAAAATGAAAATGTCATATGCTTTATTACATTAAATTTTAAATTAATGTGAATCAAAGCTCATTTTTATTAATGAGATACTACTTCTGTTTCTTTCTTCCCGCCATTTCGAATTCATAACCGAAAATATTATTTCTGTAAATGCCGAAGTGGCGGGAATAGAGAACAGGAGTGATATGACTTTAAATAAATTGGGTAAGTTATTTTCAGTATTTTTAAAATATGCTGCCATTTTGCCCTGCAGTTTTTCCGTAAACTCATTTAAATCTTTTACTTTTGCAAAATTTCATTCAATGTTGTAATTTCAAAGTAAAGGTCGTCCATTTCGATACTCAGATACATACAAAATAAAACAGAACAAATAAATTATGTCGATGTTGTCAATTTGATATTGACAGGTTCGGAACCAAAGACAAAGGATTATAGACACTTTCGGATTTTGGAAACACGCATGCCTTACTCAATAGTTAATGTAAAAACGCGTTCATAAATTTAAAAAATGCGGATTTGTTTGTTAGATTTCGGTGTTGAAAATATAGTATTTTTGCGTACTATATATCACTTCAACAGTATATAGTACGCAAACTCGAAATATAGTACAATACTATATATTATAGTACGGTTGGCAACCCTATTCTAAGGGATGAGCGGTAGAGAAGGCGCGAACGCAATGAAGGGCACTTTAGCCGGCGACGTGGGTCAGTCTATTTTGTTAGTTGGAATTTTATGAAGTAACGACATACATCAAATGACATTAGGCGTTTTTTTGAGGATATTGTATGAAATTGTATGAACGAAGAATGTCTCGGTAGTCGATTTGTAGGTCTGTTGTATGATATTTATAATTTAACATTTTAATAAACATCTTTTGGACTCTCTCAATGCTCAATGACCAAATTGACGTTTATAAATCGCCATTATTGGGACGCTTGCATGTAACTATTTGGGTAATGTTGGTGATGCTTAGTCTGTGCCATTTGACAGGCATGTCTATTGGTGGTGGTCTGTGGCTGCTTTAAGGATGCTTTCGTCGCTCTTTGACCATTGCATGACAGCGGCCCGCTTAACGAGGTTGTGTCGGTTGTTTTAACACTCCTTACACCCTGGTGGATGTGACTGTCGGCAATTTCCTGAGGATGTGCCTGGTTGGCATGAAACGTATGTAGAATTAACAATTTAACGGTTGGCGGACTAAGATAATTATAAAAATAAATAACACTTGCTTAGGTGTTCGACATCTGTCAATCCTCTGGAATCAATATTCAATCCTTTGGATAGAGATTCGTAGTGGAGAGGCAAGCGTCTCTCAATACGTTCTGTATGGCGGTTGTAATAAAGGCTCCAGACCGTATTGCAAAAGTCTAATTTAGGTCTCGCGTAAGAAAAACATAAGAATTTCTACACTTGTTTCTTATCTAAACAGAGTAATTATTCTGTTTACATACCCCACTGCGTATAAATTTCGTTTGAACATTGAGAGCTAAACTTATCTACGAGCGGATCGTCTCTGGGCCTTTTTTTCTCGTCGACCGGATCGCATAGACGAAAGATACGAGCCTGCCCACGCGCTCACGAAAAAACACACTTCAATTGGCCTAAATTACGACAACGAGACGTTATTAAGCGACGGCGACAAACGGCACGCGACGAAAACAAACGCCGGTCAAGTGCAATACGGACAACGGACGCGGGGGGGTTCTCGACCCCGCCCGAATGTATTGCGGTCGATGCGTCCGCTGACGTGAAGGTAGCGTTGTCCAGTGACGCGTGAATGTCGCAAAAGTGTATGAATCATAAATTGCGTAAAAATTATATTACGATCGCGAACTCATTACGATTTAATGACAATCATATCGTAACAATATTAAAAAAGCGAAAGTTATTATATTAGGTAGCTGTCGCCAACAAATTTCCTGCGTGGACTCAAACTGTATGCATTGTATTAATAATTTTTAATAATTAATATGTTTTAAAATATCTGTTTTAATAAGTTTAGATAAATTGATACACATTATGTATATCTTCTGAAACATACACATAACTATAATAACAATAATAAATATCTATTAACATTTTAAAATGTCTGACAATACAGACCATAAGCCGCAGGTGACGCCAGTAAAGTAAGTAGGTAAGTTTTGCGATTGTGCCGTTTTATGAATATAATGCATCTAAACAATTATTGCAAATTTTGCCTAGGAAAGATATCATATGCCCACGGCAAACACGAAAGACGCCTAACAAAGCTTAGTTGGTGTGATACATTTATTTACACAAAGCTCACTAATAATACATAACAAAACAAAATATGGACTTTGTAGGTTATTCGGGGGCTTTGTTAAATAAAACTAAATAAAGTTTATGTTCACTTTTATATATTTTCTATTATTAGAGAGGTGCACTTAACTACGCGTGGAACTCGTACGGAGTTAAAACACTGACTAAACGCATATTACTCTATAACTCTATGTGACGAATCATTACGTTTATGTACTGTGCTCCGATGAAGGAACAAAGAGACCTTGTCACAACGTGTACATAGATTTATATTTTGTTGTAGTCCAATAGACTTGACTATGAATTGTTATGTATTAAATTAGTAGTGACCTTTCCTATAATAGGATTTGTCACACACATGCCGTTTGTACAAAAAACCCATTCTGTGGAAAACAATGGAGTATTTTAAACAACAACTCCATTTGTTTAGAATGTATCCTGTGACCCATATTTTTTATATGGTAAATAGAGATTTTTATAGTTTGTTTCAAGAAATATGGCTGACGGTTGTTGGATAATGTACAACTTGTCTCCCTTTATTTGTACAACTAATTTTAAAAGGCACTGAACTTCTTAATTATCGCAGTGATGTTAGAGATCGGTGTGGTTTGAAAGAAAATATAGTGACTTTGGTAGAAATAATGGTGATGGTTAGAAATAATGGTGATGGTTAGAAATAATGTAACATCTCAGTGTAGTGCTTCAAAAATATTCAGCGCTCGCGCTTCAAAGATCCTTCAAGCAGGAGATCAGGCAGAAGTAGACGTTTGTATCACGACAGATTCCAATATAGGGACTATAAGGATTTATTTTAAATATTTTTGCTACATATTATTATTTTATAAAGGCCGTATATATATATTAGGTTTTTTTAATAGTAAGTGTTTTGCATTGATATGAGAAGGAATTACGTTTAAATGTTTTGGAATCTTTCTATATTTTAATACATAAATATAATTATAATATACTAATGCCCAAATTTATACATAAGGTATATTGCGGTGGTTTGGCCGTCCGGAAAGGGCAAATAAAACTAAACCGACAAAACAAAATATATGAGTACTAAAATCTTATCAAACCGAACAGATGGCATATTAGTGTATTGATAAAGGGCCAAGTATTAAGCATTCAAAACCGACGGCTAGCATGAAAAAAATTATGGATGCCAGCGAAGCGAGAAGAATATTATGCAAAGATCGTACCGTGTAGATATCTGTGGTCTCTGCCTACCCTTCTGAGACATAGGAATGAGCTTACAATAACAATAATGCCCCAAGTAGTACCCCACAGGGATTACGGCGCCAGGTAGAATAGGGACGCCCTAGGTGTCCTAGCTGAATATCGCCTAACCGATGGGATACTGTTAAGTGGTAGTGATAAATTCTTCCGGCCCGTCGCGGCTTGCCGACTTCTCAATACGTACTGTCAAATAGTCAGCAACAAACGCGGTCCTATCAGTTTACTATTTAAATAGATCTATGAAAAGATCTATGACTTGACGTGTAATATACATTATTGACATTTGTACGCTCTAGCTATTCATACGCCGATCGCTTCAGCGGCAATTCTATCGTTTAAATACACCGATCGCAATTGATGGAATGAGATGAGTTTAAATAAATTTATTTCTGAGCGTTTGTTATTGTGTTGGCGGATTAACCACGACATCTGTGCTTATGTTCTGTCATTTCTCGCATTCGTAATTATGTTCTGTGGCGAAAACGGCTAAGGCGGCAACTTCTGCAAATTCTGTTCGGCTTGAGGTGACCGGCGAGAAAGGCGCTCAAATCATAAAGAATAACTATTTGGACTTTCAAGCGATACGCAATAGCTATTTATTCGCGCAAGCGACTATAGTCTGTAGTCGATTATAATAACTATAGTCGCACAAACGGCTCGACCGAAAGACGTGATCCGTCTTTGAAACGACTTAGGGCACTAAACTATAAATTTTGGACTTAAAATCGGAGTCGTGCGGACGCTGTGCAGTAACTCGATTCGTTTCCTAGACGCAATTAAACGCAATTCTAAAGGTTAAATTTTAAACACTATCACAACCTATAGTGTTTACTGGCTATTGCAAAATTAAATACTAAATAATACGCATACATTTTTACAGACGTCATCGGCGCAAACGCACAACTCGATAGAGATTGATCGATGACACATCAGCCTATTCTGATGAACTCTCACGACCGGCGTCATAGATCAAATTGTATACATAACAAAATCACAGAGAGCCCCGGTCCGTACAATAACAAACTATCCGTACATTCGACCAATACTCGTGCCTGTATATACGTTATCGTGTATCCAATGTTTGCACATTCGCCTCCAATGTCGACTCCAAAAGTCTGTATCGTCTAAAAATAACGCACTTGTCATTGCGCCGAGGAAGACATCGAGCGCAGAGCAAACAGGAACGAGTCCGAGTGAACTGTTCGTTAGCGCCTTATCGCCGCCGGCGACGCGGCGCCGTGCGCGCGCGCAGACATAAAATACGTGACTCAGAAAAAGCGCCCTGTACTTGTTCCAGGGTTTTCTCTTTGTGTGCCACATTTATCATCCGTGCGTGGAGTTCTAAGCTGTACTTCGTTAGACGACTGTTAGAATATAAAATAAAGACGTAGCATAACGCAACTCACATGTCTTCTATTGGGTTGATAATCATCGATACATTCTGATTAACACATGCGTGCGGTTGTGTTGTGCAATAAATATACACAACACACACACACACACACACACACACACACACATTAATTTGTGAAATCAATTGTATTGTTACGGACAGCCGCGCTCTTAGTGATAATGAGTAAGTAAATGCATTATTTTGATTTATAAAAACGGACTGAGGTTAAGAACTCTTTTTTGTTTTATTGTATTTTGTGTGTGTTAATTAAATAATTTAAATAATTGTGTTTCATTACCCTGGTAGGGATTAGTTGTTAGGAATTGTTCATTGTGTAATATTTGTCTATTTTACCTGTTTGTTTATATTTATCGCGTTTTTTAGTAGAATATTTCTAGTCTCGCTTATTTTTTTGTGTTTTGTATATTAAGTCATAAATATAAAATTATTGTGATATGCATGAATTGCATAAAAAATTGTATCTTGATGGTGGGGACCAATAAGAGGCCGAGAACCGCGGCGGTGTATACGGTACGACCGCGAATCGGTGTCCCGAGCGCATGTGGCGCTCGTACGTGAAATGTGCGAAGTGCATGGCCACGCCCTCTCGATCGTAATGTACACAGCTCATATGTGCACGTGGATGCGCCATCTATAAATTACAGAGGAATTGGTACATCCGTCGTCCGTTACGCTTAAGACCTACCTAGCCATCTAGGTCATATCCCTGCAGCTCTAGACCGCTCCTGCGTCTAGATATCGAATAGGCTCAACCCGTGCTGTTGTCCCAGTGACTTCCTGAGCCGGGAGGATCCCCTTAAGGGATCCTCCACAAGGCAAGTCACGCGCCGTCAATACCCCCGCGTGTTGTCCGGCCGCGCAAGGTGAAGCTGAATAAGGCTCCCAGCTAACAGCATCGCCGAACCAATTATGTTTTTTCAGGGGGAATTTTTTAGTGGATTTCAGCCCCACACTACCCACGCGTACGGGCGCGAGGGTGTGCAGGATAGACATTTTTTACCTCCTCCACGTCGCAAGAGGAAAAAAAAAAAATGCACCCGTCGCAGTTGTACTCCGAGCGCCGCTTGTGAAGCTCGTGCTGCAATAAGTCTGAACATCGAAACGCTGACCATCGTATTGCCCACACGCCCCAAGAATCCGTACTCCGAGGCGGTTGTGAAGGAAATCCGAAGTGAAGGCTTACGTGGCGATACTGAAATCGCTGTTTCATGCATACAAAAAAAATAAAGAAAAAAAAACGCACACACACATGAATCGTACGATTGTAATTTCACACCGAATGGGCAATTGTTTTGACAATCACATACTTTTTAACCTTAATCTTATCTATAAATGGTTTCAAAAACGGCAAACATTTTACGTCAACAGCAACTAAACTTTTTTCGCTTCGAGAAGATACGATTTCAAACAGACTATAATGGGCGTTAAACGGCTCAAGCGAACCACAAGACACAGAACATGACATGAAACATTGAAATTTATGGTTATTGGAGAAATTTTATATATTTATTAAGTAACATATGGTTATACATAAATAAATACAACAAACCGCGTAATCAAAATCAATTTAAAGTACCACAGCAGATAATAGTAGAGGTGAAATACAATTTTCTGAACAAGAAATAAGGAAGATATTATTGTGATAATATTAAATTTAAATACTGTTCAATATTGTTTGAATTATATTTAATATTAAGATATTCTAACATTATTGTTGAATAGTTTTATAAACTGAACAATCTGAAATTAGTAATAAAAATCGACCGAATACTAAATCACTCCCTCCCTTTTTTTTTGTAAATATATAATGAACCGGAAAATATGATACTTAATTTATAAGCTGATTTTAATAAATACAGATCCTTCTGGAAAATATATTCATTGAGTGGCTAGTATGGCAAAAGGAATATATTAAATGTGTCTTTTGAACGCGAAGAGGCGCGAGTGGAATTTTAAACATGTATGAGTGTACTTTACGCACAAATGTGAGAAGTCATATTTTGGCGTTTTTCTTTTTGGTAAATGCATTTTTTTTCCCTTAACTCGACGGTCAAATCATGTTATTTTTTTTTTATCAGAATACGTCATATAAAATTAGTTGTAAAATAAATGATCCATATCTTTTTCTTAGTATAAATATTTTATGCCGTTTCCTATGGTATGCAGTATTTATTTTTTTTTCTGTCAGAATACACCATATTAAAAAAAAATGTTCTGTATTGCTTCCTGCGTATGTTGTTCTGGTACTCGGATTATATATATATATATATATATATATATATATATATATATATATATATATATATTGGATAAACACGCCGCGCCATATGATCCCAAAGTAAGCAACGAGGTTTGTACTTTAGGTACCAGATAGTCGATATAATACATCCTTTTTTTTTTTTTTTGTTGTAAATATAGACACAATACATAGACGTACCTAGACTCGATAAAAAATATTAGTTTTTAATCAAACAAATGTTTGTTAAAAAGTGTCAAAATTTTAAGCATTTTGAAACCGATGAGCTTGCACGATAAGACTGATGGTTGTCAGTGGGACAAGACAGTCATGCAAAACCGTATAATGTGGAAATCTATGGTCTCTGCCTACCCTTCTGAAAAATAGGCGTGTGTTTATAACATTAATAATTGTCTTGTGCGGGAATCGAACCCACGCGCCCAACGCAGTAGTCACTACCGGCTGCACCACCCAAGCAGTCATGATAATTACTTAATTACATCAAACCGATAAGTGATACGTCATTCCAATCCAATCGAAAGGAATAAAAACATAGTATAAAAATACGTTTATCTTATTATCAGAATATGTATATACAGATTATAAATACAAGACACAAAGAAACAATGAAATATATATATATATATATATATATATATATATATATATATATGCATTAGGGTGTTTCAAAAAAAAACAAACATTTTTTTTTTCTTCTGGTATTGAAAAGCTGAAAGTATACGAAAAAACAAAAATTTTGGCACTAATTAGAGCCCTTAACATTGATATTAAGGTTTGCCTCTATTCATTTGTTGTTTTTCCATTTAAATAACACAGGAAATTTTTTTTCTTTTTTTCGAATTTTAATAACTTTGAACTGGTTCATTTGCTCGGTACCAAAACTTCAGGTCTTATAGGAAATTTTACGTTCTACAAAAAAGACCTGAAGGTCAAAGTTTGTCAGAGCCACCGCTTCAAAGATATTCGAGATTGAAAATAATACTAATCAAAAATTTCACATTTTTTCTATTATAACTTTAAAAAAATATCTTTTGTTATCTTTGTTCTACGTTTTATCAAAAATCACTTTAATTCTGTTAATCTAAGACTGTTATTTTTTTTTTGCCAATTAATTCAATACTTAACATATAAAAAGCACGAATACGTAAATATAAAGATAAAAAAAATTCTATAAATAAATTGTCCGTGTCCTATAACAGTTCCTAATAACGATTTAACTTTAATTAAAGTATTAATTTCATATAAAATATTGAATACTATTGTTTCACGGTCATGTTCAGAAAAATTAGCTGATCACTTGTGGTATTTAAACAACGAATTGTCTGTTTTATCTCTCTTCGACAAAAATGTTTCAGTCGAAACGCCTTTTTTATTTTTTTATTATATTATTTGTATTATATTTATACAAATCTTAAATGGAAATTGTTCAATAGATAAACCTATTCCAAATATATATATATATATATATATGTTTATTATATTATATAAGTATTATGTTCTTCAAAATATGTTAATGTTTAATAATTCGTCATCTTATTTTATTATAAAAATAATTATAAAGTTTTATATTTACTATACACTTTAGAAATTATCAAGTTCTTTCGTGTATATTTTCACTGACTTTATGAAATTAAAAATTCATATTAATTTTTATATTAGATGATTACTTCATTAAGCTTTATTGTGAAGAAAAATATACCATTCAACCAAAAAACAATAATAATGATTTAAAATAATTTTATACCAATCCATTGATTATTAGTTTTAGAACTGCACGTGTAAATTGTAAAAAAAAATATGACTTTCTTCCAATAACAAAATTATCGTTACTTATTCTCCTTGCATTTAAAAATGAACCTTATCTTATGATATTTAGGTCGAAATATCAAATGATAATGCTCCTTCCCTTTTTTCTTTGGCACTGCGAAATGGTGTTGCAAAATTTTACCAAGACAGTCTTGTATTAATTGATGTATATACAAGAATTGTTGAATAATTAAAGAGATAAAGTAGCGAGGGCAGATGAAGTTCAGTGTATTATGAACAAGCTATCAAGATATTCCGGTGAGCTGACTACGTCTTGTGGGTAACACAATATCAGTTTTAAATTAACTGTTTGTGTTCGGTGAAGATTTATGAAATAAATCTATGAGGCGAACGCACGCGACGCGATGATCGACAGAGGGCGTCCTGGGAAGGACAATATATAGACTGGATTGATGAACGCGATCCAGATGAAAGGGGTGAACAATTGAACATAGCACAAGGTAAAGGCCCGTGATCTCTGCTTAATCCTAAAGCAGATAATAGTGAGACTGTCTTCGTTATGATTTTTAATCTTGTCGATCGTATATATTTCACAATTACATGTTTCGAGTAGCTCTTGTATATATAACTAGCTTTCCGTCAGCGGCTTCGCCTGCGTGGAAATAGAATTTGCTCCTTCATCTTTTATACTGAGCGATTGGTCTGTCAATCCCAATGTGGTTATCTCTTTCGATTCCGGTCACGCTGTTGGTGCTAATCCCACACTAGGTTCCTTGCCCCGGCCCCGACTGCTTCCTGCTCACCGTCCGCTTTCTTTAAGAGTTTTTCGCATCGGTATAGCAGTTCTATTCGATAATGCAAAACGCGCGCGAAGTATGAACATCCATTTTTACATATCCAGATAAAAAAAAAAATTGGTTGTCTGTAAAGTTGGTACGATAATTTTACGTGATAATGTCATAAGAAAACATTGATCAAAAATTGCATACTTTTATAGATTGAATTGAATTATTATCACTGAATTGTCATTATTTTGTATAATACCAAGAAGGTGTTAATTGAAAATGACAATGTTTTTGAGAAAATTAACATTTATTTGCACTCGTTAATTCAACTATTCCTCTACTAAAATTATACAGTAAAGAGATAGATGCGTTACAAGCTGAACGCTCAGGCCGATCGTGCCTCTCTGTTGTTCCGCGCTCTCGCTCGCGCACTCGGCTCAGGCGGAACGCGACAATGAGTCATGCTTTTTCGCGCGTGCAGCCGGCGCTCATCGATTTATAAGACATTATCATGTCAAAATGTAATACTTTGAGAATTGAGAAGATTTGTGATACAACTCGGGAGCGGGATCCGGATCAGAATATTGGACGGGGTCGGGTATGAGGTTAGGGTAAAAACGGCATCGACGTAGTGAGTAAAATGAGTTCGCTATATAAAGTAGAAGAATTTATTGTATGTGCACGTGGGCGGTCTCTGTAATTTATTTTGTTTGTGTGATAAATGATAATTTATGTATGACAATTTAAATTAATATAATTCAACGTGACTAATTTTATGTTCGCTTGTAGAATGGGTATCGTTTATTTATTGATCGTGAAAAAAGTTGTATTAAGAAGAAGAAAAAAACATGATGACCTATTGAATTTCGGTGGATGGGTAGAATTTATTCTTAGTTTAGCTAAATAAAGACGGGGACGTTACTTGGATACAAAACGAAAAAATATTTTTAAAATAGTATACACAATTTAAATTAAACATACTATATTTGTTATGGGACCACGCGGCCGATATTAGCACAATTTTCGTGCTGCAGAAGCGAGCTATTCGTGCTGTTTATGATCTGAGACCGATGGCATCTCTCAGAGGAAAATTTAAGGAAATTGATATCCTTACCTTAGCATCACAATATATATACGAAAACCCGGTATATGTCAAGAGAAATATAGAATCATTCTAAAAATGGAACGACATCCAAAACATTAACACTAGACATAAGAACGATCTTGCTGCTCATAAGACTCGTCTAAGTAAAGTTAATAAATCATTTAAGGGGATGTGTGTACGCTTTTATAATAAGATCCCAACTGAAATTCAAAATCTGCCATTTGCTGAGTTTAAATTCTTCTTTAAACAGATATTATATAGCAAGGGCTATGACACCGTGTCTGAATATCTTAATGAAAAAAACCCATAGGATTGAACCGCTTGGCTACCAGGTTGCTTCATGTTATTTCTAAGTGTTGTAGTAAATTATTAATTACTGAATATTCTGTATCGCCGAGTAAAAAAGAGCGTTGAGTTTTTCGCCCATCCTTCTCAAGGTGAATCAGCATCTGGAATGGGTGGTAATGTTAATGTCTAAAACAGTCGTTTATGACGCATTTCAAGTGTAATTTTTATTACCTACGAAATAAAGATATTTCTGATTTGATTTGATGGACAAACGATTATGCGAGCCAGCAGAGCAGACGGTCATCGCCGCCCATGGACAATTATTGCTTGACAGTATCATTACATGACAACACTAAATTTGCTTTTATATTCTTATTAAAAATATAATGCTTACCCCCATAACCCGCGCACTCTAAACTCATCTGAATTGACGTCGACAAGAAGAAATAACTGGTCATTATACTATTTTCGCAAATCAACTATAAACGCGGAACCTTCGCAGCGCAGGCACGACACGCGCTTGACCATCGCCGAGCGGGCCTGGTCTACGACCCGCCGCCGCAGCGCCGAGCGAAGTGAGCACGAGGTCAAAAGAAGACAGTGGCCGATTGCTTTTTAATCGAATGCACTGCTGCATGTTGCGTAACAGCTAATTAACAAAATGATAATAGTGCATTTTTTTTTGAGAGCGGGCGTTGCGCAAAACGATCAATGCAAATAATTGCATTTCGATTACTACAGCGGTACAGCGTCGGTGAAGATACTTTGAATTGTAACACGCCTATAGTGGATTTTAATGGGCCAATTGTTGAGTCGACCCGCCCGCAATCTCGTCGAGTTCGAGGGATATGGGGCACTAACCTTTCCGCGCTCTGTGGTTTACACGCCTTAGCGTGTGCTCTCCGAGGCACGGAACGTGGTTAAATTTGACTTGAATTAAAAAATTAGGGGTCAGGCGGCAAGCGTTCGGGACCGAAGCCGCTACCTACCGGTCTGGAGACGATAACTCTAACGACTGAGCGACCGTCGTTCATAAATTTTGCCATGATCGATTTTAATCGACATCGCGAACCTGAAAGTCGATATGTTCGAGTTGTTCTCAAGCAGGCCGACCGATCGAAGCGACATCACGGAGAGACGTGCGCGCAGTAAATCGAATCGATGTCGATATCGGAATGAAATCGAGAACCAACACCGGAAATGGAGATAGGGTTGAGAACTTGTGTCCGCACTTCCGTCGTCTGTCCGTGAAAAGTCTAAGCGTTCGGGTCGTTCGTTAGGGTTCCGTGCGTCCGAAAATAAAAAACGGATCGGAAATCTTATACGGTCACTCGTGCATCCTGTCACGGCCGATTCGCTCCAAATCTACCGGACCGATTATGTCGAAAAGTTAGTGCACGTATGAATTTCTGCGACCGTAACAAGGGCGTGTGACGTAAATAAATGAATTTTGAATATGAAGATACCACGTTTAGGGGGTAAATTACAAAAATTACAAAAAAAAAGAGTTTTGTAAACGGAACTATGTGATATATCAAACGAAAGAGCTTATAGTTAGATTTCCAAAAATACGTTCTTTTTTATTTTTAATATACAGTTGAACCTCGATAAGTTAAAGTCCAAGGGAAACACAAAATATTTTAAGTTATAGAGGTTTTAAGTTATCAAGGGTTTATGTTAGGGATAGGTTAACATAGAGGTAGGTATGTACACATGTATGTATGTACTCTTGTTCCACCCTTTATCAGCGTATGTGAGTGTTGTTAGTTTTCTTTTTGAATTCATTTTAAGCCAGTTTTATCACACAGTAAGTAAAGCGATGTTTCCAGGACAATGATCAAAAATTTGTGATCCAAGGCTTACTTATGTCTTAAGGCTAACCGCTGCAATTTAAAGGATTTCGAAGAAGCAAACAATAGATGACATATATATTGTTTACGTTAACAATTTAACTAGTGAACACGTGCAAGCAATAAATACCGAAACCTTTTGTTTTGCACACTTTTTCAAAATGACTCATTGACAAACAATTTTATGTTATAGAGGTAGCGGAAACATTTCTTTAAGTTACTGAAGGCTAATACAGAGATTACTTATTTAAGTTATAGAGGTTGCGTATTTTAAGTTATAGAGGTTTTGGGCTCTGATGGGAAGGGAACATATTATTTTTTAAAGTTATAGAGGTTTTTAAGTTATCGAGGTTTGAGTTATCGAGGTTCTACTGTACCTATTATTTTATTTACGAAAATAGATGAAAATTGTTCATCGCCCTCTTTTCTCCTAAATTACAGCGCCTTAAGTTAAAAAAAATACAGAAAATGGCTCTTTACTTACAGATTCCAGGAAAACATAAAGAGACTATGGCTTTAAAATGACATGGTAAATCTCGCAATGTGGTGCGTAACAAACTTACATTTGCAGTTGTTTTCCTTACCACAAACAAATGGAATGGAATTGCAAAAAAAAAATAGACACCGCATTCGTCGTACGGAACCATCTCCATACGAGTTCAACTCTCACTTATCCTGTTTTTTTTTGTATCGCTTTCTTATCGCCTTACTAACAAAATTATACATTTCATATAATCTCATCAGCCAATTCATCCAATCAAGAATTGAGGCTTCAATTTGACAAAAGTCAATAACTCGCAGTTCGATGCGCTCGCGGTCGAATTGACTTTAGCTTCGGTGGTGGCGCACCGATCGCTCGCACCGATTAAACGTCATCGACGTTTTTAAACATCGAACAGGTTTCGAATTCATGGATACCAAGTTTTCAGACCTTCGCATATCGACAACACGTGACCGGAATGCTGGCACAGCGAATTGTTGACTCGTGCTGTAATATTATATTAAGGATAAGCGTGACAACGACATCGTCGATTATATAAAAGCGAGCGGTCACACGACCGGGGGCCGACTACGAAATACATACGACATATATAATCAATATCCAAAGACAATACAGGAACGCCTTTAAAGCTACGCGCGATAGGTCCCACTGATCATCGAAGTGTCCGCGTCCACGACCACCACTGGCGTATGCTCAGAATCCTTGGTAGGGTGGTGAACAATCCTGGGCATCTACATAACACATTCGTCGTGGTCGCTTCGTACCCCTGCTGGCCGGTATACCGCGAAATTGAATATACAAACCGAGTAAGACGGAAAAAACTGTTCTGCTCGAGCGAACAGTTGCTAAAGTAGTGCAATAAATATAGTAATAAATAGCATATATTATATTGTGACAAAAATAATATATAAAATTTATTCAATTCCACTGAAAGACGAAGCGACGATTTCGGTACGACATCGATACGGTCTCGATCAATTGAAGATAATATATTATCGGCGCCGGACCGTCCGCCGCGGGCCAGTACGGTGGACGCATTCCTACGTCGAGTTCGTTGAACTTGACGCGTATACGGCCGTTGTCGGCGGTATGCGTCTGCGCAAGCGGGGCACCCGATTCCCTATTCGCTGATCGATCGAAGAACGATCTATTCCGGAAGTTTCAGAAGTCACGTCAGGAGCGCGCCAGGCGCAGGCGCTGATGGGCTATGGTGTGACGGAGGCCTCGAAGAAATCGTTTGACTTGTATTCTGATATTTTCATTCGGGTGTTATTTGGATTTCAGTGCCAACCCTTAGGCGGTCAAGGGCTTTGCGTAGCCTAAGACGACGCAGGGCATACCGGATGTTCGCTTTCCCCGTACATCAATTTAGGGGGGTTTAACGATGTCTGAGAGGAAATCTCCTTTTTTCCTCACACAGGAGGTGAAACTTCTTGAAAAATTCCGCCCCCACACCATTACTTAGGCAACGATATTGCCATATACTATGTTGTCTATTGTTAGATTTTACACGATCCATAATCATGGCGTGCTCATGTAAAATGTTATAAATCCCTCTTTTCTCGTTGGCCAGATCCATCCTTTAAACCTCCTCGTCATAAGCATCCATTTATTACATGAGGCCAAAATTTGGGGGCATAATGTCAATAACATCAACTTTTAAAAAACATAAATCATTATACGTACAAAAAAATACATTCAAATTTGCTTTTATTGAGCACTTTTTTCATAGCACTGCATGCAATCCCACGATAATCTGTACCCGGAGTTCGACCACGCGTGTGGTCACCCGTCGTGTTAATGAGCCTCGTGGATGAAAATCTCGAATGGATGCATGAGGAGGATCTGGATACTTCTAAGGAATGTCTTTCTACACTAGCAAAAATCACAGACTACATGTGCCCTATTGTTACATAAGAAAAATTAAATGAATGGTTGTATAATAAATGTGAAATTAAAAAAAAAAATATACTATTGTCTCTATCCACTTCAGATTATATGAGATTTTTATAAATTTGTTATAACACACCTTAAGGTTGTATTATTCTTCCACTTTGTGGTAATAAACTTAATATTTTAACAATTAGAGCAGTTGTAAATCGTAAGGGGGTTGAGGGGTCCTGCCAAATCTCACCAAGAGGGAGTCCAAATTAAGAAAAAAACTACTCAAGTAACTAATGGACGCTTCCTACATAAGACTGTCTTTAGACATAGGCCACTTCTATTTATTGTTGAGTTTCTAAAATCCCTTATTCCCATAAGGACGTCCGGGTTAAATACGAACTGTATCTAGGTCTCCCACGATAAACTTCCGCCCGCCAAAGACGACGTAGTTCTACGTCTTTTTGTGTTCCACATCTAGATTGTCTATTAAAGGTAAAAAAAAAAAATCTAATGTTATACAAAAATAAATGTGATTTTATGCACTGGTAATAACTTAACAAGGTTCTACGTCTAACGGTTTCTGAATAAATTGGATAGGAGTGTTACATGCATTTTTTTTTCCTTTAAGGCGCGGTACCATAAAGAATTTACACAATTCAAACAGCCTTTTATGCCATGGATACTGTGTAAATGCAGAACGGACAATAAAACTATATAACTTTTATGGTATCGTAATTTCTTTTATCTTTATTGCTTTAGCCAATTCACGTCAATTAGTTTGTATTCACACACGAGATATTTCAGCACGAAATCGTATTTTTTTTCAATCTTTTGATTGTTAGTCGAATCACTGGCGATTCTACGATTCGTGCTGACCACACTTATTGGTGTTCGCACGAAAATTTTATCGTGCTGCGTGTACAAATAGATTTTAACAAGAAACGTGAATACAACATATTGTAAAAATATGAATATGCAAATCCAGGGCAGGGTAAAATAGAATTAGCAGTGATTGTTTTAATTTATGATTTGATGTCCGTCCGTACGTACGCTTATTTTTAATACTACATCGACTATATAACCCGAATATTCCTCTTTTTAACGTGGAATTACCTTATAAAATTTAAAATATCTTTATTTCGTAGGTTACAAAATGACACTTGAAATAGGTCATAATTTTTTGCGAATCTACACTTTACCGATCGTCCGGAAGGCAGTTTTCCCTCAAGAAGAACGAGCGAGAAACTTAAGGGTAGCCCTTTTCTAATTTGTAACTCACCAGGTTTTAGTACGTATTAGGTTACAATAGCTTAAGGGTTATACGTATGTATTTATCGCGGTTTTCTCTTTTTAAGCAGTTCGATCGAGTCGCTGTAGTTTTCACAGATCGGCCGTCAGGCGTCGCTTATCATTTATTATGTAATTTTAGGTTATTTATGCAAACATTTTATCTATCTAAGTTGGTCGTTTAGCTTATCATTTCTGTTTACGTGCTTGCTTACTGAAAGTAATATTTGTGCCTTTTTGTATACACGGATATATATATTTTTTGCTAAAAAATTCAGTTTAGTAATTCTATATCATTAGATTATTGCGTGGCGCTAAAACGCGTGTTAACCAAAACTTTTACTTATGACTGAAGAGCGTGAAGAAGTCTGCAATTTTCGAGCTGGGCAATGTTGTCTCCTTTTTTTAAGAGCAACACTACCATATGCTTACTAGAAGTTGGAATTCGTATCTTTGAAGAAAACATGAATTGATTTTCTCGGAGGATCCTAGGTACCAGTTTTCCTCCTGCGCTGTACGCTCGGTGCCTCATTGCACTTCAGCCGTGTGGGCACCGTCGGTCTTTTGTATCGCTGTCGATGGAAGTTGTCAGGGTTTTTTGACGCGTGAATTTCGTCTGTACCCGCTTTCAGCTAATTATCTGGTACTGTTCAACGGACAGGATTCCAGAGGAAGGCTTCGGATGCCCCGTCACTCACGACCGTCTTATCAATACGGACCGTATTTAATAGACGAGGGTCTCGAAGATCTCAGGTGTCCAGCGACGTGTCTACGATAGGAAAGGGGCATGTGCGCCGGTGACCGCAGCTTTATAACTCATCTTGAATTTAGAATCATCATTTTTAGGGTACCGTCGGTGAGTTCGACGGTATTCAAAAAGCTGTCGCACCAAGGCCCCCGCAGAGTTGGTGACGTAACGCGTTCTGATCGGCGTCAAAATAACACTACACCTATACCTCCTGGCCTAAGGAACGCGACGCAAAGTGATACGGACATATCCTAAGCTGCATGAGCTCAATGAGTCTTAGCTGTCAATGAATCGAAGTACACTAGAACGTACCTAACTTTGCCGCTCTGAATTGCCTGCGTACGATGCAATGCGCAGGGTATTACCGTCCCCGACCCTTCCTCCTTCTCCCCCGCGTGCCTATTTTACGCGATTGCGACGCTTTCGTGACTAACTTCACAGCGGAGCAGAGCTTCGTGCGTTGTACTGTAACCGTGTGTTTACACCATTGACGGAGGGCGGGGGGGGGCGGGGGGTAGGGATCGGAACGGTACTCCAAAGTTCGTCGCGCGCGACAAAACAATCGGTAATAATAATTTCGTAACGGACGAGGTGTTGCGTCGACTCACAGACCATAGAGTGGTCCGGCGTGTCAAGACGAACAGAAATAACGGTAAATAGGAACGTATTTAACTAAAAAAAAAATACTGTAGTGAGTCTTGATGAGTAGTTTCAATTTTTTCACCTTCCATTTTGGCATCCGACCGCAATACGGAACTCGGGACAGACCGCATCGACGGCGTCCACAGATTCATCATAAGTTATACGCGTTACGTACATGCGTCTGTATATCACTCACGGTCTCTAGTTCATGTAAGAAAAGAACTTTGGGGGTTCCAAATTCTAGTAGTTATGGGACGGGACATAAGTCTATCATATTGAGACATTTTAATTTAAATTCGCTGTCCCTATCATTAACTCATTATTTAATAGTATTAAATCTTACATAAAGCAGGTCTATTGTACCGGTAAAGCGCTTTTTGACACTTTAAATGCGTGTATCAATCAGTCTTATTCGTTTTGATTAAAAAAAAAATCCAAACCGTAAAGATGGCCGTCGGGTTGGTTCGTCGTGAAATTGCAATCGCACTAAATTTCAATCAAACGGGTAACGTAGATATGATTTTGAAAAAAATATCTTGATATGTAATGAGCAGAAATATTTACAATGTTTATTATTTAGATATTAAAATGAAAATTTAATGCTATAAAAAATATCGTTAAATACATCCCTACATGTACATCTGTCTTTGAACGTACCTACGTGATGTATTAAAATCCACGTATGCGCCCGTATGGGTCGGAGATTGATTCTTAAGTACTATTGACAACTGAAAGTTGTATACTTAAAAAATAGTAACCGGATTTGGCCCAGAACAATTTTTTAGAAAGCTATATCTGTGTTTTTTCTCAGATTTCTAAAGTTGGTAACGAGTCGACAAAGGTAACGAGTTTAAAAGCTAATAAATCACAAAATACATATTTCGTATAAAAACTTTCATTACAACTTTCATTTGACTTTCGCATAAAGCCTTTAAACTATCCAATAACACGTCACATCCTTAATTTTATTAATGGATAAGAACTCCAAAATTATTGTTCTTAAAGCGGCTGACATGAGGCGCCTGCCTGTATGTGCAATTTCATTAGAATCGATGAAAAATGACCGAGTTCCTTTTTCGTCTTTGGCTACGAAACCCTAAAAAGGTATGAAGAGACATGGAACATGAAGAAGGCCATTAAATATGAACAGCTTGAGAAAAAGGCGACCGGCCAATTAGATGTCCATGAAACATCTTAACTGGGGCATTCCCTATCAAACATGATTGACGACGCCATGTTAGCCATCAACGGTCCGATTGATTGAACTATCGATGGCATCGCACATCGGACAGTGATTGAACGAATCCAATCAGGGTTTTTATTAATATGCCATCTTATTGTTCATACATTTCACTTACTTATGTGATGTATCGTACATATCTATCAATCGATTGGTTTCATACTAAAATTTCGTTTCACGCACGTTCACTGGTAACGTGTTCATTTGCTGAGATTTGAGCCAGGATAGACTAAAATAGTAGATGCAAATGTAGGTATTAATAAATGTCCACATGGTTTAATATGCCACTATTGAAGTATATATCTATTTCTCAAAAAATATTACTTTACATTAATTTTTTTTACCTATACAAGTGTAGAACGTTTAAAATATTTTTTTTTTCAAACTAAATAATTGCAATATTAAATATAGCTAAATAGATGGGCGATTACAAAAATCATATTGGATTCTGAGAGGAATTTTAAATAAATATATTTAACTAAAATGATATCTATCATTAACTATTCAATAATTAATACTATATACAGCATGTATTATATAAGCGATAGACTACGACGTGAATTCATGAAACGATTGACATATGACAGTCAATTAAAGCAGTCTCAATTTTAGATCTATGGTCCATGTTTACGCTTTTAAAAATGGCCGTCAGCTGATCATGTTCATATGGGTAATTTTGAAAATTTAGGCTGCAAGTTTTCTAAAAAAAAAAACGGTAGCGTAGCAGGTGCATCTTAAAATTGAAGTACATAAAGAATACGCATGTTTCTCCGTCCATGAAGAACGATCCCATTAAATTTATATGTGAAAGTAATGCCCTAGATAAATAATTAATTTGTTAACCATAAATAATAAAAACGGGCCGTTTTTGTTAGCGAATTTTTTAGATGAGAAATTAAACTAACCACTGGGACAATCTGGTCTATGGAACGTGCACGTGTTACGAAATTTCGCAAGAATAATATGATTCATATTTCTTCGAGTAACAAACAAAACTTATGTAAATCTCAAAACTACTGTACATCATCTTATTATTAGTAGGTAGTTAGGTATTTCGGGAAATATCTTAATCGAAATTATATTTTTTTTTTAATCAACCACCAGTATTGTGATTATAATTAGATTATTATAACCATCTTTCATAACCTCACCTGCCGGCCCTGATGACGTCACCGCACGCCTCCAAAAATACCCCCTCGCCCTGGTGCAACCAGACGCCGCCGCTTTTCGCGCAGAAATAGTATTTGCCGCCAAAACACGGTAGGCTGACGCGGACGCCGGCGGGGGACCCTTCGGGGTCCTTGTGCAGGACGGCGACCGGCGAGCAGGGCCCGCCTTCGACGCCCGGCGAGTCCACGACACCCAATTGTGCGTTGTCACTTTCTATGCGCAAACTATAATCGCACGACCGATAGTCGCACGCTTTCCCGTCCACCGACACCGTGCGCACGTATTTCTGTGCGTCGACATTGTTATCGCACAACAACAATATGAATATTATTAAGCTACTAGTCCGTAACACGTGCCGCACTGACGCCATCTCGGGAGTGACTGGGGTAATGCGCGCGCGCGGCGTCCCGAGCCGTGGCGGCGCTGCTGTATCGCTCGTCTGTCTGCTCTGTCTGGGTTCGGCGGGCCGTCGCGAGAAACCGTCGATCTGCGAATGGGCATTGTCATGCACTATCCAAAAGAAATGACTTAATAGTATTTATATACATTTTTATTAGAAAGTTTAGACTATTTTAAGGATATAAAGTGAATATTTCTACTTTTTCATGTTTCCTCTAATCGTATTTTAATTTTTATTTTTGTTACCGATAACGTAACCACTAACATAAATTACAGTGGCTGACGATTAAAAAAAATCCCATGACAAACTTTACAATAAGGAAATAAAGTCCAATTTCAACATCGAAAATTAATAGACAGACGAAAATTTATAACATTTCATGAGGTAAAAGAATAAGACGAGCCACCAGAAAGCAAGGTCACCGTCATCCATGGACACGTGCAACTCCAGAATGTACACTACTGCAATGCTGATATGATGAAAGGGAGGCGTATGCCACTGAGGCTCTCACTCTTAGAACGAAAAGCAACAGCGGAAGCAGCTACTTTACATCTGTACTGTGTGAGAGTGTGGTGATTGAAAAGTATCGCGACGGTCTCCAGCTGGCTCATTTTCGCATTACAACCAAGTCAATTTAATCGCTTTACTGGTAAACATTGTAAATATGGTCAGTCAGGCATGCAAAAGACCTTTTAACTTTTCCCAAGCGGAAGCAAGGAATAATCATTTTATTTATCTTATTATTTATATCAAAAACATGAATACTTTACGTAAATAGACGATATTTGTGCATGTGCACAATATTTTCGAAAATGCATTGTGATACTACTGTCAGAATGCTGTTCGCCTAATTTGCATGAAATGAGTCTTTCTGTTATATAAAAATAGCTTTTGTATAAGTAGCGATGCTCCACAGTAAAATGCTATAAATATTTATGTAAAGTCTAGCCTTGTTAATCACTTAAGCCGCAGGCCTATTTCTATTAGACAATTGAGATATATGTCGATATCACAATTTAACTTAACACCTAAAAATGCTATCGAATATATAGTGTAGTATAATTTAATATTACTTTTGTGTTCAAAAATTTTATATTACGTAATGAACATTTTACAGTTTAGTTTTATTTGCGTTGTGTGACAAATTATTCACAGCAAAACAATTTGAAATTTGAATAAAAACACTGTCTGGCCTAGTCGAATGCTTGTTCCAACTGTCAGTTGTGAAAAAAATATAAGTGTCATGAGATAACAATACAGGTTGATTTCTACGTCGAATATGGCAAAATCGGTAACACAAACTGAAAAAAGGAAAGGCCCTAAAACAGATCCCCGAGGAACTCCTATTATCACTGGCGATCCAAAAGATTTAATCTTATCTACATCCACTATCTGCGATCTGTTGTTTATGTATGATATAACTAACTTTAATGAATTATTTGTAACGCTGTGGTGCTTTATGTTTGGAATTGGCGTGCCGTGCACTCACGCGTCACTACGCGATCAAACGTCTTGGATGGATCACAAAAGCTTCAATGACTTAATAAAAAATCCTTCCACGCCTCAAAAATATATTTAATCAAACAGGCTCCTGGACCAGTTGTGGATTGATTATTAGTGATTCTACTCTGTTGAATATGAAGTTTTTCAATTATTTACAAAATTCATAAATGAAATAAATACATTGCGTGTAATAGAACTACTATGCTATTGTGTGCTATTGTCTCCATCTAATAAAATCTATCATATAAAGCATAAATAAAGAATTTGAAAAATCAGAAACCTTTTACGATTGAAAAATTAATCGAGAAGTACAAATTAGAACTTTTCAAACCAAAATTATAAGAACCATAATAATGAACAAAACTATTGCAAAAAGAAACAACCCTGTGGATAGTTTAACCAGTTTATTCATGAACATTTATCCTCTAAATAGCTTTTGCGTAAATCCTTTTTTGTGAAATGTTCGCTCAATAAAGATTTTAAATTTGTTTATGGGTAAATTCATATATCCTCAGAAATCTCATTGAATATTCGCACGCAGTCTCCTATAAGAATTCGCCATTTGCATATTTTTTTTTGCGAGACAGATGGAATAAATTTGCAATGAACGCATTGTTAAAATACGCGTTTAGGACTCCCAGTTGGATTTGAATTTGGCCTTTGAATTTTCGCTAAGCGCATAACTAATTTTGTTCTGACAGCCGGTATCTGTTTATTTAGCTACAATAGTAACATCTTTTTTTAAGCTGGTAATGAACAAGGAAAATCTAAGCGTGGATAACCAAAGCCAATTGTTGACTTCTAACTAAAAACTGCAATCAGTTCTGGCAATCTCTAAATCATAGAATTGAGCATTTATTGTTTAAACTTCCAGTCTTATTTTTAAAATTTTTCTTTGCATTAGACACGTGCCGTCCAATCGTTGATGACGTCACGTTACAATAGCGACGAACAAATAGAAATGTCTCTGTCACAGACAGACAGACTGGGATCAGTAACGCAAATAAGACGAGCTACGGAACCCTCGGCGCGCGAGCCTGCGCGCGCACGCTGTTTGTTTGGCCACTCCATATTATTATTATCGCGCGTTCGCGGAACGAAGGCCACGTGACGCTCGCGAGCGCCGACCGGCACATTACATTATCTTTGACAGGGCGTATGCGCCGAACGAGTCTTTTATATTGGTACTAGCATTCGTTTACGGCTTCGCCCGCGTGGACGTATAAACGTCGATTTTCTTTTTTTTTCAGAGCATCAGGAGGCAAACCAACATCGAGACCCGAGAGAGTAGGTGATCAGCGCTGCCCATGGACAAGAGTAATGGCGGAGGAGTCACCAGTGCGTTGTCGTTCTTTGGGGACATGCGATGGAGGGGAAAATGGACCACTGGTAATCTCACTTACTGGACGAAGTCTTTTAATTACAGAATTCCCTATTAACTATTACAAAGTGGTTTTCATAGAAAGGTCTATAGTTTCTTAGAAGGCCGGCGGCACACTTGTCACACCCCTGCAGTTGCGGTCGTGGACCGCGGTGATCACCCACACTCCGATGGCTCGCATACCCTATTAAAAGCACCTTAAAAGAATGCTATAAAAATGTCCCCGATCTCGCTACCGACCCTGATCCCTGTCCGGTTAACTATAGTCAACTATTTGTATTTGTTTTGTCTATGCGTGATGAAATCAGAAAAACCCTTAAGTTTCTTGTTCGTTCTTCTTGAGGGAAAACTGCCTTCCGGACGAGCGGTAAAGTGTATATTCGCAAAAAATTATGACCTATTTCAAGTGTCATTTTGTAACCTACGAAATAAAGATATAACGATTTAGAATTCTTATTTGAACAAGGACTAGTTCCTATTAAAATGATTTAAAAAAGTTTTTATTCACGCCATATACTTATAGTTGAATACAGCGACAAATTACCCCCTCCTATTGTCCCTTCTCGCATCTCGCTCACTTCTGTACATACATCAAGCGATAACGCGTCCGTAAATTAGCTCGTTATACTATCTTATATAATTGTGAAATCCGACTATATTCCAAACGTTCTGTGCTCTAGACAGCGGTTGCAACCGAAAGTGTGGGCAAAATCACACAGAAGGGTGTATTTATCACTCTTCTATTCATTCTGGTTTGCTAGTGCATGAAGTTTTAGGGATAGGTGAACAAGGGAATTCCCCTACAGTCGCTTACAGTATTATTTTTTGTGTCCTAGGATTCCGGTCGTTTTTCAATCGAAGTCACACAAGAATTTTTTCCTCTAACAAAGGGATATTTTCCCGTTGTAGAGAGGAAGTAACACAGGTTTAAAAGGAAAATATTGCTTGTAGAATAGTGAATAGATGAGTTATTAATTTTTTTTTAAATATTTACTTGCGGTCACTCCTGACAAACATTTTCCTCTTATGCCTACATTTTGCCTGTGTTGGCCCCAAGGCCGCTGTGTAAAGAACGGCGAGTTTAAAATATATGCGTTCCGCATGCGCACACGCATTGCACATTTTGAGTCTGTGGATAGCCTTTTCTGCGCCCTGCGCGAGCTTCTATAACTGCGCCCTTGTTTTTTTTTTAGATATTATAGGTACCCTAGCTAGAGAAATGCTATGTATAGGCCTACTCTATTTCATTCAGGGTGATAAAATAAAGCACAAGAACCTTGGTGTTGGTGGACCAATTATCTAATACTTGGGAAGAAAAATCTATTTCTTTAACGAACTGGAACTGATGTGGGTATAAACAAGCTGACGAGCTATTTAAGTGGATTCTTCGCCTATCGTACCACCCACTGTGTTTCACTCGCTAAAACTCAAACGCAAGTTTACTAGTGCCAATGCGTTGTCCACCCTGTTGCTTAAGAATCAATTTTTGGTCCACTTTGGTCTTCATATTTCTATAATAAAATAACATCCTGCAAAGTTTCAGTAAACTCAAAATTTGATTGGAGCATTGGGACCGGACGAAAATCGATCCGACATAATATCTAGTTTGATTATAAAAATTTCCGACGGAAGGACAACATCTAAAACGGTTGTTTTTTTAATTCCATTTTTCAGCTTCAGCGATACAATAGTTTAAGAATTTTGCGCACATGAAGTTGTTTGTTTTGGTCTTATGGACCAGTGAGATTTTAACATACGATTTAAACGTCATTTTGACCGTTACCATCACACCGACGGCAGCGGTCGTCAACAGCCGTCGTCAACAGTCAACTGGCAAATCATTAAGAGCAGAAAATACATCTTATTTACGTTGATGTTGGTATCCGCGAGCAGTGTTAGGTCTCAGCGACATCCGAAATATAAACACTATGCGCGCTTAAATATTTCCGGGAGGGCAAAGGAAATATAGATTTAGGCTTGTCTATTCATCGAGTACGAGTTTCGGGCACCACTCAGCCCGTTCGACGTAGAATATATTGCTAAATTTATCCTCTATCGACATCGGTTCGTTGTCTGAAACGGGAGCCTTAGATTTCGCCCTACCCGCAACCAACTAGACGATAAAATGCGCATTTGCTGAATCCTGTTGTTGTAGTAGGGATTTCCAAACCGTTTTAGGGTTAAACAAAGTGTTAAACAAAATGGCGTCCCGGGTTCATTTTTGTGTAAACTACACGTATACCAAGTTTTGAGAACACAAAGGAAGTCCTATATTTATCTCCTTAACTCGGCCAACTGTTTTTAATAGATTTCATAAAAATCTAACTATTGTATTTGTCCTCATGACGCAAATTTTGAAAAATTTTGCAGCTCGACTTAGCTCGACGAGCTGAGTCAGAAAATACGTATGGTTCAAAAGTTTATATATGTATGTATATGATATAACGCGGGGCTTGTCAGCACGATGGCGTCTACAATTCTCTATAGATCTTAATGAAACTCAACATACATGTTCTATAGACGATTACAAAGGCTGAGTTCAAATATGAGCCAAATCGGTGAACTAGTTTAGAAATTACAGCATTTTTAAAATGTAGAAAATCCTAACATTATATGTTTCATATGAATTACATACGAAAATAAAATGAAATCTACTTCCATATCGGCTGCCGAATGGTCTTTTTTTGCAGATTATATAAGCTGATAAAAACATACCCTGAACGATTTAAAAACTGTCGCCACCATCCCAGACCTTGTAGTCTGATGATCCAGAAAGAGAAGACCCTTCCACGTATCTACTAACTGAATGTAAAGTATTTCTTAACAAATATAAAACATAAAGAACTATTGATTAACTTAAAATTTGCATGAGAAAGTGAGACATTAATTAAGTGAGAGAGAAAGAGATAAAATAGTGCTCTTGTTACCTGTTAATTTCTTTTAAAGGCAATCAGAATACCTACCGGGCGATGCTGGCGCAAAATGCTGATGTTTGCTATGTTAAGTTAGAACAATAGTTTTAGAGAATTTCTACTATTTTGTCAATATGAAGATTGTAACAGAATTAACAAATATATTTTTTATAATTAACTGAAGAATGACTGAACACCTGCGTCTACTCGGTTATGCTGCATTATTTGTATTTCAATCACGATTAACCTTTTTCTCCCATATATTTCAGCTTTGCTGTAATATATTTAATCATAGGTTTTACGTGTCTTTGTTGGTTTTAGACGCTTGCCTGCAACATGCATTAAAATGCAGCATGCAACCCACCGCTGACCCTCGAATCTGCCTCTCCACTACGAATCTCTATCCAAATGATTGAATATTGATTCCAGAGGATTGACAGATATGGAACACCTGAGCAAGTGTTATTTATTTTTATAATTATCTTATTCCGCTAACTGTTAAACTGTCAATTCTACATACGTTTCATGAAACGTACTTAGAATTAGCAATTCGATATATCTGTCAATCCTCTGGAATCAATATTCAATCATTTGGATAAAGGTTCGTAGTGGAGAGACAGATTCGAGGGTCAGCGGTGGGTTGCATGCTGCATGTTAATGCATGTTGCAGGCAAGCGTCTACTATGGATTTCCGCGAATTAACATCTCACACCATACAATATTTGTTGGTTTTGTTGCAAAAGCCGCGACAGACAGATGGATGTCAAAACGATTTCTTACAAGTTCCGATTTAGAATACAAACAGGAAAGATTAGATTATACGTCCGAGTGGGAGGCCCGACGTTTGATAGGCCGTTGGCAACTTGGAACATGGCTATGTATCTGTCTAGATAACACGCGTTTGTGAGCGGGTGCGTGTTCTTAAAATGCAGATTCATTGTTAGATTACGCCGTACAAATCTGCGTATGAAAAAAAATCTGTTTATCCGGACATCGGTATCAAAAATAGCTTTTCTATATAAAAAAAATGTATAAACACAATTAAAAATCATAATTTGTCATTACTTACATCAATACCCGTGGAAGGACCAAGAGCCGAATCAAGACCGACACTGAGATTGACAACGAGACCGCCACAAAGTTATGCATACGTTTCGTGCCAATGCGGCACATCCTCAGGAAAGGTTACACAATAACATCGACCAGGGAGTGCGTCGGGAGTATTATGAATTCACCAACAGATTCTATTCCTATCACCAAGAATGACATATGCACATGCAATGCATACTTCGCGCAATGTCATAACACAACAGAAAACAATAGTTTTAATTTAGGCTCAGCGAAGCGAGCCGGTAACACCCAGTACTTATTATATGCTATCTAAGAGGCGATAAAGTTTAAATTCGAACACTGTACTTTAAAAAAAATATATGATCTATCCATTAAAACATTTCTGGCTACGGGTCACTTGTTAATTGTTTTTTTTAACCGACTTTAAAAAAAAGGAAGAAGTTATATGCTCGTCAGTATTTTTTTAATTTTTTTTACGTATTTCCAATATAACATCGGCAACTGTGGACATTTTTCGAACTCTTTGTTATGTTTGAAAGCATACACTCCCAAGATGGTCCACCAGTCACCAAGTCACAGATGTGTTGATGGCATCTCAGGGCGATCGAGGGATACCCTCAAATATCATAGGCACGTATAGTGTGTTTGAGCTCGTTTTAATTTATTCAATTTTTCGCGTTTGGTGGTCAACATGTCATACTGCCGAGCTGATGGTAGAAGTTTTAAATTTAATGTGTTTTTGAGAGCGATGTAAATTTTTTTTTAAATATATTTCTATTGAAGTTCGTCTCCTGAAGCAAATCATATGAAAAATTGCAGCAATACGGAAAAATGTAGAGCTATGACTCTGTACGTTTTGCACGTTTCCTGCCACCCTGATGTTGCCCGGCTCATTTTTAACGTGTCGAGGGACACCTCACCTCGCCACCGTCTAGTGTCGTTACGCCAAATTTGATCGTGGTCAATTTTCTCTGAGTTTCGCGAAGGTCGGCCCTCGACTTCAATTACTAAAGCAAGCGGCCGACTGGAAATTAAAATAGGGACTAAATACAAAAAAAAAAAACACGTTTTTTAGGAAAATTAAAGATGCTTTATTGTCGTTAGATTCATCGCGAACTCACTTCGAAACGGAAGCGGATATCTGTTGGTCAAGGCAATATTGTTAAAGTATAATATCAGAAGGTCAAATGTTAGATACCGTGACAGGAGATGTGATATTCGTTAACTGTTGCGGTGCTGAGAACGGTCCAGTAACATGGAAGCGAGAGAAGAGGGTCAGCAAAAAAAAAAAAAACTATTACGTGTGTATTTTTTGAGTCGCCGGGAAATATTTTATTGTGCAGGAATTATTTTTAAATGAAGTGTTTTTTTATTCATTGTTGTAAACCACTACTACAAAAATTATATTACAATTTTCATTTAATGCGCCCATTGTACATGAAAAATGATGCATATTATTCTACATACAAAAATAATTTATTGCTTAAAACGGAAATTTACAAAGACAATATTAAAAGTGCTAACATGAGTATATATCTATATTGCACGTATATATACAACATATATTAATTTTATATATAGTTATATTATCAATGTATTTCAACCCAAACTCGACTCTCCTGTAAACGGGGCTGATATATGTAGATACTCATGTACAGAGGTGTCGGTTACGGTAACGGTCACAGTGTCGCGAGTTCAATGGTTTTCCCCATCTCAAAATGCACAACGCGCCTAAAGAAGTTTTCACTTCGAAAATTGCGCTTTACGTCCCTACGGGTCTATTTCCCGAAGGATTCGTGAGACATCAAGGATGAGTGGCATTTTTTCGCATCAAGGCAAAGTCGTGGACCGTACCACAGACAATCCGCACCGCGCAGCACACCGTGTCTAGTGTCTACAGTGTATTCCCAGAAAAATGGAAACCTTCTCTTATACTCCTACATATACGAAGACAGAGCGATCGATAAGAAGCGATAACTTTAAACCAGCGACAAGAAAAACGCCTCCCCGGATCGTCGATCTTTACGTTATGGTAAACTGTTAAAACAAATTAAAAAGACTAATGTCATTTGAAAGCAAAAAATGTATTACTTATAGTTTTATTTAAGAATTGTGCAAAATATTCAACGAGCCCCATATGTTACAAGGAAATCCCCCGCCTATCTGTTCTACAATCTCGAGTGCCGTTCGACAGATTTGGATGCGGTTTTTCCTATCGCGAGCACCGCTCCGAGAAAGGAATACAGATAAATCAGATATTGAACGGTTATTAGCCGATCAAAGCGGGCGCGAGATTCGCCGCCGACAAGCCTTCTAGAAAGTTTCTCGTGCAACTCTAACCCGACGGGATCACCGTGCACCTGATTTATTTTGTGCAGATTCCATTGGGACACTTACCACATGTTAATGCACGTGTGAATGTACAGACGTTATCACAAATTATAGCTAACGATGATATAAAAGGATTTCAATGTATCCCGAAGTGAAACTTCTTTATTGCTGTTGAATATATATATATATATGATGAAAATAGGTTGTCTTTGTTCGCCAATCACGTAAAAACTGCTAAACGTATAGACATGGGACTGGGACGATTCGATGCGGGATGATTTGTAGATGGTTCTAGGCTACTCATTTTTAGAATTCCGTAAATCCTTCGCCATTTTATTTTATAATAAAAATTACCCAGAGAAGCGGGCGGGTCAGCTAGTATTTAATAATTTTACTAATTCTAAACAGGGAAAAATAATAAAAGTTATTAATAGACGGGATTATTAGATGTTTGTTGGCTTCGATCGCATAATTTACTCATTTCATTCTAAACACGTATTTTTCAATTAGTTAATGGAATTAGCTATTGAAGTTTTACTAATAGATAATTTTTGTGTAATACAATTATTTAATAGTTGTGATTAAAATATTTTTTTGCCTTAACAATCCCAAAAGTAGTATTATACCAATACTTCCCACATGTTATACGATAGCTTAGTATGGAAACTGGTCTATATTAGCAGGGTCCGATCTAGCTATTTAGCCGCTCCGGGCAAAGATAATTTTTGCCGCCCTTTACATAAACAAAATCATATAAAAGTCATAAGCTAGTTATGTTGAGGGATGTTAAGTATACAAGTACCTACATAAAATACGTGATATTGTTGGGATTGTACCTACCTATAATATTCACGTCCGTCTATTGGGCCTTCTGAAGAAGTACCTATAAGTAAGTTGATGAGTGTTTTTATGTTAGTAAGTATACAATGTATGTCTTTTAAAACAATTCGCGGAAACTACTGAATGGATTGATATATCTTTTTATCGACATAATTATGTACCTTTCAACTTTCATCAACATCAACCTATTGCGACTTAGCGCTGCGTATGGGTCTCTTTTCCCTTGTGCTATTTTTCTCTGTCTCGGGCTAATCTTGTCTATGTACGACAGTTGACTAAATGAACAATTAAAATTTTTCATAAAAATCGTTTCAGAAGTTAAAAAGATTAGGACCAAGCTGTTTAATTGTTTATTATGGTCAATCGGTTCATATATATTTAAGTTAAGGTTCATACGGTATGTATAAAAAAGACACAACAAAAGATTTGTTTTAAAATTTAATACTGATGAAAAAACAATTATGTTACTACAATACAAATCAGTCATTTTTTTAAATAATGAAATTGTGTAAATTAAGCAGTTTTTCAGAGAATATTAAATCCTACCTCGTAATTATAGTAATTTTCTTAGCACTTTTTGTTCCGCTAAATCTTTAATAATTTCTGATATATTTATACTGTCGCAAACCTCGTGGTCTATTGAAATAATAGCCAATCCAGTTAATCTATTCTGTGTTATGGTGGATCGCAGATAATTTTTTAATTTAGAAAAGCTTCTTTCACCACTTGCAACTGTTACTGGTAAAGTTAAAAGGATCCTGAGCGCAATACTGATATTTGGCCCAAATCTTAAATCTATTACAAATTTCAAAACATCTTGAGGAGATAAATTACTATTTAAAAACATACAAAGGTCTGACAACTCCTCTCAAAGTTCTAATGCATTTATATCACTTGAGTTCTCATGAGTTAAAATAGCCTCGAGGTTCTTACAATGTTCTAACAATTCATCTTTTGGGAGTTCTCTTAAGGCATATATGTTATAAAAAAAAGCAAAATGTTTACTGTGTTCAGAAATCTGGGAAAATCTTAATTCGAAGGAGTTTATAGCTGTATCCATAATGTAGACAACTTAGTAGATATGTATCCAGTATCCCTAATTCAAAGTTTGGATGAATATTATATTTTACAACATTACTTAGTTTAAGACATTATAATAATGTATTGTATTAATCACCTTAATAAACTTTGTTATTTGTAATTATTATTATTTTTCTTATTATTAATACTAATAATTAAAATATTAATCGACTAGAATTTATTTTAATTTTATAGATTTTAAGTTAATTTAATATACGTAGAATTAAATTTGTTTTTTATAATTTTTTTCAAGATTTTATTACTCTACCAATTTTTGTTTATTTGTAATCCAATTTATTTATGTATAAAACATTCTCCCTAAAATAATAAGAATCATTTATATATCTACAATAATGATATGATCGTCATTTTGACGATAAGCAATGAAGAAACGTGGTATAGCTGAATTGGCTATACGACGTATTTTAAAGACAGATAATTATATTGCACATAGCTAAAATAGCTTTACAGATCCTCATTCTGACCAAATTTTTCTCTCCATGCAGTTCAAAAATCCTAAAATCGGCAGAAAATTCAGATGATTTTTTTGTATTCTAGTTTCTAAGTTCTAGTCTAATTGGTTCCTTATTTCCTATTTAGGTATTTTTTCTTCTTAGTGTTCCATAAAATTTCAAAAGTATCGATACTTTACTCGATACCAGTATCGTATCAGATTTATCGATACCGAGAAAAGTATCGATATTGTTCGGTAACGAGTATTTTTTAATCCATTTTTAAAAGTTCCGATTGAGTAATATCCGTAATATCAAATACTATCTGAGAAATTTCGGACCTTGGAGTTCGGAACTTACGAGTATCACCAATGAGACACTTAATAATGGTATCAAACTAACTAAATTTAAATTTCAACGTCTTAAATTGTCGGTACAAAAATAAATTAGAGCAACAGCAAAAAAGTAAATCAAGATTAAACTGTTTTAAATCTTTTTTTGCTTAATTGATAAAAATAAATCTACTAAATAGGTACCAATCACAAGAAACTGGCTACACACACTCTAAACATAAACTATTGTCTATAGAAGGGTGATTCCCTACAACCCAAATCTAATTATGTGATTTAAATTTTGTTAAAAGTATCGAGTACTTATAAAAGTATCGATACCTCAAAAATATCGGAACAAAAGTATCGTGTTCAAATATACTTAGTATCGAAATGAAAGTATCGATACTACTCAGGTATCGGTATTTATTGCGGATCCCTACATCTTCTTTCTTTCGAACTAAAATAATTCAGCTAAGTAAAATACTTAAATATCTCCACTATCCAACCTGAAGTAGGTTGGAAGGTGGCACATAAAATTCTCAACCTACCAACTTGGGTGGTGGATGGCTAATGGCTAGGTTAAAAGATAAGAATAAGTCAATTTTGCCGCCCCTCATTTTTTGCCGCTCTGGGCAAATGCCCGGCTTGCCCCTCCCTTAGATCGGGCCCTGTATATTAGTCATTTTAATAAAGACAAAAATAAATAAAATAAACATTTTCAGATCATGCATGACATTTTATTATTGACCAATGTTATATTTATAATATAATACAAAACAATACAACGAGAACAATCGCTATTGAATACATCCAATAGTTACGAAATAGGCACAGAATTGATAGGTCACAGACAACCGTGTCCAAGGCACGACTAAATGTGACCGAAGTCGGGAACTATTTATTAAAGTAAAAGTGTATATTACGTCCGGGCGATGATGACCTAGAGATTGGAAGTGCATCCTTCAAATGAGGAGATACTCAGTTCAAATGCTGGCCACGAACGAAACGCTTGATTCGCTTCAAACCAAGTCGTCGGTCACGGACACCGTCCTCATATCGTTACAGGAGTCTGCAGCCCCCGACTCGCATTGACTCAGATAGAAGGGTCCAAACTCCGAGGATGTTTATCTGAAACCAGCCGTCGCCCGCGTCTTCGTTCGCGTGATGGTCATCACACAATAACAACGTATAAAAAAACGTGATAGGTTGTCCTCGACTTTGTCGTTGTCTTTCATCATTTATATATTGAGTTCAGTACTACAATACATATACGATAGCCTGGTATATGTCAAGAGACATATAGAATCGTTTCATAAAAGGAGCGACATCCGTAACATTAACACTAGACATAAGAACGATCTTGCTGCTCATAAGACCCTAGGAAGCGAAGTTAGTAAATCATTTAAGGGGCAATGTGTACGCTTCTATAATAAGGTCCCAACTGAAATTCAAAATCTGCCAGTTTATGAATTTAAACTCTTCGTTTAACAGAAATTATATGGCAAAGGCTATTATACCGTGTCTGAATATGTTAATGAAAAAAGCCCTTGGGATTGAACCGCTCGGCTACCAGGTCGCTTCATGTTATTACTAAGTGTTGCACAAAATTCTCAATTACTGAATATTCTGCATCGACGAGTAAAAAAGAGCAAGTCTTGAGTTTCTTGCTCATTCTTTTCTCGGTGAATCAGCATCTGGAATGGGTGGTAATGTTAATGTCGAAAACAGTAGTTTATGACGCATTTCAAAGGTGATTTCTATTACCTACGAAATAAAGTTATTTCTGATTTGATTTGATCAGCCGTAGAAAATCTTCGACCTCATGCCACGGTCTTACTCGAAACCATATTATTTATAGCGTGATTTCTTCCTTTTCATGAATTTATTGACTAAAAAAAATATATATAAGAGTTATGGAGAGTTGGGATACATTTTTTTCTCTATGACGAACGCAATGTCAACAAATTTAACGCTTGATAAGTACCGTTTGTTCAAATTTATTTACAAGGTATTTTAAGTAGAAGTGAGGGAAAATTTGAATTCGATCTCTATGTAACCCTTAGATTTTTTTTAGCGTGGTAAATTGTATTTTAAGTTAAGCGGTGAATTACCGCTAATAAAACACATAAGTTCTGTTCAAATCGGTCCCTTGATTTTTGAGTGGTGATCGGACAAACAAAAAGACGATAAATTTAAAAGCAGCTGTTTTGTGATCTGTATTATGTATACATTATATATCACTTATTTTTTCCAAAAACTATTTAATAAATATATATATATATTTGGCTTCCGTACGATGTATGTATATATAAAAAATGAAAAGGTAAACTTGCTTGTTTGTAAGTGATAATATATTAAGCTATTGGATCGATTCTAAAAATTCATCTGCAAATAAGGAGCCACAACATTCCGGAATGCTACAAGACATGTTTTTATTTGAAAACTAGTATCAGCTCAAGTCTTCGTTATAATGTATCAGAGAACACCGCAGACTTTCTCCCGACTCTGCTTGTAAGTGTGAAGGTTTTGTAATTTCGACCTGATTGTTTCTTTTTTAATTTTGAAGGGAACGCGTAAATTCTGAATCAGGGCGAGAACATAACGAGTCACGCTTAGATATAAAACCGGCCAAGTGTATGTAGGGCCGCGCGCGGTGCAGAGTTCCGTAGTCGACCGTCACGGTATGAGAAGGGGATTTTTGTTTGCTACTATGATCCTATTAATTGAGTTCACGGTTTGACGGCTAATAACATCTAAAACGGGCCCATATAGGACGGGTGTTGAGATGTCATGATTTTTTTATTTTTCAATAATTTTGCATGGTCCATGAACTTATATTTACTATCTATTTTACACAACCGACAACTACATTTAAGTAATTTATAAAGAAATTTGTAGGAACGTCTGCCTTTCACTTGTCCAAGTACGTTTTATAAGTTAATCGACAATTACCCGCTAACCTGTAAAGTCTACTTACCTGTGAGAGTTTTCCTTTTAATTTTGTTATTACTACCGTGAATTTTTTCACGTGCCCAAGAACAACCATTTAGTTGGCGCGTGAGGGTCACGTCGGCGAGACTCGACCCTGATAAAAATTGGCACTTTTTAAAGTTTAATATTTTGCAAACGGATCCCTAATAGAAAAACGGTTTGCACGGACCCAATCTTTTTTTTGAATGGGCCTTCCAACGACACCCCACGCCGTGGGATAGACGAAAAAAAAGTCATCCCGACTTCACCTCTTAAGGAGGTACCCTAAAATAATTTTTCAAGGTTTTATTCTACCAATTTGTCGACGTGATTAATACTACGTATCCCCTTAACAAATTACGGCGTTACAGTACTAAGGGTCTCTAAGCTAAGCCGCGGATAGACAGACAGACGGACAGACAAGCCGAAATTATAATAGTCCATTGTTGACTACGGAACCCTATTGACTGTGTTAGTTCGTGCTAGGTCAATCACGAAAACCCTTTGATCGATCTCGATCGGTTTGTAATGGGTTTTTATGATAGTCCGAATGACGATATAAGATTTGGGATTTTTATAGTCTTTAGCAGAAGATTTATGAAATTTAGAAGTTTATTTTTCTACATCGTAAATTAAACGGCGGTTAAGGATAGCGGTTATACAGCCTTACAGTATCCGCTCAACGTACTTAAGGATAGCTCGTAATATATAGATAGGATAGGATAGCCTACGAGCTGGGATCGAGACAGGAATCATGAACTGATGAAGAAATGATGAGATGAAGAAATTCAGGCGACATTTCAGTCTTTCTCGTATATGTATACAACTTTTCATCGGCGCGTCGACTTTCGATACAGCGAGCCCCAGAATTACACCCTAGACAAGAGTCTGTCTGTACGACTGTCCCTTTGATGAGTTATAACGTCGGCGCGAGAAGGATGGCCCTACAGAGACGCCCTAGGTTCGACCGCGACCACGACCGGATGAGTTTTTAATTTGCGCAGAATCGAACCGGCAAACAAACCGCTCGTACGCCAAGCCGCCGGTCGTGATGGCTCATGATGATGCGAACTCATCCATCTAATAAAATATATAAAAAAAAGACCATTCGGTAGCCGAAATGGAAGTAGATTTCATTTTATTTTCATATGTAGTTCATACGAAATATGTAATTTTCAGATTTTCAATATTTTAAAATTCTGTAGTTTCTAAACTAGTCAACCGATTAGGCTCAAATTTGAACTACACCTTTATAATCGCCCATGGACTATTTATGTTAAGTTTCATTTTCATTAGATTATCTAAAGAATTGCAGACGCTATCATGCATCATCAAATACTTAAATACATGTATAAACTTTTAAACTATATGTATTTCCTGACTCATCTCGTCGAATTAAGTCGAAAAACAGCAAACTTCTTTTAAATTTGCGTCATGAGGACAAATACAATAGTTAGATTTTTATGAAATCCGCTAACAAGAAATAGAAAGACTGTGGGAGCGCATACCGCACCGGGGACGTGGTGGGGAACTCGATACAACACTACCTACATCCGGAAAGACAACGGAACGATAACATGCGACTTAGAATATCGTTATCGTACGAGTGGATTTTTATCGTAAACGCTCCACGCCGTGGCGACGCGGCAGGTTAGTGACGCAACCTCAAAATCGATAGGTCGTCGGTTATCGTCAAAAGTATCGATTCGCAGGCTAACGCCGCCTCGTGGCGACAGGCCTTCGTTTATATCTTCCTGTCGTTCCATTTAAATCGATGCGATATCTCGTTCGATATGATTGCCTGGCGACCGAGCTTCGCTAGGCGTCTTTCTAGTTCGCCGTGGCAATGTTAAGTCGTTTCGCTACAGGGCAAACTTTTGCTTATATTTGTTCATAACAGTATTCGATGGGCAGGTACACCTGTGTATTTTGCTTACGTGGCGCCATCTGCAGCTCATGGCGTATAATGCTATTCGTTATTGAGAACCAAATGCATATAGCGACAATGAGAGTACTTTAAAATCGTACGAAACGGTACGACGTAAAATGTTCTAATAAACGATGCAGATGCAACGTTCACATTCTGTTTTTGTGTAAAATCGATTTGTTCCAAAAAAATTTCACCATGTAGACAAACTGGAAGAGTGAGATTTATCAAAATAAAAACTAAAATCATTGCAATGGATAAAAATGTTTGCGAGATCGTCTAATATACAAGCATTACTGGTTTAATAGTATAGGATCCAAGATTACGTTTAGTTTGACATTAGGTTTGTCGAAATCGTTGAAATTAACTAGTGGTCGCCCCGGGATGCGAAATTCGACGGCAGTCCATATCTGGGAGAAAAATTAAAAAAAAAATAATATTTTAACTGTACCGTCACAATACATGTACGAAAACCTTATACATTGCAAAACAAATACAAAATCGTTCCAAAAAATGAGCGACGTTCATAATATTAATATTAGACGTAACAATGACATTGCTGCTCATAAAACCAGACGGCAAAGTTAGCCAATCATTTAAGGGGCAATGTGTGCGCTTTTATAATAAGGTGCCAGCTGAAATTTGAAATATGCCGTTTCATTAATTCAAAACTATCATTAAAAAGATTTATATGGTAAAGACTATTATGGCGTATCTGAATATATTAACGATAAAAACTCTTGGGACTGAACTGCTCGATTATTAGACTGTTTTATGTAATATTCAAATTTTGTGCTAGTTTTATTGACTATCTATCATGTATCTCTGAGCGAAACCGAAAAATGAACCAGCATTCAGGAATGGGCGTTAATGTTAATACCAAAAGCATACCATAATGACGTATATCAAGTGTAATTCTATTATCTATGAAATAAAGATGTGTTTGATTTTGATTTGATTATTCTTTTTAATATCCAATCTAATCTATTGTCGAAGAACATATCTCAATAATTATCATATTTTTGAATTTTATTTTACTAAGTTAGATGCGAACGTGTACAAATATGCCATTAGGGTGTGTTGTTTGTCTTAATTCTGTACAATTCTTATGAAGTTTAAAATTTTGTGTCAGCAACAGTTGAAAAACAATAGACGCTTCCGAAGTATGATGATTATTCTGACTTAAGTGCATTAATGTGTAAAAATTAATAGGTAATGATATGTAACAGATCTAATCTATACATATATAATGAAAATAGGTTGTCTTTGTTCGCCAATCACGTAAAAACTACTAGACGTATAGACACGGGACTGGGGCTATTCGATGCGGGATGATTTGTAGATGGTTCTAGGCTACTCATTTTTGGAATTCCGTAAATCCTTCGCCATTTTATTTACAATAAAAATTACCCAGCGAAGCGGGCGGGTCAGCTAGAGAATGATAAATGTAAAAATTATGTTGAATAATATACAAAGGATGTTGTGTTTTGGATTAATTGTTTTGGGTGTCGGATTTGCCTCTATGTAAAAGTTGGGGAAAAAAAGTAACTGTTTCCAAGTTTTCGTTTATCTATTACACTCTAAAGCTCTCAATAACAATAAAGAAAAAAAAAATACAAAAAATTAAAAAGTATTGAACAGTTTTGTCTTTGCGTATTCGTATACAGATTCTTGCAAATCAATATTTTATACCACTTTCGCATCTATAGACACGTGTGTATGAGACTGATGAATATGAACCTTGGCTGATGTATGGGTTTGTCTCTCTGATAGTTTTAAATACTGGGGGGTCGTCGATAATTACATGAATTCAAAATTTATATATGGGTCAAGGAAAAACGTCACGTCAACTTTGAGATTCAAACAATATAATTTTATAAAATTTAATATTATTGCCGAAACCGAATATTTTCAATAAAATGAATATATTGAAAAATTGGTTAAAAAAAATGGAGGATATCCCACGTGAGGGGGGATACAAATGGACCATCTTGAGGGGCAAGATAAAAAAAATGTATGAATCAGCTTCAAAGCGCGACAGGACTTTACTCGGCTGGTGTAAATTGATTGAGAACATATATTTATCCTTTTTTATGGTAGATACTTATCTAGTTCACATCTGTTTTGTATAAACAATTTTCTAAATAAAACACTTACTAGTTTGAATATCAATGACCAGTTTAAAATCTCATTGAAAATGTCTTCGTTACTCTTAATCGACAGAATTCAAGGTGAAAACTCCAGACTCGTAAAAATATAATTAACGAAGGTGCTTAAAAATAATGAACTCGTTACTGACGGCTGTAAATTAAACGAACGACAATAACGTTTGGCACCGTATACATGGAAAGCTTAACTTGTCTGCTTTAAAAACTAAACCTCTATAAATCAGCAATGGAAGAAAAACACACGCGTTCAGTATAAGATGCGCGAATGTGTCGCGCGGAGGTGCAACATAACGACTTCACCCTTTGTTAGTACTCGATTTCTCTCCCTATCCTGCGGAATACGCCTCACATATTTAATGGACGCCTTGTCACGTGCGCAGTGTCAAAACCTCGATCTAATACTGAGGCCAAACAGGCTAGTCTATTCTGAAACTCGGTGTAAGGAGAGACATAGATTTACTATTTGCCCAGGTTTCGGCTGGTAGTGTAGACAATATAGCTCTATTCGACGCCCACATCGCTGCTTATTACGCGTTACATTGCATAAACGTAATTTATAATGGGTATAAATATTAAAATAAATAAAAAAAAACACGACTGTGTGATGTAAGATGTACTTCTTTCACTGCACAGAATATTTGTGTAATATCTTTATTTTTTGTTAAATTAATATAATGGTAATAATAAAATTAAGGTCTTTAGTGCGTAATAATGCTATGTTAATCTATTATAAAAATCTGTTTGATTCACGCATCACGAATAAAATACATTTTTATAATTGATAATTATAATTCGTCATTAGAAGAAAATAATTAAAATGTATGCAACTTTGTAGGAAGCGCGAAATAAAAAAAAAACAAACAATCCAATCTGTTAATGGTAAGATATGACGGATGGTCCGTACGTTGTCTGCCAAATCTCGCATCTGATTGTACAATTAGAGTTTTTACATTTTGGTGAAATAGGTTTTATTAATCTCGTGGCATAAACGACGCGAGCGCCACCTAGCGTAAGCTGATAAGGTAATAAACAGGAAATGGTTGTTGTTCCATTATCCTTATTGTATGGATGCGCGTGAGTGGCTCTTCGAAGAAACCATATATGGTCATTTTATTATTAATATTGTAAACGCTAAGTTTGCGTGAATTAACGAATATTTGTTACTCTATTGTATTGTATGAGGTGTTAATTCGCGGAAATCCATAGTAGACGCTTGCCTGCAACATGTATTAACATGCAGCATGCAACCCACCGCTGACCCTCGAATCTGCCTCTCCACTACGAATCTCTATCCAAATGATTGAATATTGATTCCAGAGGATTGACAGATATCGAACACCTAAGCAAGTGTTATTTATTACTATAATTATCTAATTCCGCCAACTATTAAATTGTTTAGTTCTACGTACGTTTCATGCCAACAAGGCACATCTTCAGGAAATTGCCGACAGTCACTCTACTTTTTGTTACTCTACTTTTATATTTAATAAATTTTCATCCAAATCCGCTTAGTAGCGGGTTCGGATGAAATTTTACAGTAATACAGCTTATACACCGGAATAACATGTAATTTTTTAAAGAAACTAGCTTTCACTCGCGTCTTCACACGCGTGAACGCTGAACAAATACTTCGCTCGTTGCGATTGGTCGTGGGTAACGGCATTGTTCAAGGGAGGGTCGAAATTCGAAATCGGTCTGAGGTCGGAATCACGATAATGAAAGGCGGCTGCGGTAAATGCGTTATCGGTGTAAAAGTATGGGGTCTTTTGGAATAAATCACATCGGTATCGAATCGAAGACCGAAACGGAATCTACGTGGAGACTGGAATCAGAACCAGGAGCTGGACCGCGAACCGGATCGTGGTTGACGTCGTGATCGGCCGATGTGAAAGATGTGAGAACCCGTTCTATGTGAACCCTGGCGGAGCTGCAAACGGAAACTAGTATGGAATATCCTAATGGACGGCGACTAAAACGATTGGTGCACGCAATAATATTGCGACTCAGAGTAACATTATTGGTTCACGCGGACAGCGCATGCGTCGCGGATCAATAATAGATCTGTAGACGAAAAGCAGACTTATCCCGTTTGCACTCGATTCGATGGGCTGTCAAAGCGAGTGTTTCGCTACTAACTTATTAGATACACTGAATGTGAAACAAATTTATGTAAATCACTAAAAACGTAAAATCAAATTAAAATTATTTTTAATTTCTTTTGTAGAACCTTGAAAATCAATCTTTTAACGAAAAATATATAGTTGTAGTTCTGCACATGCCGATACCGAGGGTTGCATTCGCACGGTCTTCTCATTTATCATGAGATCCGGTCTTCCACTTCCGCGCAGCTCGGCTCCGAGGACGACAACGAGTGCCTTGGCCGGTGCGGCGACGGCGACCTGCGCCGACGGCTAAGAGTGCTCGCCTGAGCAGGCAGCGGGCCTACACACCTAGTTTGCATCGAGTTCATACCCGTCGATCGACTCGCTAGCGACCAGAACTTGAAGCCGTCACTTCTTTGGTACGAGGGCGACGCTCTTAACTGATGGACTATCGCAGCTCCGCTTTAGGGAAATGTATCTAGTCGTGCAGAGGGAAAAAGAGAAAAAATATCTCCACTCATTAACAGAAGTAGAGACTTGTCGCGAGATAAATACATGTACATTGAAAGCGAACACAGAATTAATTTTTCTATTTTCTTGTTCGTTTTTGTCAATATATAAAAGTTTCTGACGGAGATTGTCTTGAATGCAATTTTATTCTATATATGGCAAGTGTATTATCTTTTAAGTTTAAATATTACATTTATGAATTATTTTATTTTGTATGTGTTTGTGCGAATGTGTGTGTGTGTGTTTATAACGTTAAATAAACATTATGTACTTATTCTTTAAACATGATTTTGTCTTTCCGCAACAACTTGTAATTAGATAATTAATTAACCAGAGGATCATCTGTAATTGGCTTTATAAATTGTCATTTTACCTGTCATTTTAATTTGAGGTATGTTGTTGATGACCCGTTAAATAAATAAATAAATTAATTAAAGTACAAACTAAGCAACATATATCTGATTTTTTCAAAACAAACAGATGTACGAATTTATCACAACAACCTTTCACATGGACAGAATGAGTAGGATATAAAAAATGAGATTTACATAGAATGGTATTTCAAGTAATAGATGTTTGAACAGTTCACGACAATTGTAATATTTACAGAAATTATATATATATATATATGACGTTCACATGGAAGGGCGTTTCAATTATTAGGCATTTGTATTTATCGCGACAATCTTTGATGAATACAGAATCAGTATATAAATAAAATTGGATTTTATATAATACGTTATAGTAATTATCAGATAGCAATCTGCATCGTTTAAAATAAGGATACAAAATTATCAATCAAATAACTTTCCGCGTTACGTTTATCCGCTTATCTGATCGATTGATCAGGCACGAATCAGATTAAAAGAATGCCTCACTAATTAACAATCGTCCGTTATCAAAGTTATTTTAATGCGCCGTGTCCATGCGCGTGATGCAGTATCGATAATACAACCGAAATTTTTGATTGCCGTCCGTCCAAAAATATTTAATACAATTGACAAAAAAAAAATGTTGATAGTTGTCAAACACACAAGAATTTTGAATTATCATAAAGGTCATAAATACAATTCCATTCAAATAATATCATTATATATATATTATTTTTCTAAGGTGTTTTTTGTCGGTGTGAAATATCTCCTTTGATACATTAACGAACTTATTCTTTGATAATCCAACTTGAGGATTATTTTTCCCTCTAATGACGAAATATAAATTCAGATAAATTTTAGCGATTTCCCGTCAAACAATTTTAATTTTAATATTTGTATTTAAAAATTAACATCTTGATAAGTTTATTAAACGCCATCTGTTGGCACTTTTAAATCTTATTTCTCTAAGGTATTTTTTTTATTGGTATGAAATATCTAAATATAAAAAAAATTAAACATGTATCTGTCATACACTATATAATACTGTATATAATATTAATATAAGACTGATTTTGTTACTATTTTTTAGAATAAAATATTTAAAATTAACAAATATTTACATTCACTTATTTCTACCTAATTGTATTACGTACATTACTATTGACGCGAAGTATACGCACGGGTCACCTAATTATAGTATATTTTTCATGTCATGGATATACAAGAATTTGCAGTAGCATTGCTATGTGATCGGTGGCGCCACCCCAAAGTAAGTCAGCTCGTTGCAAACGTAAACGTATTACTTACGATACGTGAACCACATTCACACTTATGCACAGTATAACCCACGAAACTCTGCCGCTCTGAATTGCCTGCTATTGATGTAATGCGCAGGTTTAACGCTGCCCGACCCTTCCTTCTTCTCCCCCGGTTGCCAACTTCATGCCTTTGCGACGCTTTCGTGGCTAACTTCATAACGGCAGAGTTTCTTGCGTTGTACTGTAAGTCTGTCAACTCGTCATTAGCTTGTCAATTTTGTCGTGCTCACTTCGTGACGTTCCATCAAATATTTTCATATTCTTAATCATTAACAGTGACGGATTACTTTAAAATTAGACATGTAATTCTTAAATGTGATCTGTAAGATTTGACAGATGATTAATGGACAATCCGTCAAATCTTACGAATTCCGTAAGATTCGGCGCCCAATTTCAGAAATACTGTCCGAAATTTAATGTAATAACAGTATTTTATTCAATCTAAATACATATACCTGTATATACATACACAATAATTGAACTACATACAATTGAATTGCATTGAAAAAATTGAAAGTAATGAGATATTGTTCCAAAATTATAATTTCAATTGTTTAAACGGAGTCATTTTCGATGAACGCGTCATTTTGGTCAGCGATGAACTTTCAAAAACAAATAATGGATTTGTGATCGCTTACAATTATTTTTTTATTAATTTATACGCTCTGAAAATTCTTTTACCGGTAAAAAAATATACGGAAATGATAAATACGGGTAGCGTCAATTGAAGGCAAAGACGGATCGTCCAACCTATTCAATCAAACATAAAGATTTTAATCGATATACGATATGCTATATCGATTGCCTAGCATTGATAATCGAATTTCGTTGTGTGATATGGTGCGTAGTTTTTTTCATTTGAATTTGTATCATGTTAAATTTTATATCAAAAGATCTACCTATCCTTATATTTTTGAATCGTTTTTAAGAATATCCTAATGGATTCTTAATAAATTACAATAAAAAATAAATCTTAATACACTACTATAGATATCGACACTTTAATGGTCTAAGGTCGAAGTTGACCATCACTAAGTTGGTGCTTCAACATGAGAGCAAGGTATACAATCAAAGCCTTAATATACGTCAAAACAAAATATAAAAATGAGTCAAATTGTATAAATAATAATTGTTGTTAGTGCTAAAACAACTTTCGTTTTCGCCTGTATTGGAAAAAGCATTTTAAATGAAATAATACAACAAAACTAAAATGTCGTAACACTACGATTTCATGTAACAAAAATATATATATAAAAAAAGCCATTAGGCCGCCGAAATGGAAGTAGATTTCATTTTATTTTCATGTGCAATTCGTATGAAATATGTAATTTTCGGATTTTCAAAATTTTAAAATGCTGTTATTTCTAAACTGGTCGACCGATTTGGCTCATATTTGAACTCAACCTTTGTAATCGTCTATAGAATATGTATGTTGAGTTTCATTAAGATCTGTAAAGAAGTGTAGACATTATCGTGCTGACAAGCCTCGCGTTATATCTCATATCTTTATGCATATATAAATTTTTGAACCGTATGTATTTTCTGACTTAGCTCGTCGAGCTAAGTCGAGCTGCAAAATTTTTCAAAAGTTGCGTCATGAGGACAAATATAATAGTTAGATTTTTATGAAATCTATTGATTCAATTAAAACATGTACTGAATTCGACCTGCGAAAAATAAACCAAAACTTATGTTTTATGAAAGGACCAACGTACATTTTTAAGATATTACAAATAATTTACAAAGGTGATATTGGTAGTGAGATTATGTAATATTTTAGTATGACAGTTAGTCAGCGTCGAGTGTTTAGTATTAATTTTTATAGTAAAGAGAAATTTATATAAATACGATTTAATGTTGTTTCACAAGAATCCTCCAAAAAAAAAAAAAAAATGGCCGAAGCTTATTTGAATGCTTTTACTTATTTAACTTAGTATATTTCGTTGTTTCAAATTTAGCAATCAATTTATCGACAACTACTCAATCTATCCGCTGATAGTCGGCGTGCGTATTGAGTATGGATATATTTTATCTGGTCAGATTTGATCGTGATAGGTAATTTAGAGTATCAACTGTTTTCTGAACGAAAATACGGGACAGAGCGGGAGTACCACGTAACGGCGGTAAGGCACAGTGTATCATACTTGGGTGCGTGGCCAAAGCAGTATGTAAATGAACAGCACCGCGTCTCCGTAATAGAACATAATATTCCTATTTAATGTGTAACGGCGATTTTTTGCTATCACCGCGTAAGCCCGCACTTCGGATTTTTCTTCACATGTGGCTTCGGAGAACGGATTTCTTGCGGTGTGGTGAGCAAAATTATGGACAGCGTTTTCAGATGATTAAGCTTCTTTATTACAGCCGAGCTTCAGATGTAGCGGTCGGAGTACAACTGTGACAAATGCACCAATTGTGCTGTTATTTATAGATCCGCCTGCACATGTGAGTTGCATACATTTTAATTGAGGGTGTATGGCCATGCACTTTGCATCTTTCACGCGTGAACGCCATAGTGTTCGGAACACCGATTCGCGGTCGTACCGTAACGACCGCCGCGGTTCTCGGCCTCTGATTGGTCTTCCCCGCCAAGGCACAATTTCGTATGCAACTCATATGTACATCACATTAAATTCGTATTTACGATTAAATACGACAAAAACATTATATACACAACAAAATAAAAAAAAGAAAGATAAGAAAACAATTCAAGAAACTCAATAAATATACAAATTAGGCAAAGTATATAATCTCTTATAATTAAACACTACCCGGGTAATAAAACAAGACAGTTCAAATGATTTAATAAAAACACACACAAAATACAAAACAATTCTTAACCTACTTAGGTTAAGAATTTTTTCGTTCGTATAAAACAAAATAATGTATTAATCGTCCAATTAAACACTAAGTGCGCGGCTGTCCGTAACACAATCTTTATTATTAATTTTTGAAAACATAGTCCAGTTCATAAATACGACATAAATAAATTTAGATTGTAAATTCATCAATCATCCTGTGTCATCGATGCCACCTGATTACGCACGCGCATTGCAATCAATGAATAATTAAGTCGTATGCCTGTCGATGACCTTTGACGTAACATCAAAATGAAAATGCATATTAAGTACTAAGTTTCACGTTATTTACCATCGGTGTCGTATTCATAATGAGCTCACACCAATACCACATCTAAATGCCCACTGGTACTAAATAAATTCATCATTTACGTTCGTCGCGATATTTTTCATAAACGAAAAGCGTATGCGCTACCAAGTGGGGTTGCGTTCGCACTGAATGCATGGGAGATCAGGTATCGGAAAAGTATTGCCGATGGGGAGAGTAGCAACGACGTTGCAAAAACGGTTCATTGATATTTGATCAATTCTGGTCGTGTTTTATGGTTACTTTTACTGTGTTTATTCTAATTAGAATGTGATGCGTTGAACGGGAAAAAGTGACGCGGTGCTATTCATTTATATTCATATATATATAATATCTGTGCATATAATAATGGCATCGTACAAATTAAACACAATGCTGCCACTAACTTTCCTACCCGCGTGGAGTTACGGTCAGTGTACTTGTTCAAATTTTATAATCTTACTTTTAGGTGACACATTGTCACGGAACGCGTAGTCGATAAAATGAATTATCGGGACGGACAGCGAGATTGGAATCAAGAGCGCATCAGGATCACGACTGAAACAGTGATCGCTCGAATCAAAAGTTGAAGGAATACATTCTACGTCCGCTCGATCGCAGCGGCGGAAGGAAGCTGATGATAGGCATGGAAAAATAACAAGCTATTTATAAACAAACCACTGCATTGACACGGTGGGATGAATTAAGCTATGAGCCGTGGATGAGGGTTAATAAAATAGCTATGAGCCATCAGAATTCGCGCTCGGAAGTGACGAATTCGTTCATGGCACAATTTATAGCATATTCACGGGATACCTTATTGTCATCAGCTCTTATCAATCAATAGCCTTGTTTCAATCACACATGTTCTAGAGTTGGCGGAAGGGTACTAACTCTAGCATCTCTTCGATAATAATTGTAATATGACAGAGCTTAGTAAATATCCTGTTTTTAGGATTCCGTGGACAAAGCCATAAAAGGAACCATTATTGTTTAATTCTGTTCGTCCGTCCGTATGTCATAACTCTATGACTGCGCTATTTTGAAAGAGAACGATGCGATAGTGTGAGAGGAACAAGGTAAAATCATACTACTATTATAAGAATAGAGTAGGACAGACATCAGTTCGAGGCATCAGAGGTCGCAATCCCGGCAGGTTGCAAAACATATTGGTTTATAATTTTTAATATAAAACAAATTACGAAATATTATGTTGTAAAAAATAAATAAAATGAATTTAGCGCCATCTATCGAATGATTAGCTACTTACGGAAAAGCGCAACAATCAACATTGGTTGTCAACAATAAGGATTTTTTTTTTAATTACATATATTTTCACAAAACACCAGAAGATGGCTCTTATTAGATTTATGAAATTATGTAATAACCAAAAAGCTAGGTAACAGGTACCGATATGCACTTGCCGATAAAGCGGAAGAAAACACAAGGCAAAAAAAATGTGCATATTTTTTTATATATGTAAGCTAACTTTCGCCCGCGACTTCGCTTGCGTGCACGTCGGATGGATTCTTTCATATTTCATGTCGATCAATCGCGCTGTCACCCGACGTTGTTCCTTCGACTTCAATCCCGGCTACGTTTTTCATTGGGATCCCGGTCTCGCTCCACATTCCGGTCCTGTTCGATATGTATGCAATTCGTACCCGGGTGCGCCCGCTTGGACACGCACAACGAATTATCTCATCTTTTGTATCGAACGATAACGTTATTCAACCACGATCCTAACCTCGACTCCATCCCAGAAGAACCGATATTCTTGCACCGAAAAAAAACACGTAAAGAAGCAAATTTTTTTAATTACGTAAATGAGAGCGTGCTATCGAGTCCTGGTCCTGCTGAAATTACGATTCCGAACCGATGTCGAACTTGAACCTTTCTTCAATTTTGTTGCTGCCACTGACCACTCGGCGTGAGTGAAGAATTCATTCTAAGACCACGCAAGTGAAGCCACAAAAAAAGTTGGTAACTTTATAAATTAGTCTATACGTTATTCTCACGTATAAACTATATTAAAGTTTCAGCTAATTCTGTTCAGCCCTTAAAGCGTGATTGAGCAACAAACATCCAAACATGCATGCACCATGTGTAGATGGTCACCGCTGTCCATGTACACCCGCGGCCGCTATGCGGGTCATTACTGCGTTGCCAGCTCTTTAAAATACGCTCTTTCCTTAAAATCCTCCTGCATTTAGTTTAAGCGTTGCCCTTAGATAAACTATGAAGTAACAGAGTCGTGCTCGTTTTTTAGTATAGACTAAGCCAATAACACGTAAAAAATAGGCGACACAGAGCATTGTTAAAGTGGTGAGCTAAGTACGTTTGAATGGCTGAAAAACGGCAACGTAAAAAAAAAATAGGTTAACCCTGTAGGCCAACCCTGAAACTTCACGCTATTTTCGAGTTCAAAACACTCGAAAATATACGGGATTTGACGCGATTTTTTGAGTAAAAAAACGGTTTGTTTCGATTTCTTTCGACAACGATTTCTCGCAAACGAATCAATCGATTTAGACCCGGTTTGCGGCAATCGACGTGGTTTTAATGGGTTAAGAGCTGATTAGATAGGAATTGATCGGTCAAGCGATTTTAAAGCTATTTTGAAAAAAACCACTTTTCAATTTTCTTAGCGGGAAGTTAAAAATAATTTTTGCGCCATTGCCTGCGTTTAAAAATAAACAAATTTGTAATCAGCGCCATCTTTCGGCGATTCTACGAACTGGACAGATGGATCATAACAAATATTACTTCAAATAAAACACATTTTATTGTCATGCCATAATGCTTTTATTGCAAAACGTACCCACGATCCCAGTCTGGTCCATAGATTGTATTTATTCAATAAAACAATGCACAGTTTCATTTATACATTAAATAACATCGAATTACGGACATCACTGTATTTGACCCATTATCTACTACATATTATAATCAATTATATTATCAATATATCCATTTAAAATTGGGTTACGATACGGACATTCCTCGTAATCCAATCGCATTTGTGGGTTTTAATCGGTATTTTTTTTACGATAATTACGTTTTTTACATCATGTAACACATTTTGTGTGAGGCGCATTCAAATGCATACAGTTGCAATCGAATGTGTCTCTTGTACATCGCTTTTGCTTACAATTAACATGTATATAATTATAATGTTATACCAATTACATCGTATAAAATAATATTATAAATAAAAAAAAAAATCACACAGATGCTTTCCAACAGGAAGGTAAGTGGATCAGATATTTTAATTAAAATACTTCAAATTACCATCTATATATTGTAGAACAATAAAACAGCATGTTTTATGTTATGCACAAAGCTGCCATAATACGATAATTATCTACTCATTGTTTCAGTTTGCGTTTGCCGCTTTTGTAATGGCAACATTATTTGTTTCAGTATGAAAGTTACTCTTTTAAAAGACCAACAACTAATTAGTTACAGTCGATTCTTAGAATTATAAATTTAATATTTTATTGTTTAAACTTTTAAAATAAGCACAGCACATACTCGTTGCAGAACTTCTACAAAAATTGAAAAAAAAGTCAAAATGTCAGAAAAAGAAAAATGACAAATTAATTTTAACAGTTTTTTTTTCACACATTCAAGACTCAAATCCAACCGTTCGTGAAAAACACCAACTCAATTTATTGACCACTTCGCGAATCTTAAGTATCTAAGTGCCAATGAACAGACATATAGTATCATTTCACATAAGCATATATGTTTAATACAAAAAAAAAAAAGATAAATTGAAAAAAACAACTATTTTCACCGATAGCATGCCACTAATCGATCACCAATCGTACGCATCTATTCATTTCGGTGACTGCATATTAAATTGATTGCGCATAACTTGCAAAGTTCAATAATTTGAGGTGTGTAAATTTACTTGCAATCGTTGTGTCATATGTAATTCTTCATATTATTAGCCCGACATAATATTCGTGTTCGCCACTCCTCAACTTAACAGTAGAAAACTATCTTTAGTCGACGCGACATCTCCACCGTTACAGGGTGAACTAGTGTCGGAAACGAAGGTGACCCCTAACGGCAGAAGTTAATAACGATATCAGCAGAGCGGGGTCAATTGCGTTAACTTGACACGGTCGAGTCTGTTTAGTCGTGACGTCACAATGACGTCAGCAGAGGGCGCGCGACGGAGGAGCTTTCGCACTGACACGATCTTCAAGTCACAACGGCGCAAACTCGATCGTATTCAGTAAACGTGATTGATCCGCTGTTTCGTTGTGCCCCGCATTGCATAATGAGGTCCGAGTAATAGATTGATAAAGCAGTATCAATTGTTTATGACCATACGTTTGCGCGATAAAATATAATTTAATATATTGTAATTTTTTGCAACAAAATAATTTTGCGTATTAAATCGAATTAAAAGATTTCGAAACATAGACTGCGGTAATATGTTCAGGTATATACGGTATTTCTTTTAACGAGATATTCAATCTTTTTTTTTCTATCGACGTTAGACCGCTCATTTAAAGTGCCTAATGTTTGCGATAAAAATTAAATATGTAGCGATAGGAACATGTCAGAGGACGATGGCGTCAAACTCATTCGGCGTACAATGTACGCGGATGACAGCAGCCTCGGGCTCTCTTCGTACATAGACAGATCATCAGATCTAGACAAGTGGTTTATAGTTTCACAAAAGTTCGTAAAATACAAAGCTAAATAAATGTACGGGATTGACGTTATCTGACAAGTAAGGGTGTGCGAATATCGTTCGAATCGAATCGAATATTAATATTCGATTCAAAAAAAAAGCACTAAAATACGATTACACAATTATAACTTTTAAATTTGAAACATGGTAATTTTTTCAAATACATTTCTATAAAATATATAACAGCAACACGCCGCATTATATAAAAACTTACAAACACGTTCCATAGCCGTATATATTAACTTTCGTTGTACAACGATCTATCATAATGAGTATTGAATGGACTAGAAGCATTCCTAAGGAATCTTAAAAATCAATTCCATTGTGCTACAGCGCTTTAGGCTCCAATGTCTGAAAAATTAGTTTCGACTGAGTGCCAGAAATGTTATAATGAAAAATTAAACCGCCACGAGGGGGCGTGGCGGACGCGAGTCATCTACATTTATTCGTTTTTTAGTACTGAAATATAACTAAACAAAAATAAAATTTACGATTCACACTGCATTTAGTTCCGAAACTCTTGTACGCTCGCTATCGCTGTCACTGAAATTCATGATAAATGAACGCAACGTTTCAATGCGAATTCATTTGGAACGAAGCGATATTCACAGACGAAGCAGTGAAAATTAATATAATATTAGTCTCAAAGTAACGAATGCGTGGTGTAGTAGAGAAGATGAAGTATAAATAGGGAAGCGCCGAGCCGGGAATGACCCGGTCGATTAAATTCTAAACGCGACTAAAAGTAAAAAAAAAAATTACTAAAATCAAGTAATTTGTTTTTTTTTTAGTTCATAACACGCACTGCCGATGACAAACACGACGTTTCGGTAATGCAAGACGCAGTAAAAACTAACAGATGAAAATTTACTAACATCAAACCTAATCTGTGCTTCAATCATACATACAAGCTCACGCGTATTTCTCAGAGTGGTGTGGAGAATTTACACTCACGACAATGCTTAGACCACGTGTTTACCTTCTTTCATGTACATTAGGCATTTCATGCAAGCTCGTCGATTTCAGACGCCTAACATTTCAAATCTTTGAAATACAACTGATTTATATATATAAATCTATTTTTTCACACTGTTGTTAAAAAGCGCTCCATATATATATATATATGGAACGCTTTTTTTTGTATAGTAACCATCATATTTGTATAATAACATTACATATTTTTTTTATTATTCTAAACATTTAGGAAGAGAGCTATATTTGTATACAGCGCGCTTAAATTAAGATATCTAAATAGAAATTGTATTGTACTTTAACAATTATACAAATAAAACGGGATCAGTGAGCCAATAGCAAAAAAAACAAGAAAAATAAAATAAACTTTTCAGAGCAGGAAAAAAAATCATGTGATGACGTCATCGGTTCGGTTTCAAGCGTTGGGAATTGATCATCAAACACAAAATGCTGTATACGACTCGTGTAATAATAATTTTCGTATAAAATATAAATAGAATATTTATATTCATCTTTAAGAACTTTTTATGAGACCTAGATTTTTTGTGATCCGACGCAACTGGATTGGGATTATACTTGTAAATGTGCGGTGGCCTAAAGGAGTGATGCAGTAAAGCCGCTAATATTACAATACACCTTGACGCAGGTCCGTGGCGGTTTGCGTCTGGAATGGGGCAAGCAAAGCCAATAACAAAACAATGTGCGTACGGGAACCCGCCGCGGCCATCAGTACGACGGCCAATCGCGGCCGACTACGCATAGGAGATCGTGGTCGAATACGAATAGGAGATTGTGGACGACTATGTATAGAAGATCGTGGTGTACACACGAACAGCAGACGCATGCGTAGTATCAGAAAGATTTATATTCCAATTTCGCTTCCAACTTTACCAATGGGAAGATGCAACAATCGAAATTAACAACTACTTCCTGTGTTTGTTTTAAATAAATGAGATTCTACATTGCCACAAAAGAATGAAGCACTTGTAGATTTTAACAAATTCAATAAAGCAAAACAGGTCGATTCGCAAATTAATCAAGTAACAACAGCACGTGTAACGACCGCGAGCGCACGAGTCGTTCAACCGAAACCTATATCCTAAAAGAAATCAGAGTTTTCGACAATTACCACAACACACAAAATAAATCTATTTTTTCACACTGTTCTCTCTTTCAGTTAAAAATAATAAATAAATTACTATGTACTAAGTAATATAAAAAAAAAATGTACCTGGCCACTCGTGTGCCTGCGTGAGATTCATAACATGTTAGCTGTGTGCGTGCGCGTGTGTGTATTAAGACGGACTAGTGACGTCATTATTTCATTTCACAAACCGGTAGTCAAAGCGCCGAATCATTAATAAGATCAATTGGATTTTTGTACACATTTATTTCTTCACACTGCTATTTGTCGATCTTTATGCTGATTAATTAATAGAATTTGAATTCGTCCATTTTAAACGTTTATTTTAACACACATTTATATTTTCGCTAAGATAATTGGTATTTAAGCTTATTTTAGAAATTCATTTTAAATTTTATGTTCGTCTAAAAGTCTATATCGCTAAATTCGAATTCCTGTACGCTCCTATCCCACCGTATTCTATCTCGCCTATGTCTGACCACACCAAACACCACAAATAAGAACGTCATAGACTATATTTTCTTTTATCATCTACAATTCTTCCTAAACTGCGCACTCGCCGCGGGTCTATCACTAAAAATGCACATCTGTAACATCTGTACTCCTAACTCGCCGCAATGAGTAATACGACGAAAACCCAAAATGAACGAGGGTCTCTATAGTCTTCGGGCGGCCTTTCGCGGTTTCTATAAAATTGATCTACCCTTTATATATAAAACACCATAGCTTTATCTATTCGTCTACGCCGCAACGTTCTACCCCGTCTACAGTTACGGTTATAGTCTACGGCCGGAGCCGTCATTCGGACCGCAGCAGGCGCTCCTGCTCCTCCTTGGAGCCGTCCGGGTGCACCCCTCCGTTGCCGCGGCGCTCCGGCGACAGAACGGCCGGCGCGGACGCGGCGAACGACGCGCGCGTGTGCGGCGACGCCGACGTCGGCAGCGGCGGGAGGTTCGGTGACACGGTGCAGACCTGTCTCGACGGCGATTTGTGGTCGCCGCTGATGCTCATGTCCTCGTCGACCGACTGCAGCAATTTGTCCACTTCCGTGTCGAACTGCTCCGCGGTGCCCCCCTTCGACAGCGCCCCCTTCTCCATCAGAGTGGCTCTCTTCGCTGCCAAGTACAGAGACCTTTTCACTGTTAGGTAGTAGAGTTGGGTGACGGCGCGCACCGAGTAGTCGGGCACGAACGTGTGCCGCAGCATGGCGTCCATGTTGATGTTCTGGAGCGAGCCCATGGCGGAGGGCGTCGGGGACTCCGCGACGCCTATGTTCTGTGTCAACGCTTGTACACCAAAGTAAGTGAAGGGTCCCGCCTCGAAGACCAGGTTCTCCCTGCCTACGGTCACCTCCACTCTGCCCTCCAGGATCAGCACGAAGTAGTCCACCGGTTTGCCCTGTTGGAAGACGTATATGCTGGGGTCCTTCCTGTCTTTACCCTTCAGCTTGATGTGGTGTATCACGTCTTGCTTCAGAAGCCTTCTCAGAACAGTCTCCGAGACAACGTCCGGGCGGAACGCCTCGACACTTGAACTCAAAAATTGGAAGGTGGCGAGCGTCAGTTGCGGCGATATGTGTATGCGCTGGTTCTCGTGCCTCTCGGCGAAGGCGGTGAAGTCCTGGAGCTTGTTCTGCGGCCGGTTGCGGCGGCGTTTCGTCCGATTGTCCAGGAACACGTCCGTCTCGTCGACGATCTCGGCCTGTATCAGCTCCTCGATGACGTCTTCCAGAGTCACCAGCCCGATGGTCTCGTAGAACGGATCCCCTTCGCCCTCGTTGTTGATCCTGTGCACGAACGCCATGTGGCCCTTGTGACCCTCCTTGAACTGCCTGAACATCACGTCCAGGGTGACGTCCTCGAAGACGAAGTTGCACGGGTTCTGATAGTACTGGCAGAGGGTCCTCAGCGGGGTGTTGTCGTCCGGGTCCACGAAGGCCAGATCCTTGATGAAGAGCACCGTCACGATAGTCTTCCTGTCCCCCTCGTAGACCGGGATACGTGAGTAACCCGACTTGATTATCTCGGACATCGTCTCGAAGTCCAGGATGCTGTTTATCGGCAGCATGAACACGTCCTCCAGCTTGGTCATCACGTCGCAGACGGTCTTCTTCCTCAGCTCGAGGGCGCCCGATATGATGTTCACCTCGTCCTTGTCGAGGTCGTTGACGCCCGTCGTCACCTTGACAAGTTCCTTTAGCCTCTCTCTGTTGAAGACGCTACCGATTTCTTCGCCCAGGAAGTAGTCCAGCAATTTGCTGACGGGGTAGGCCAGAGGCGCTGTCAGAGCCATAACAGCCTTGGTCACCATTATAGACTTGGCCCCGACCATGAGGCCGTGCCTCGAGCATATGGCCTGCGGGGTTATTTCCCCCAGCAGCACGATGGCCAACGTCGAGAATATCACCGCGAACAGGCCGGAGGTCAGCTCGTCCAGCAAGATCGTGAAAGTGGAATTCACCGCCACGTTGCCCAGCAATATGCTGCAGAGCAGGTAATTCCCGTGGTCCCGCACCGGCATTATCGCTCTGGCGTACTTCCTCTCCTTCTCTGTCCCTGTGTTCGATATGATCTTCAGTTCCGTCTTGTCCAGCGACATGAGGCCCAGATTCAGGCCGGAGAACAGGGCGGAGAACATCAGGCATATCAGGATGAGGATCAGCGACACCCACAGAGGGAGTAGCTTGTTGTGCGTCTCCAGCACCTTCCACGGTTCGGTGCCCTGGTGGTAGAATTTCTCCTGGTCCTGTTTCGGATCGGCGACGCCCGGCCTCAAATTCTTCGCGCACACGTACAGTTTGTGCTCCTCGTGCGATGGGGGCGCTATCACTTCGAACAGCGCCGTATCCGCCGTCACCGAACCTTCCTTTGCCTAGAATAAAATAGTATTAAAGACTAATTTCAACATATATAATAATACGATAGAGAAAATACTGTTCGATATGCATTGATTGTTTTAAGCGTTCATGGATGGTGTGAGAGTAGTGCATATCAGACTATGTATGTTACTCCGTCGTCGATATACATATTTAAAAGTGTCTTGATTTCGCCTCCTAGAATATATCGTGTGACATTTATTTCATATGTAACGGCACAATATCATTTCTATTTTTATAGGTTCCGTATGTCAGATACGACAATATAAAATGGACCCCTTATCATATCACTCTTGTGCCTGTCTGTCACAGTCAATTTGCTCCGAATCTAATGGACCGATTAAGTCGAAAAGTTGGTACGCATATGTGTTCGTGTGATCTAAGCGCACACGCATAATGTAAATATATAGATTTTGAATATGGGGGTCATTTTTGGGGGCGAATTAGAAAATTAAGAAAAAGCGAGTTTAACAAATTATATCCTGTAAGTTATCAAATGAAAGGAGTGCGAGTCTCACATCCATATGTTTTGTTAGCACATAAATTTTGAAATTTAAAGAAAATAGTTCTTTACTTATAAATTACAAAAAAAAACGCTTAAAGAACGCTATGGTCTTCATATCCTAAACTTATGAATATTGTGCGTACAAACTTACATTATCAATTGCTAAGTTACCGTAAACGGATTAGGGTTAGATTTTTAAAAAATCACGGTAGATAACATATTCATCGTACGGAATCTTCACCAAGCGAGTTTACGTCGCACTGATCCAATTTTTTTTCAAGTTAAACCTCCTGTAACACACCTGCGAAAACCTTATTCAAAACCGTGCACTAATTTTTACGTACGCGAACAAACAAATAAAAGTACAGACAGACACAAATTTTAAAAATGATTTGTTTGGCTTCTATCGCACTTACATAGACTTGTAGATATTAATTTTCCAGATACGATTTCCAAGTACAGAAGTCGCGAGTGTAAATATAGATCTAGGTGGATCCAGCAATATATTACTTCTCATTTTTTTTCCTCGTATCGTATACGTATCCCATATTTCAGTACAGATTCAATAATAAACATTAAGTGCGCTGGGCTGTAATTTTTTGTAGCCATAAATCCTATCGCTCGGTATGCAAAGTGTTGTTCGTCCTTGAAACTATAGCATAGATCATAAAGATGATGTTTGTTTGCGGGTTTTCTAAGTGCGCCCTTTCTATTCGCTCTATGGTTACTACGTAGTTAATAAGACTTCAATGGCATTCTTAGTGTTTGAACAATAACCAAAAAAATTCCAGTAGTGGTTTTTGTCTGTCGGTGATCCGTCTAGACGGTTGACTGGTATTTAGCGAACATCACGTCAAAACAAACATTTTGTATGAACTAGTGTTTGCAACGGATTTAAACGATTACCGTGATAGGTCCTACATATAAAATTCAACAGTCATGTGTTTGCAAAAACTCGAAACACAAAACTCGGAAAGAAGTCGGCCGAGATTGACTTCAAATATTGATACCACGTTGCATTGGACTACACGTGTATTTTTAACATACTCACTAGATTTTATCCTCGACTTCGTCTGCATATTTCTATTATTTAACTGAACTACTGCACCGATTCTAATAATTCATTCATCCATGGAAAACTACATCCCCGAATAAAATAGTCTAATTTTGATACTAGTATTTACTATAGTAAAATATAGGTAGTGATATCGAAATTTAAAGGGGAACAGCCATTCCGCGAGTACAAATAGTGACGTGTAAGCACGTAGAAGTGGAGTTTTATTTTTGTGATCGGAGCGTTCAAAAGTCAAGTAGGGTCGACGACAAGCGATCGACTGGTTCCGTAACGGTTTATCGTGAGTCTGTATTTCTGAATATACGCCTTCCGCGGTTCCACGTGTTGCCTTTCATCCGATCTCTATCTTCGAACCACCGATAGAGTCATTTCGTAACAATACGTAGGGCGTACTAAAAATTTCTGGAGTGAATGGAAAAAATTACTATGAATGGTCAAAACTGAATTTATTGTTTCTCAAATTATTCTCCGTTAGCACAAATGCATGTTTTCATGCGGATAAACCAATTTTGAAAACATTTATGCCACTCCTCCTTGGTGACGTCGAAGATATGTTTTTCATACTCTTTGACAGCTTCTTCTGGTGATGAAAATCGTTGAACTCGTCATTGGTTCTTAATTTTTGCGTACAACAAAAAATCACAAGATGCCAGCTCGGGATTGTATGTAGGATTGCTCATAAGTTCTACGTTTTTCTTCTTCAAAAATTTGCTTGCCTGTTTGGCCGTGTGATAATTGGCATTATCGTGGTGAACGGTGATGCGACGTTTACGGATATTTTTCCTGAGTTCGTCAATAACTACCAGAAAAAAAGTGGTCATGTACCAGTCACTACGACAATTCTCCAAAACAACAGTAACCACCTGACCAGTTTTGGTAAAAAAGAAGCAATCATACGCTTAGAGGCACTTAGCTCGCGCGCCACTTTGGTTGGTTCCAGCTAATTTTGATAGACACATTTGTTTTGGGGTTATAACCATAAATTCATGTTTCTTCACCTGTTACTAAATCCTACACCAAATTCGCCCCTTACTTGAATCTGGTAAGCATGGCATTGCACCAAATGACACGGGTTCTTTTTTTGAGCCTCGGTGAAATTGTGTGGGATCCACCGCGAGCACAGCTTTTTTTTAGCCGAATGTTTGTGTAGGATTGATTGTATTTGACTCATGCCTATGCCTAAGGATACCCGAATCTTATAGTAGGTCACATGTCTGTCTGTTTTGATCATACGGCGCACATCATCGATGTTTTTGTCGTTCACAGGTGGACTGGCGACCGTCACGAAATTCGTTACTGTGATTGATACGACCGCGCTTGAATTCTGCAAACCAGTTTTATATAGTAGTCTCGCATGGTTCTTCATCGCCTAAAGCAGTTCGAAGCCGAGCGAAGCTCTGCTGAACTGTCAAATTACACTTAAAATCGTAGAAAATCATACTCCGAAAATTCTCACGGCTTAATCCATAGCGTTGAAGGCAATTTTTAAAACGTCGTCACAATGAAAAAACAATTGACAGTTAGACGAAACAAACTGTATTCTGAAGCCAGGGTTTCATATTCAAACGTAGTAATTATTTTTACGATTTAATTGAAAAAAAATGTATATATAATTTTATATATTTTCATATAAGTGCAATGACCACGTGAACAAAATCAAACAATTCACCCTGACTCTTATATCTACGTGTATCACATTCATACTCCCACCATGTACTCGCCCTTCACCATGAACTTGCACGGCTGGTCGTAGTCCAGGATGTCGTGCGTGAAAGCTATCACGGTCCTGTCGGTCAGACCCTCGCCGAACAGCCGCAGCGTCATCTTGGTGTCGGCCAGCACGCTCGGGATGCCACCTGCGGCGATTGGGGGTCGTTAATCTTTCGAAAAGGCCATACAGCATAGGATTTTGAGCGTGAACTGCTTCTTTAAAAGCTTAAAATTGTTCAACTGACTCTAGTGGATGTGTTCGTGTTTGTGAATTTTCATAAAATAAAATTTAATAAATGAACCACTTCTAATCTATATATTCATAAATTATGTATAATATTTGTAAGAGAAATGATATAAATACGCATTCGGCTGTTGTAAAATAAAGAAATAACACACTTATTTCAAAAATAACAGTTTATAAGTATAACACTATCTATCGATAGTGACTTCGCCCGCGTGGACATAGGATGAGATTTTCCGCAACTGAGCAATCTCTCTTTTAATTGTAATGTCGATTCTGGTACTGTTCTTGATTTCATTATCGATGTCACCGTCTCTGTTCCAATCGCCGTTTCGCTCTCCTCCAGCCCCGGTTTCACTTACGGTCCTGATCTCGGTCAAGACTAAATATGAGCTTCTGAACGTAAAAATAATCAGCAAAATCAGTGTAGTGGTTTTTTAGAGATGCTTGAGCGAACGAGCGTACAAGTTATAGTGTTACTCATAAGAATAAGAATACACAGGCGTCGGCTACTAACACGATGAAAATTATTGTTGAAAAAATTAAACGACCCCCCACATACCTTCCACCACTTTGGGCTCCTTATCAGATTCTTCAACTCTCAGACCCTGGATCCTCAGCTTAATTGGAGCAATCTCCCGAGGCTTAGGACTGGTGACAGTGGTGTATAATCTAGTGGGTCCCGTCCAATTGCTTGCTCGGCTTTCGTAACCCTGAGAGCGAGATCTCTTTTTTCGAACTCGAACATCTATAACAATGATATCAGTCAAGAAATCTACAAAAGTTTGTGACAAACTTATGATAGTTCTACATCTATGGCTATTTTGTTATATGATTAGTAAGATCGACCTTTTCAAATCGATGCAATTATGTGTGATATTTTAAAATAATAATTCATTTCAAATTGAGGAGGGTTAACTTTAACAAACACCTCACTCTGGCCTACTGCAGAGTGGGGGTGGGGCACCACATTAGTGATAATGACCTGCCTCAACAACTTAACTTTTTATGTTGAGGGGTTTAATTTTCATTTAAATTGAATTTTTTTTTTGGCATTATATATATATATATATATATATATATATATATATATATATATATATATATATATATATATATATATATATAGATATATAAAATAAATATATCAATAAATCACAATTTTTCGAAGTAATTTATCCTTAAAAAATATTGGTGAAATCTTAAAAAATTACTTATACCATTCCTATTGTGTAATTGAAGTTCTTCATTCGTATCTAATGGTATAAATAGGTTACTCTGAAAAGTTTCAATATCCTTCTGTTCGTCTCTCGTTGGCCTAGCATGATCGGGCAAGTAGTTCACGTCTATGTCGTGTGACAGATCCAACCATTTTTCTGTATTGGTCTGTAGGTTCTGCTGAGAATTCTCTTCTTCGGATTCTGTTGTATGCGATTGTGTTTCATTCTTCTCGGCTACGTACCTTAAAATTATTTAATATAATTAATTCGATTTCATTGCATAATAATCAATTCGATGTTATGATTGGAAATGGGGGCTCAGTAGTGGGGGGGTGTTCTAAAATTAAAATTGCATGGTACATTGGAATTTAAAAAAAAATTAAAATAACCATTAAACACCTAAAACAATCAAAACAAACGAACAAGTGCCAACAGACTGATCAGGTCAATAACAGAACTGAACATGGGTACTTTTTCATAGATATGGCCATGCAGAGGAAAGTTCTCGAAAAAGATGAAGTATGATGTTGTGGTTGATTGACAAAAACAAAGACACACACATCACTTGCGCCGATGTACCTCGATCGAGGTCGACTATTGTTAAACTGCGTCAGGCTAATATGCAATCTGATGCAGTTTAGTGATAAAATTTATATTATAAAATAAATTATTTTAACAATAATCGCGTACGCAGCTAAGACCATATCTATATCAATGTACATAATGTTCTTACCATAGACTATTTCATACTTTATTTCCGTGTTTGATCCTGAATTGCCTAACCGTAGTTTATATCCGTATTCTCTTGTCTGTTTACTTAAATGTCCCAGATCACCTATTTAAAACTTTGATACCCATAAAAAAACTAAAAGTACTATTCGAATACTTTTCAAAAGGTTGATGTAAGAGCGCGTCAAAGAATCAATATTCATGTCTGAATTATATGACATATTGGAACAAGTGGTTCATTCCACTGGCAGTGAACCGTGTTTGGAGGTTGCCAATTATCAATTTGATTTAATTGAAAAAATAAAAAAAATTGGAAAATCCAAAAGTGCACGCCTCATAGCGGTCGTTAAATTTTTACAAATATACATATTAGGACGAATGTTTTTTCTTGTCATTCGTGCATTTATATGGGTCTATAAGTACATTATGAGTTGCATGGAAAAATTTTAAGTTCAAAAAATAGCTCGATTTTTATAAGGCGAAAGTAGAGCGCCACCTCAGCGCGCCACTTAGGCATGCAAAAAATACCACGCAAGCGTATTAGACCGTGATCTTCGAAAGGACTTAGTTTAGGATAATACTAAAGCGTTCGGAAAAAAAAATGGATTAGATCAGTTAAGTTTACATACAGACACACGGACGTCCACGGAATAATTTTGTTAAGCATCTTTTTCATAAATTTAAAAAGCAAAATGTCTTTTAAAAATTTTATAAGTGTTGAAACTAGCGTTTTTCCTTGATATTCGTGTGTAAATATTATTATATAAGTGCGATAAAAAATAAATAGAGACGCTTTTAGTTCAAAATATCACTCGATTTTTGTAAGGCGAGAGCAGAGCACTACCTCAACGCCTCCGCTTATGTGACGTGCTGCAATAAATTAAAAAATGCAGATTATAAAACACAGCATGGATGATAATTTCAACAAGAGCTTTATAAAATAACCTACTTTCTTGGTCATTCATTGTATTACAGGAATCATTAGCGTCACTACTCGCGCCCGAATACAATTCAAATTTTATCAATTAAATATCGTAGAAAGTTTACGCTCGTAAGCAAAAAAAAAAAAAGCAGTATAACCTTCACTTAAATATATAACAGAATAGGATATCGATTGGTTTATGTTGAACTGCAAAAGTATATTTATTTATATTATTTGTCGATTTTGATCAGATAGTATCCAGAGAACGTTGTTTAATTATGTCAAACATGACATCATTATGATTTTCCTCCTTTTATAATTACGGATGGCACATTTGTGTTTATTCTTAAGGTACGTCTACACTACTGAATATACATATCGGAATTCCAGTGTTACTTAGTTTGTGTACTCTCGGTGACCGCCACTAAGTTCACAAGTAAGAATACTTAAAGGTATTTTGATGGTTTCATATTCCATTTCTTGTACCACAGCATATAGTTAAATATACGCCTGTTTTATTCAGTGTTTACCTTTTTTTTCCTGTCTCGATCTCCGAACCCCGGTAGTGATATATCATAACAATGTTTATGAACAAATAGTACTTGTCATTTATGTCAATACCTAGGCTCGGTTTTTTTTTTTTATTTTGTATTAGAGCACCGCGCTGTCATTGAATTTCTTACAAAAAAAGGGAAATACGCCATCGCGGATCAGATAAAATATGTTACAAATTCATGCCTAACTCGTTTCTTCATCATAATTTTTTTAGAATCATCACCGGTGAAGACTAGGAAGGAGCGTGTAGATCAAATATTTCATTAACATGGTATACAGGCATGTCTAAAATCAGTGCATTACAACCGGATCTCTAGCATACGTTCGAAATGGTGCAATTTGTGAGGTTTTGCGAGGTTTTTACGAATATGAATACAGAAAAAGAGGTAGAGGATTATTTCGAGAACTTGGAAGGATGAGAACCCTTCTTGGAAGTTCAGGGTTCATTTTACAATGGAGAAACTAGTGGCGACTATATTTTGAGACATGATAGACTATTTACCAAAAAATGTAAAAAATAAAAACTATAAAAATTTCTTGCCAAAAACCTGGCCAATTTGTCGGATCAAGTATGAGAGATAATTAAGAAAAAAACAGAAAAGGCCGACTTGGGAATGGCAGATGTCATACAACTCCAACGACGACAGAGCAAACCATGACCAAAAATGGCTTTGTAAAAAATAAACCGCCCAACCTTCAGCCTCGCTTTCCACTCTAGTCTTTTGGAAAAAGATTTAAGGGGATGGCAAGTTCGGACTGGTGATGGAACGATGGCAGCAATAAGCAAGCACTTGGATAACAAATCAAAAGTGAATTTTTTAAATGGCTTATTGTCCCTTCGTGAGACATCTAACAAAGAACATTTCCTTGTAAAGAGACTAATCCTCAAATTAAAAAAAAAAATCAAAGCGCTTCTTTAGGTAGATTTCAATGTTTGATAACTTACAATGTTTCATAGCCATGCTAGGAATTAATAGGTGGCGCTATACACCAGTTATTATTAAAGTTTCATGTTAATTATTGTTATTCAAAATGTATATAATCTATATACATACACATAAGCAAAATACCACTCACTGACTGACCGACTGCCTCATCACGACTCACCAAAACTGTAAGTTCTGTTAACTTGAAATGTGGCATACTTATTCTTTTTCCGAGCGTAGACGCTCAGAGGACGGGTTTTACGTAAGCCTCAGCCAAAAAAAAAATCATCATTTTATAAGATCTCTGAAACTATAGGTCCTATTGACTTGAACTTTGGTATTAATACTCTTTTCGGGACGTGGACGACCGCAGAGGACAGCTTTTATACAGATTCTATTAAAAATAAATTATTCGTTTTATACCTTCGCGGGCGGAGCTGTAGGCTAACCAAAAAAAGAAAGAACATTTTATTCAGCATAAGAACAATGTGGAAGTAAAAAAAGACAGTCATGTGGTCAATTAGGTCAATTTCGAATTGGTACCAGCTCAGCACAACACCACCGCCGGGGTTGTGACGCTGATTTGCAGCTGGAGCCGGTTAGGATTTGCGCGGTTCCTTGCAGTGAAAGCAGTGCGTAAGATAACTTATAATTATAGGTAATATAAGCATAATAAAAATAACATAACAATATTATAAGTACAAAAAAACATAAAAAGTGTAAGGAAAGCTAGTGTAAAGTATGTACATTTGTTGGTAACATATTTTGGATAAACATAATATAACAAGAATGATAGCATGTTGCATTCTTGATACATTACTAATTAACTATTTCAGTAGAAGTATAAACAATAAAGAATTCACTGATTGGAATAATAAATGGACATTAATACCTAATACGTTTGTATCTCTATGATGTTCATAGGTCCACATTCCTTTCAAACTTTCAAAGGTCATCATTTGCAGGTAATTTAGTACACACTGCTGCCAAAAACATGGTTCACGCACTGACGCAATTGCCACACAGCTTTATGCATTGGCAACACTAACAACTATTAGATATACAAGTTTATTTTTCCACATTATATCTATTCAATCTATAGTGTTGATCATATAATAAGATTCAATGAAGTTTGTTTGTAAAGCCATCTTTAGTCAATATTTTTACAACATCATCTTGTTGTGATCAATCCAAACGAGACGAGATTGTGTCTATTTACGAAAAGATGTTTGATTATAACAATCCTATATGAACTAATATAGAATATTTAACTTTAGATAGCAACATTAAATGAATATTAGAAGTAATGAGGGTTTTTTTTTAATAAATTATCACTTGAAAAACTGGCTAATATTATATATTCAATATTGATTGTGATAAATATAAGATTAATAAAAGGTACAAATTAAAAAAAAAATTATCTCTAGGGTAATCATTAACATAGAAAAATTTACACCTGCTCTCTCATAGACAAGTATGTGATTGTAGGAATTAATGATAAGAGTATCAACATTTCGAAGTACAAAACAGAGTACTTATGTATAAATCCAATAGAAAAATGTTACCTTTGATATGAGGGATCGGGCAAACTGGAACCCTGTGATTATCGATAACTTTCTAATGGTAGACAAGAAATTAGTGTGATGTATGTAATAAGATGTATACATAAGATTTTTTGTTGAAAAACTAACTAACGCCATGAACATGAATGCCATGAAATTGAATATTGTCATAAGTTAGCAGAAAATTAATGTTCAGCCAAGAAACTAGAGCAAAGTCAAGGCTGCAATTGTTTACGTGCAACCAAAAATAACCATCACAGACATTACACCACAGCGTCGTTGTCTGTGGCAACGGGCCAGAATGTGGTTCCTAAGAAGTCCTTTAAATAAACGCGATTCCTTAAAAAAAGAACACTCAACTCGATACTTTTTCTCTATGACTATTATTATCATCAAATTATCTATCTCAGTTTTACATCTCGAGTTATTTTTTATAAGTACTTTTATATATGTTTCCAAAAACTGTAATATGCAGAGTTTTTGGGACTACTATTTTAATTTTTATATATGATAAAATAAAATATCCATTCGCTCGGACTAATTTCCAAAATGGCTGCACGGAGGCTGAGCAGTGGTCGAATGAACAAATGTCTATATGAATATAGATAAAGTAGTCCAAGGGCAGTCCAAGATTGGAATGAGAGAAAACATAGACAACAGGACCTGGATCGAAATCAAGAATGGGATAGAAGAAAATCATTACTAAATTTTATTTTATAGACAGAGAAGTAGAAGTCCAATGAATAGTTAATATTATTCTGTGTATCTAATTCTAGAAAATGCCAGTCACATTTATATGATACTTTGTAATGCGTATATGAGTCCAGATTTATTATCACTATATCATACACTAGCTGACCCGCCCGCTTTGCTGGGTAATTTTTATTTATGAATAAAATGGCAAAGGATTTACGGAATTCGGAAAATGAGTAGCCTAGAACCATCTACAAATCATCCCGCATCGAATGGTCCCAGTCCCACGTCTATACGTTTAGTAGTCTTTACGTGATTGACGAACAAAGACAACCTATTTTCATTATATATGTATGGATTTATTACATAAAGAGTGTAATAAATATTTTTTAGATTATTCAGATATATGCATATCTTAATAGTGACTACAAGGAATGGATAGTTTAATATAAGGAATTGATACTTGACTGACTAATCCTTGTGGATTTTTTTGTCAATATATTCTAATAAATATTTCACTTTATTATTTACTAATTATGAATAAAATTTGATGCAACAAATTAAAAAATATATTAACTGAACACTAAGCCAAATATCAATTTATAAAGTGAGCCAATTAACCAATTTGTTGATAACTCCTTCAGGACAAATGCAAACTGAACATCAATATGCACATTTTATTGTGTGGGGTGTTAATTTGGAGAAATCCATAATTGAACACATGTTCCATAATCTATGATTCGAGATTTATTGAATATCATTTACATATTTAATTAATATATTTTAAAATAAATATATCTACTAAATATTGGCTAACAAAACTTCTAGATTTTTCAGATTTAGCCTTATTAAATTATTTGGTTTTAAAATATTAGGTTGAGGAAAAAGTTCTTCCATATTTTATAAGTAAAAAGTTGTATTTAATTTCTTTGTTTGTGCTGTTTGTATCTCACTAGTTTTTACACCATTAAATAGATTAAAAAAAAAATAAAAAATTAAAACGGTGTCTCGCCATTTTTTATCATTTACCTATTTACCAAAATGAGTGAATTTAATGTAGAAACTCGATATATTTTTAAGTTTTATTACAAAAAAGGAAAAAATGCGACACACACGAGCCACAAAAAAAAAACTGTGACATTTATGGACTTAATGCAGTGTTGGTAAGACTAACACAAAACTGGTTCAAGCATTTTCAGTCCGGTAATTCTAATGTTAAAGATGAACCTCGATCTGATCAACCTGTTAGGGATAAAGTCGATGCTATTTTGGAAAAGTAAAGCAAGATCATCATCATATTAGTTCTTATGATGTTGTTGAAAAGCTGCAATTGACCACAAAACAGTTTTGACACATTTGAAAAAAGCTGGTTAAAAAAGCTCAACACTTTGGTTCCACACAAGCTCACTGTAAAAAATCTAATGATTGTATACTTATTTACAATTCTTTATTGAAACATAATGAAATCAAACCGTTTTTGGAAAAAAATTGATCACAGGTGATGAAAAATCTACAACATTTGTGGGCAACAGCCGGCCCGCGTAAGGTTTGATCTGGCCCATGGGACATTTTGAAAAAATTCATATGTCATATCTATCGCTAAAAATTATGAACACTACTTTAAAATGCATCTACTTTTGAACACTGCCCGCAAAAGTATTTGTACGCTAAAGTTTGGCCCACAACATGTCAAAGGTTGCCCATATCTGACCTACGACAAAAACGTGTGAAAAATATTATGGTCAAAAGGTAAGCAAGCTTCACAGACTATAGCGAAATTCGTATTAACACGAAATAAGCTGGTAATAAGTATATTAGGGCGACCCAAAAAAAAAGATTATTTTTATAATAATCTTTTTTTTTGGGGAACTTATTATTTTTTTCAAATTAAAAATGATGAGAATTGTTCATTAATTTTTTTTTTGTTTCTCGTGCTTTAATTTCATTCTTTAGCATGTCAAATTAAAGGAAAAAAATATTAATTTCGTTAATATTCATGTTTAGAAGTTGCTCAAATAGATATAAAGTACTCGATTTGAAAACTGATTGGAGCGACCTCTAAATATTAAAATTTTGACTTGAAATTTTCAGGATCTTCATGATTTTACATGTAAAAAGAAATGAAATCACGAGAAAAAGCATTTGAAATAAAAAAAAAATCGATTTTTGAGTATTTTGGAAATTTAAAAAAATTGTGAGCTACCTTTAAAAAATTTTTTTTAGAGCTGTCCTTTGGAGGGGGCTCTTAAAACATAGTAAACTAACATATTTTCACATGAGACTTGAAAAAAAAAATCTCTACTGACAACAGCCGATGAGACTCAAGCAAGAAGTAGAAAAAAGACGGCCGGAATTGATCAACAGAAAGGGTGTGGTTTTACATCATGATAACACTAGACCACACACATCTTTAGCCACTCAATAGATATTGAGAGTTTGATGGGGAAGTGTTAATGCATCCACCATATAGTCCTGACTTTGCACCCTCAAATTTTCACCTATTTCAGTCTCTTCAAAATTCTTTAGGTAGTATTAGGTTAATATCGAGAGAGGGCTGCCAAAACTACTTTTTGCAGTTTTTTGATCGGAAGTCCCAAAATTTCTATAGAAATGGGATTATGTCACTGCTGCCTACATAATGTCGATAATTTGTTGGACAAAACGGGATAAACATATAGTTAAATGTAAATAAAATATGGTAAAAACTACATTGAACGTATAGAATACAAAAAAACTTTTTCTCAGACCTTATACAGAATGGAATCAATCATGCACCTCTTTGCTAATATTCATAATCTCCCTCATTTTTAGAACAACTTTGCCAAGCAACTATAATAAAAATTCATTGAAAGTATACTTTTAAATAATATAAAACAATATAACCCAACCCTAGTACATGCTCGGCCATCGCGAGCGCTCTGCTGGACGCCGTGCGCCAGCGTGCCCCGAGCACGTAACAAACTCAAATTCTGCCCCGCGCTTGGGCTATGCAATGTATTATTTTTAAAGAATTTATATAGTCAGAACATATGATTGTGCAAATAGTAGGCTATTGTCTATCTATTTGAATGAATGTCCTTATATAACTTAAAAATTTGTTTGACTGATATTAATGCGAATGGTGTACAGCAAAAACATGTTATTTCGCAAATGATAGACTACTATCTGTCTGTCTATCCATCTGACTGTCTGTATATTATTTCATAACTTACGAATGGTTTGATCTATAGTGATGGAAAATGATGTACAGTCAGAACACATGATTGCATAAATGATACATCAATATTTGTCTGTATGTCATTTTATAACTTACGAATGGTTCGACAGATTGTGATGAAAATTAGAGTAGAGGAAATAGATATGATTGTGCAAATTATAGATTACTGTCTGTCTGCATAACATTTATTAATTTAAGAATGGTTTGACCAATCTTCATGACAATTGGTGTACAATTAGAACATGTCATTTCACAAATGATGGGCTCTATGTGATTCAGCGACAGCCCTGGCTTTGATCAGGTGGAATGAGATTGTTTTTCAGCGCCCTCAAGTCAGTGCTCTAATTATCCAGGAATTTCAATTCGACTTCATGATAAGCAAATATTAGTTGCAAATTTTTCAAAAGAAGTTTAGATTGCCAACATCGACATATATTAAGCTTAAATTAAATTAAGTAACTTTAAGTATCGTAATGTTGTTCTATGTCTTTCCAAAAGCAACATCAAAATCTAATTTTTTGCTGAAAATTGCCTTTTGCATTTGGTGTTTTAGCGCTCCCCGTTACATGGCTCCTAGAGCAATCGCTCCACTCGCTCTACTCCTATGCCGGCGCTGATATGATTTCTACATACAGCATGATAACCATAAAAAAATATTTATTTTTTTTTAGTAATCATATTCATTTCTTTATCTAGTTGCATGTTGTGTATAATTCGCTTTTATCAGAGAAAATGGGACACGGGTAGTGAAACTACCCATTATATGAAAACATTTTATGTAACAAGATATGCTTATGGAATTTGGTATGGATATCGCTGATTTAAATTGGTAAGATGCGTCTTTCATAATTGGGGGTGGGGGGGGTTTGGACCCAATCCATTTACCCAATAGCGCAAAAATTAGAATCAAGTTAGTGACTGGAATAGGAATAAAAAGACTAGAATTGGGAAGTTGGTCCGGGATTGAAAGTGGGATCAGAATTCAAATCTACTTGATTCGGAAACCGGATTCCGAATTAAAAGCGGGACCACGATCGGAATCGGGAATGGGATAGCTATTAGTATCATGACTGAAATTGTCGATCGGTATACAAGATGAAGGAATTCATTCTGTCTACTCGAGTAGTGCCGTGAACGGAAGCTGGTATTGTACTTAAACTATTGTACAATATTTATTTATTATTTTAAGAAGGATCTGTAGCATTATTCTTAGAACTAGAATGACACATGCTATAAGGCGATAATGCATGACACACTAATATTTTTAAGAATTCAGATGTAACCACAGTTAAATTAGTCATGACTGATCTTAACACGTAACATTACAAACAAACGGTTACAATGATTTTAGTATGGTATTATTAGCATTTACTTGTATCATTTACTTGCTCATATAGACATAGAATGTATGCGTCACTTTTTGTATCCAATCGATTGCACTGTTATTCTATACTCTTGGTACTGACCCGACTTCTGCTGATCCTGGCTATTAATACGCCCTCTCTTGGCTATCATTAAATTTTACAATAATTTAGACTTTGCTCTTATTGACATGGGGCCCATTTTCTTTGGATTTAAGTTTATACTAATGCTTACATTTCATTTTCTCATGGGAATGAAAATTGTTCATGGTAAAAGTAGCTTATGTTCATTATTTCGAGGCTAATATGTCGATCACAACACATGACTTTTGTTGAGTTTTTGCATTTGTAATTATTGAATTAAACCATTTTGGACAAAGCACAAAAACCAAAATGTTTTAATGTTGGATCTGATTGAAGTATGGAATTTACAAATGGAAAAAATATTAAATTGGTAAAATTTTAATATAGCAATCATTTATTTTTCAGATATACATTTTTTGAAGTCAGAATGTATTTTTAACCGGTTTAAATAGACCTTTGAGACTATTGCTTTTGTTTCAATTATGATTATAAGATTTTGACTTGATAGGGCATACCTATTTTATTTGATTTTATTATTTTATGTTTGCATGAAGGAGGCATCACAACTGCTATTGAGACTTATCAGCCATTTTATATCTCAGATTGAACGGCTTGGATTGTAAACCCTTCACATTGAACCAGTGCAAGTTGGTAACTATTGTCAGCAATATTATGTCAACATGCAGGAATGATGAATTAAAGTGATACTCCACAGAGTGAGTGGTTTTAGATTTTTATATAGCGTTTCCAAAGCATAAATTATCATATTAGCCACCAGAGAATAGGTGATCACCGCCGCCTATGGACATTCGCAATCCCAGAGGAGTTATTGTTGCATTGCTAGCCTCTCGGACAGAAAGGGGATATCTAATGGAAGGGATGGGGTTGATGAATGATTACAGGGTGGAGTGGGCCACCGGTTCTCTCGCTACTTCACTTCTATATTCTGTGAGAAAGTAGTGTTTCACCCATCGAGGCGGGCCATTTTTGTGCTGCAACCGAGCTGGCCACAACATAGCTCTGTTACAGTTACCGATAAAATCACAATGAAACTTAGCACAAAAGTAGAGTGAATGCTATTAGGTACTTTTTATATAGAAAACAGGCTTTAATTTGCACTCTTGAGTACAAACAAATTTAGTCTTTATCAATTAAGAACAAATTGTTTCAAAAATATTGCTTTCAAAATATCATTCAAATAATTTAAGAGTGTTATTAAACAATCACTCAGTAAAAAAGGGTACTATGCAATTTCTGAATATTTAGAAGACAAAAATCAATGGGCATAAGCGGCTCGACCTCTTACCGGGCTGTCATTCCTAATGATTCCGTATTTGTTTTGGTTATGTATGTGCAAATTAGAAAAGAGCTACCCTTAAGTTTCTTGCTCGTTTTTCTTGAGGGAAAACTGCCTTCCGGACGAGCAGTAAAGTGTAAATTCGCAAAAAATTATGACATATTTCAAGTGTTATTTTGTAACCTACGAAATAAAGATATTTTGAATTTGAATTTATCTATGGTAGGTTCATACATACTGCAAGCACATCATTTACAATCACATAATGGGAATATTGTTAATTGCAGTCGCAATGGGGCACATGGCTATTTTTTTTTCATTATTTTAAAGAAAATATCTGTTTGTAAGCACCACTGATGGATTTTTGGATAGTTTCATTTCATAAATTTAACTCGTCATGATATAAGACCTGACTGATTGCTGACCAATTTGTTCAACCTAGTTTTATTTCCAATATCAACGAAGTACCTCCACATTTGAATCAATCTAGTCTTTGACAATATTCTTTTTATGGTGATACGAGAGACATGTACTAATACTTCGGTACATTTACAGAATAAATTTTGTTTGTTCATTTCACTGTTGAAGCTGAGATACCTGACCACATTTTTTTTTTTGGGTTGAGGGTTTTGTACCTCTAGTTCCTATGAATATATTCCAAGGGCAAAGCTATGTTATAGTATGTGGGTGGGGAAGGAAGACTTCAAGAAAGTATATAACAAAAATATGAGGTTTTGATCCCAAATCTACTCGTGATTATATGCTCCATATATTCCCTTCCATTAATATTACAAATATGCAAGATTTAAAGGCACTTATAAAGTACTAGAATTGTTTGTTTATGATGCACCAATTAAACGAAACATGCCATTTTTTTGCTCATCATAAATTGCATAACAGCGAATTATATATATATGTAATCCCATATTTTTATATACAAAAGTATTAAAATCCTAATTGGAATGTTTGAGAATGAGATTTAAGATGAAAAAGCCAGGTCTTGAAAGAAGGTTGGACAGCCAAGTAGGCTGTCCAATCATCGAGGATCTAAAATCATAAGGTTTTCTGTGCTTTCATAGATTTTGGAAGTTTCAGGTTAAACTGAAAAAGAATAATCTATGAAAGGCTCTATCAACCTATATCCGAATAGATGGATGAGAAATCTACAGACCGAACTTAGAAGGGTAAGTAAAACGCACCATGGACAGTACTTAACCATTTCAAATGGAACTAATATTAAATTAAAGTCAAGTTTTAAGTATCAAAAACTGGCAAGCTTGCATGAAATTATTAATGAATTCCGATGAAACAAAATAGGTATAATATTAGGTAGAGTATTATGATTGTTGCCTGACTCTATAAAAAGAATATGACTAATTTTTAATACAAAATACAAGAAACATTTAAAAATATAATGTATATATCTACCATTCTGTTTTCAATAGTGTTAATTTCAAATTACCAAATAAAATTTAAATTATAACTATCTATTATTAAAATAAATAAAACAATAATCATGACAAAATTGTTTAATATTCACTGATATGATGAAAGCATTCTTTAAAATATGCCCCATTCAAATAGTGTGATACCAAATTACATAACAAATTACACTTTAGATCTGTTTTGATTGCTGAAAACTTATTAATATAAATAGTAAGAGTATCATTACAAATTATTTCAATAAATTTACACATACTTATAACTAAGTATTTTCTGATGAGTCCAAAAAAATCAATACATATTTTTATACATTTGAAAATTAAAATGTTCCCAAAAACATTGTTTATAAAAAGAAAGATTTAAGGAAACACTTCAAACTATTCAATAATAATAAAAGTAAAAAAAGTAAAACAGCCCTAAAATGAATTAAAATAATACCACATAGGTGACTACCCATACTTTACAAAAGTTAATAAAATTAATATTTTAATTAATATGTATCTAATATATGTTCATTAAATAACTTAAAACAGTGCAGATATGATATCATTCTTTTTTTATCTCATGTTAGACTACCATTATTATTAACTAAATATTTATTTAATACAAAGGAAAAAAAAAATTTACACTTACATTTTTCCTTCGCGAATATCAGATACCACATCATTTTTAGGATCTAAATATATTCCTTCCTCTTGATGGACCCATACACCGCCAAAAGGGTTAACTTGCCCTTCAAAATTTTGTAAACAAAAATATAATCTGCCTTCAACGTTAGGCACTACTACTTCGACTTTCGTATGCCATTTTTCCGTGTGCAATTCATTTATTTCGTAATTTGAATAAATATCACACGCGCCCCCTTCATGTGACGTCAACCTCCACGGGGCATGTCCCAAAAATTCACCACCGTTCACGTTCAATAAATATTTACAATTTTCAGCACAACTTTTGCCGTGTATAGAAAACGAAACTATCCTTTTATTACGCACTCTCTCTACACAGTTAACGGCTAGAATTAAACACAGGATACCACAAGTCCGGGGGATATTTAATGATATACCCATTTCTAAGACAAATTACAAAAAAAATTGGTTTTTTCTCACCACCGAAGCGACAACATTTTTTTTTGTCCCTTCAACAATACGGCGGTAGACGCTAGCCGGAACTGCGGTAAAAACAAAAAGTATACCGGATGTCACGGTGACAGTAACATTCATAAGATCGATTTATGTTCAATCGCAGATATTTTAGTAGTAAAAATTTCATAATTATTTGCTCAATATGCATGTAATGGCTTACGCTATTTAATATGATGGCATACTAAAAAAGTGTGCAATTTTATACGTCTGAAATCCACGAAATAGCTTGAAACGATTGACTGGTGTTGTCAATCAAATGTAGAATAAAAAAGAGTAATCATGTCATGGACTGTGCTCTCTATTTATACTATTCTTTTGGGGTATTGAAATGAACTAATATTGAAAAAAACGAACTTTGTTTTCGTTTATTATTTTATGTAAGTTGTAAAACCAGAATAGATAAAAAAATAATGTTTTTACACTTACAACACTACAAACTTGTATCCATGAAATGGCAATTTTTAATTTGACTTTTGTCAGCATTTTGGCAGATCTAAAATCGAGCCAACTTGGCCCTTGTAGAGAATATTAGTTTTTATACAATTAAATTATAAGATGACAAATGTATTACATACTTTTTTTAGTTAGTTAATTCGTTTGTAATATAAAATCGTCGTAGCGAATTGTTGAATTCGTACGTCAAGACTGTTATATCATTATGTAAATTTACCGTTTTACCTGAATATATTTCAATTATAAGTAGATTTTTATATGGATATAATTAATATGGAGGTAAGAGAAGCAGGAGATGGAACTCCGACACCAGAATCGGTGAAGGTTCCTTCGAAAAAATACTCCTGGGCAGAAGTGAGGCATGCTGTCAATGTTCTAAGAAAAGAGCTTTCTTCTTTGTCTTCTATGGTACCCATGTCAATATCTTTCAGGAAGTTAAATAATGGCAAAAATAGGATATATTTTTTGAGGACGCCACAGAACGGTTGGGAGATAACCTTGCTTTATACAGACATCACGTCTACTGTTCATCCAAACAATGATGTGTAAGTTTATTTTTGTTACGTTAACCTGATTTTTTTGTAGTTGGACAGTCATGCACAGACAACACATTCTTAGTGCAGTCTTTATTAGGTCAGTATTTAAAATGTGGAAAAGTGCAAGTCATACATAATATTAAGTATTGTTTCTAAATTATATTATGTGTAATTTTTCTGTCTTTCAATTTAAAGCTCTAGATATAGTACAATTTTAGTCAAATTAATACATCTAATATTACTTTTCTATAAAATAAAGTAGAATTGTGATATATCATGTTGTCATACTGATTGCTTAAAAAAAATTGCATTTCAGCCTTATCATCTTTCTATCAGTGTTGACATGCGATTATTTCAAGTTACTTAATTAATACTTTTGAAGATTTACAGAAAAAAAAATATTCTGAAAATTTGTGAAACTTTACATTTGCGTTCAAACTGTTCTATTATTACTAATAATGATTAATTAAATTGTAAATTTTGTCCCTTAAAAATATTGTGTGGTACTTTCTATAATATCCATATATTCCAGCTTCCTGCATTATAAATTAAAATAAGTAATGTCTTAAAATTGATCTATTATTGCAAACAAGCTCTGAAGTAATTTCCTAAACGTTCCATTTTTCTATTTTTTCCCCTTAAACTATGATAAAAAAGAGTTGTTGTCAGTTGTCATTTTTCAAATTTCGCAAATATTATTAAAAGGGGTGAAATAATGCGTAAAACGTCCATGCATTTAAAAAATATATTAGCCAAAAGCTATAAGTATTATTATAGTATGTGTGAAAAATTCTCATCATACTATAATAACAAACAAATACATCTATTATATGGATATCTATCATTTTAGAAAATTCAGATTATTGTACCTCAATAGTATCATAATTACAAAACATTTTAAGAGTCAGTTTGCCACAGGCAAACTCAGGAAGTATCCTGAGTGCATAGAAATTAATTTAGTTTTAATTTTTACGTTTTTAGTAAATATCTTTATAGACTTTTAAACAGTTGACTCTATTTTGTACTCGCTCATTGTTTGTAATATTATAAAAACAGAAATTGCTATAGTTTAATTTGTCTATATTCTCGTAAATTGCATTTCGCTTATATCATTGTTAATTGTTTGTAGTTAGTTAATATTATATTATACAACTATCAAAAATGTCAATATATATACAAAATTTCATAGATATGTTATTCGCAGAATTAGAAGAAAAATAATTTAATCTTTTCAATTTTTTGTATTGTAATTTATAACTTAAGAATTTAATGATCATGTCTTCGTTAAGGTTTCTCATCTATACCCGATGGTTTGTCGGGGGGTATGCATTCAGCTTCAACGACGATTATTGTGCCATACATGTTTTTTGTTTTAACTTTTAAATAGTGTGCCAAGCTCATCTTCCAATGTATTTGATACTTTGAACACATGATAATATTGATAACAGACAAATAATTACTTATGCAATTATTGCAATATATTTTCTTGTGTGTTGATGATCTTTATAATTTAATAACATAGTTCTTATAACGTTTGAATGATGAACAATGTATAGCAAGTTCAAAAATTTTTCAGGTATATACAAGTAATAAAGAAAATCAATGAAACGGTGCATTTAGAACTAAAAAATTCTATTCACGTTTTTCCACACTTGGTGTGAACATGTGCATCATGTTTTTATGTAACATGTAATTTATTATAATCGCAGTAATTTTAAATGTATATCATTTGTTATCTATGATATAATAGTATTTTTATATAGTTCATTGTGAAAATATGTATGTATTACGAAAGACCATAATAAAGATATCAATTTACACAATCTTTACTTCCAAGATACATCATAATTTTGTAAGGAATGTACTTGAGAGGCTTTCCAAGAGGCGGCCATGGCTTGTAGAATATGCGGTTCTAATGATGGTACGCTTCCGAATTGGAGCCAAATGTCATTGAGAGACATCACACCGGAGTGCTTTTTTAAATACAGCCTGGAATAGATATTAAGAAAAACTGACAGGTTTCCATATTGTCACCAAAAATCTTAATTTTTATACCAAAAAATTACCCACAACATTTAAATTTTATTGGTCACAATATAGTCTATCATTGATTGCACTTTGAGAAGTAAAACCGTAATTAGCAGTAGACAGTGCAAAAAATTCATGCACATGCATTTGCACTTGCAGGTTAGCATTTGCAGTGCACTCACATTCAGAGTTATAGCTGTAATAAACAGTATTATCTTGGAAGAAACCCCTGGATCTCTTCAATCCCTTAATGTTTAGAGGCGCTGTTTCGAAATTCAAGATCGGACATTATCCCCACTTCTGTCTAGAAATCTTAGCTGAACTAGCCTACAGACAAAAGCAAAAAGTAAAAAAAATTAAGGCACACCCAAAATATAAAAACATATTTTATATCTATAATATATAATTTTGCTCTATTGTAAAAGTAGTATTAGGTAAAAGTGTCCAACTTAGTGTGCCTATAATCCAAACGAAACTAAAACAATAAATAATAAAAATGGCCAAGCATTAATTAGGCTCATGCTATGAATTCTGAGCTGAATGAAAAAAAACCTCTTTTTTTTGTAAATGCATAAAACAAGCGAGGGTGTACTGAACCTTCGGGACGCTAGTACGACTTGCACTTGGCCGATGTCTTACACTCGCGTCCAAATTGGCAGGTATATTCTTATAACAACCATCCATATATGTTTACAAATATTTGTATATACTTTTCTCAGAAAATGATGTGCAATTTTTGGTTTTTTCTAGTATAATAATACCAATGGGGTTATTTAGAATACAAATTTTGTAATAGTCTGCCATTTTCATAACATAACAATACTGTTTAAATTTTGCAATTGGGAACAGGATTTTTTTAAAACTTGGTTCATCATATGTTTATTTCCTTAAATCTCATAGGATTCAATTGACTCACTACAGGTTTTAGAACAACACAATAAGTTATTGATTGTTCACTTTTAACAATATTTATTATTAGTATATTCAATCTATTTGTACTGTATTGGTGTTTTCCTGTATTAATTGCAAAATGGCATTATTCGAAATTACAAAACTTTAATAAATTTTAGGTGCTAGAAAGAATTTTTGTATCATATTGTTTTAAAAATTGAAATGTTGTTGAACCAATTTTATCAATGTTCTTAGAAAATGACCAATTCATTTCATAATGAAATGAATTGGTGATTTGATGGTCCAGTTATTTCAATGTCTCCAGTGCTTTTGGAGATGGAGAAATACTATTATTGGAGAACAGATTAAATAATCTAAATATTAGAAATTTCTATCTCATACTCTTTGGCCACCGCTGGAGCACAATATCCATGATCTTGTTTTAGTTTGTGGGCCCTGAACCTTTAGTTTTTCACATTTTTCTGTTGTGGCTCGGGTGCTGTTCACAACAGCAACTTTCGTCGACAAACGGAGCCTGCAGAGATGGTTTAATGTGTCTTCTGAAGTATTAAACCTGTAATTTCATTTGATTTCACTTAAAATTAGTTAGTATTGACCAATGAGCTCTTAATGAATGTCGGTAGTCTATTGTTTATTGTCATCAAAAAACGAATTCGTAGTCCCTCTAATTCCAAAGTGACTTGGTGGTTACACGGCCATTGTCGTGAAAAATTGAATATCTTTTCAAGCAACACTAATATACATGTTCTAACAATTTATAATTATTGTGATAACACCATCTATTGTGTCATTTTTGATTAAAAATGTTCTTTTATTTTAGCCTAGAATGGAAGCCATTGATGGAATCAAACGTCTCACTCGGTGAAACGTCAGGCAAGTGGTCGAGAGAAGAACAACTGCTATGCGAACGTCAGAGAGTTGCAGCGTGGGGTATAGCATCATATGAATTGCATCCGAAGACAGGCAGAGTGTTATTTCCGTGCGCTTCATCATTGTTCGTCGTGGCTGGTGATGATGAACCCATGTGGCAGGTTTATATAATTTTCTGTTTCAATTATTAAGGTTTTCGTATGTCAGTTTGTTATTTATTAAGGCTTAATTAGTTTAAGCTCTCGTATATAATAATGCACCCACAGGAATTGCATTTAAATTAAACTTTTTCTGAACATTAGTTCTTTTAAAAGTATTTAATTAGCTGAATAAGTGTTAATTTGATATTACCGAGTCCTGTGCCTGGCTGATCAGTCGGGAAGCTCAGCTACAAAACTTGAAATCAAAAACTTAGAATAAAAAATTTAGATATTCAGTTGGTTACAGTAATTTATTAGAATTGATTATGAGTTTGTTCAAATCTCATTAATTCAATTTTTATTACTGCAATATTACACTTTTTTTTTCTTTATTATAGTTTTCTACCCTGTGATAAAATCAAATCGCCAAGTGATATTGAAAAGAAAAACAATATTATTTTCAGAGTCCACCACTAGTTGCACGTGTACTTCCGACCGGGGGCGGAGCGCCGCTCACGCCTGCGATGTGCCCACGGGCGCCTTCACTTGTGGCACATACAGCTCGCGGCGACATCTGGTTGGCGGGGGGCGGAGCCAGACGGCCCGTGAGGCTTACTTATGCCTGTAGAGGTCATGCACCTGACAGGTAATATACATGCCAGTTTGTACCATGCAACCTGTACCACCTGTGTGAGAAAATAAAAAAATATTTAATTTAAAAAAAATTAAAATTAGTATATTTCTCTGAAATTTTCTCATGTTAAAATAATGGCAGAAGTGAAGTGAGGTTATGATAAAGCCTAATAAATTATGATATTAATTTTTGATTAAGCCTTTTTAACATATTTCGGATAAATGTAACGTTATGCTGAGCAACTTAATCACAAACCATTCGTTATTTGATCTATGCTTAACATAAGTAGCGCCATCTAGTGTTTAGTAGCGGAACTGTGTGAATTATAAACAGTAGAAGCACACAAAAATACTTGTAGACTATTGTCCAATATGCATGACGAGATGAGATGATCAAAGTGAATGGATTCAGTTGAGTTTTTAACGAGAATACAAAACCAAAAACAAAATTAAAATGAGGCGCGAATTATGAAGGCATTATAATGTTGAATTATTCGTTTTTTTTTTTGTTAAAATGAAGTCATTATTTGTTGGCAACCGGTACACTATGCATCTTAAATCTTGGCTCATAACAGTAAATTATGAAATCTACTACTATTAAGGGGTGTAATACTTATTATAAAGGGCTATTATCTATTTCATTATTTCTTTTAGAAAGAGATATAGACATTTATTTTGGTGGACAAACAAATTGGGCAACATTAAAAATGCATATAGAAATAATGAGTTGATTATGCATTTAAGGTTGATTGTTAAAAAAAAATGACTAAATTAATCAATAGCTAAGGACATAAAAATATCAAAGACGCCTATTTCAGTCTGTATGGAAAATATTTTAATATTTTTGTATTATAAAGCATGCCATAGAGAAAACTAAACTCTACCCTTTATAGTTGGCACCATAGATATTATCTTTATAAGTAAAATTTGGTTGTTGTTCCAGATTAACAGAGGACCCTCGTCAAGCTGGAGTCCCATGTTACGTGACTCAGGAAGAATTCTCTCGGTATACAGGCTTTTGGTGGCAGCCCAAATCTGATGGTAAACACTCGTAACATATTTTATAACTAAACAGTACAGGTAGTTGAATCTATTACTAATATATAATTAAGACTTCATAACTAAAATGTCGAAATAAGAATATCCTATTTCGACATTTTAGTTATGTAAGGTAATTGTTTTTATGTCTATCTCTCAGTCGGAATGCATATTATATCTATTTTATTGAGTACTATATCTATTTTTAGGTGATTACACATTTTTTCCATAGATAATTAAATACAAAGCATCTCGAGATATTGATTTTTTTTTCTTTCCATATATTGTGCTGAAACATATCCGTCTGCAACTTTTTTCTTTCAGATTAAGGCTATTGAACCTTGAACATTTCACGCTGATGCAGTACAGGTAGTGATGTTAGCCACCATTGTCACCAAAGCGATGTCATTGTCCAGTACCCATGGCTTAATGTGTTCTGGAGACATGAAGCTAGAGAGTTAATTTGACATAAGTAAAATACTCACTGGTTGGTTGGTCCATGAACTAGAACTCAATATCTTTTGGTTCGAAAGCAACCACTGAACCATGATGCTCTTAAAAGACCTAAAAAATGTATAGATTTTTTTTTTAACTCATTAAGCCATATTCACTAAGAGAATTATTTATAAATATTGTTTCACAAATGAAATCAATGTATATACAAATACATGGTTACTTCTCTTAAACAGCTGTGACTGTTACAGCGTGTGGATGCGTATTCCATTTGCTTGTAAATATGGCGGTAGTGATGCCATTGTTTATTATACAATATCACCACATGTAAAAATGTATGCATCATCCAACGAGAATACCTCAGGCAATATATTTGCAGCAACAGACATTGTTGCTGTTAATGTTAAAATCTGTGAAGTATTTCTTCTATTACCTAGTGTTCGGGAAACTATTCATCTGAGATAATGTTACTCAACGAGTACATGGCTATAGGTTTCGATTTATAACTGTAACTGTGCAGAAAATACCATTCTTGCTTGTCTATGAAGTTTGAAATGTCAAAAAATTTATAATTATTGATAGACTGTTATGCATCACAAGAGAAGTAAAACACGGTTTAAAGTAGTTACAGATTACGAACTAGCTTCTTATTTTTAAATATTTAATGAAACCTTTGGGGCATGAATCTGATTAATATTTTACTTTTTTGCGACTATAGACATTAATCAAATACATGTTGATGATATGATTGAACACTAGATTGATGAAAATTTTTACAAGTTTTTTGGGTATGCACGATACAACATATGAACCTTTGCCTTTCTAACTTGCGTGCAAATGATGCGATGCGCATCCCCGCCCTTTTTCCCTCGCGTTCCCATTTTACGTCTATGCGACGCTTTCTGTGATTGATTTCACGGCAGCAGAGATTCCTGCGTATTACTGTATGGGAAAATTCATTGAAATATATTGATAAGTGTGCACAAGTTCTTTAAAATACAAAACCTAAATAATAGTTAATACGAATATAATAAAACATTTTAAATAATAATAGATACATTGAATAATTCATTAGTAAGGAATTTTTCATTTTTTTCACTCTTCAGATGACATGTTCCGGATAGTGTATGAAGAAGTTGACGAAAGCGAGGTGAAGATATTCAGTTTCCCCTCGTCGCAGAGCCACAGCGGTGAGGTAGAAGAGTTCAGGTGACTCCATATGACATACTCTATCGACAATTCCAAAATTGTAACTTTTACAAAAGGAGTAACAAAATCAATCTGCAGTGGGATAAATTTAAAAAAGAGTGCAGTAGAGAAAGAGGGACCCTATCAGGAATGACATTTCTTATGCTTTTCTCTCAACTTTTAATGTGATTTGAAATGAAATCTGTATTTAGTATAATAAACATTGTTTTCTATGCAACTTCCATTTTTTCAATGCAAATAATGTAAAGAAAAGAATTAATTCGAAAAGTTTGTCATGAAATAGCACATTCATTTATTTAATGAAACATATTCATTTAATAAAAATTGCATATGAAACAGTGAATAATAAATTATAAAAAAAAACATGTATAGAGCTAATGAACCTAGCGCCATGCAGCCTCGGCCCGCGTTGCTTAATTAACTAGCATGTATTAAAAAGAGACTGGAGAGGAAAAGTCGCCGAGAAGTAGCATAACGCTTTTTTGTTACGTGACGATTTTTATCAACTCACACCTCCCGCAAGCCGCGTTAAGGAATTTGTTTCATTACCATCATTATGAGAATATGCACAGTGCCCTTAATTATTTTTTTTTGTTTCTATTACAAATTCCTATGTAACTAATAGACATATAAATATATCTAATATCTGAAGTAGATGTAACAGCATAATTAAGCATGTGGTCATAACACTTAAGATTGTGTAATGAATTATTAGAGAAATTATTCATCATAAGTAGCAGAGTTAGTATACCGCATAGTCTAAATCAAACGATATGTCTAGAACTAATGGAAATGTAGCAAGAGGCTACTGGAGTTGATGATAAGCACTCTCGGTCACAGTCTAAGAGTGACCCTTATCACACTGGACCGTTTCATTTTACATAATTCACTAATAATTGAGGAAATTGCCTACCCTTTTGCACCATATGATATCTTTAAATTTATCTAAACGATATGCTATTAAAATAGTCGTTTTAGTATATTAATTGCTATTAAAATCACAATACTGATTAAGCACATTTTTTGCCTGTTAGTGTAATTTTGGGGTTTTCTGTTTCTACCACTCCTATTGCTCAATTTTTTTGGGATGTACATTTTATTTTCATGTCGTAAATTGAATTAAATTTATTATTACTTAAAAATTTTATTTAGTATGTCATATTTTTTACGTTGGCAATTTTTTTACTCTATAACAATTCAGACTCCAAGCAAATGATCGCACATATTTGTTATTGTCTTTATCTACAAAAATTTCTAATATGTTAAAATACCTTATTTTAAAAAATCATTGTTAACTCTCCGACTATCTTTTTAAAACTTCTTAAATAATAAATGTGTTTTGCAGATTCCCCCGCGCGGGCAGTCCGAACGCAGAGTCCATCCTGCGGCTGGTGACATTCAAACTGCGCCAGATATCGCCTGCTACCGTAGTGGATTGCTATCGCGAAGGTAGTGAAGACAGTACAAATAGTAAGTCACTATATCACATCTTTGTTCCAGTAGGAAGTGTGATCATCACTACATCCCATATTATAAGAACAGTAAATACGGTCATCACCACAATCCTTCATTGTACAAATAGTGAGTGTGTTCATCACTACAATCTGCTGTTGTACAAGTATGAAGTGTAATCCGCTAGTTGACAAAATTTTAAAAACTAGTTATTTATACACCTAGACACTTATTTTATCCAAAAAAAAATATATTTTAAGGAAAAACTAATATTTACAATTAGTATTTTGCATTTAAAAAAATCAATTTAATTTTCCGTCAAAAACGCCTAAGACTGTCATGGCGTCTTGAATGACGTCACGACTCGCCAAACAAAACTGTTTGTTTACTAAGATTGGAAGTGTTTTAAAATAAAATGGATTTGCCGTCGTATAACTATTACAAGTGCTGTGTAGTGCCTCAGTGTGAAAGTACAAGCATAAAACGCCCAAAAATTATTTATATATGTTCCAAGAAATCAACAAATACGGAAAAAGTGGCTAACACTTGCAAGGAGGAATGATAGTCATTGTTTTCAACAAACTCAACAATGTACTTTTGTGAAGATCATTTCGATGTAAGTATTCCGCTCAACATAGTGTAGGTAATGTAAATGTGATGTAAATATACATTAAAACAATAATATACTATTTAAGGTTATCTATTTTATAATCGTCAAAGTCAAAGTGTTTATTGTCTTATTTAGAATATGTCAGTTGTATTCATTGGACTAAAGACACATGTTTTATTTTCTAGTTGCCAAACGATATGCTCAATTATACAGAGTATCATATTATGGGAAAAGTATCGCAAGTGCGCATGAGACCAGGTTGTACTCCAAGCAAATTTGGATGTCAAGAAGATAGACGAAAACGGGCATGCAGCAGCACAGAGCGACCATACATAGTTAAAAACAAAGAATGGAGATAATAGCAGAATGTCTGAATGAACCAGAACAAAGTTGTGCACAAAATTCATCTATTGAAGATACTCCTCATACAAGTTCAGGTATGCACTAGTAATAACCAACACACTATTTTAAACAACAAAGAAATACCTAGTTAATAAACTATAATTCTAATCACTTGCATTTATTTTTCAGATTTTCAAACAGTTGGACAAAATGAGCCAGAAATCATATTCAAGCAGAAAGTAGATAAAGCGGTTCAAGCATTTGTGACACATAGTTTCAGAAGTAAAGCTGTCCAGACAAGAATAAAACAGTAGACCAGGCATTATCACCCTTGAAACCATCAACAATATCTAGTTCCACATCCCCATTTAAAGCTACGACCATTAAAAAATCAAGTCCTTCGATATCCAACTTAATCAAAATTACAAGAAATATATTGATTGAAGAAGAGCATTCTGACAGTGATATTTCTTTGTATACACCATCTGTGGCCACATGTAGTCGCTCGCCATCAGTGCATTCATTACAAGTGAAATCGTCTTCCGACTGTAGTGAATTAATTGCTGAAGATATAAAACTAGAAGTGAATGAGACGCAGTTAAACACAATTAAAAAAATTGAAAAAAAGCCTCGTTTGTATATTGGTGTCCCGAGCAGTTGTTACTATTTAATTGACTTACTAAAAGATGAAATGAATATTCCTAAACATCATATATTACTATGTTTACATAAGATAAGATTGGATATTAAATTTAATCAATTGGCAGATGATTATGGATTGAGTCCATCATATCTATGTAAGATATTTTTAAAATATACCGGTAATAGCCAGCTACATGCGTTCTTTCATTGTAGATATTAACAGGGAAATGATAAAGAGGACCTTACCAATGGCATTCAGACACAAATACCATAACGTGTCTTGTATTATAGATTGCCTTGAAATTGAAGTGCAAAAACCATCTAAGGCAATTAATCAAGCCATGACATGGTCTGAATATAAAAAAGCAAACACCATAAAATATTTAATATCCTGTACACCAAATGGATTGGTTAACTACATTTCTCCTGGATTTGGAGGCAGAACCACTGACACATGTGTGGTTGAATCATGTGACTTTGTAAATACTTTAAAAAGTGGTATGGTTGTAATGGCAGACAGGGGATTCAAGCATGTAGAGCAATATCTTAATAAATCAAATATTAAATTAGTAAGGCCTCCAAGTGTTCAAACAGGAGTGAAAATGAGCAAAAATGAAGCTAAACAGACCAAGCAGATAGCCAGCTTGAGAATTCACGTAGAAAGAGTTATTCGCCGCCTACGTGAATTTTATATGCTTAAACCACATGCATGTACTAATTTTAAATTTGTAAAAATTCTTGATGATATATTAATCATAACATGTGCTTTAATTAATGTGCAAGATTCTCTAATAAAACAAAACTAAAATTCAAAATTGTTTTTTATTACCCACACATTTAAAATTACATACATTTACTTAATAGTCTGATATAATAAAGATATACTTGAGTCCACCATATCTATGTATTACTATATTTATTTTAAAATCTACACACACTAAAACACTCTTATTCTACACTCTTATATAGTAAGGGATATATATTTATTTTCCAAAAGTTTACTAACTTATTTATGATAAAATCCTCAATGTATTGCTGATTGTATGGTATATTTATTAACTCTACTTTTTTATTTTTAGTATAGTCTGGATCAGCTACACAGAAAATGCAGTTTTCCTTTTGTGATAAGTACATTTGAAGTTGCATTTGAACATTGTATTTTTCAGTAGCCTCTCCATTTTTTATATAATTTTTATATGTTTTTTTACTAATAGGACATTTAATTTCAATTATACCATTCTCAAAAATTCCATCTGGGGAACCAGCAATCATAGGATATTTGGAGTTTAATATTAGGCCACACTTATAATTTTTTTTTTAATTCTACATTCCACTGTTTTTCTCACTTCATCTTCTAGGATGCGTCCACGTTTCATAGATGGAGTATCTGGTATTTTACCTCCTAGTATTAGGGATACAAGTGTGCCGTCATTTGTTTTGCATCGGCTTACTTCATGTGCTCTGGAAGCTGTTATTCGGCCATACCGCAGTTGAAACCACAGATCACTCTCGGACTGTTCCCTAGTTTCTTCTTCAACTTGCTTAATTAAAGTAGGTGAAATCTGAACTTTCTTCAAAAAATCTTCAACACTTTTGTTTTTGAACTCATATATTAGTTGGTGCATCGAGACAGCCTGTGTTACAGTTTGACTATACGAGGGTTGGTATTTTATTAGTTCGCAGTCTTCTAATTTCCTCTTTCTAGCCTCTTCCAAAAACTTCTCTAAAACCAATGAATTGGCTGGCAGTATGGGATTGCCCTTGGACAATTCCTTTGCCGTCATATATTTCATGCTACTTCCGACTCTGGAGAGTTTGGATTTCTTCCAGTAGCACTCCACTGATGTGCATGATGGTTCCTCACTGCGGCGATGAAGCCACATGAGAAAGGCTATCGCGTGCTTACAGCCGCCTTGTGACGCTACACAGTCTTCACATTGGACAGAGAGGACAACTTCGTTTTCCTCATCAACAACCAGTGTGCATCCATATAATTTAGCATGAACTTTGTGTTCCGGACATATTTTGCCTTTACAGTGCAGCATTTACTGTCACGCTTAAGCTGCACATAGCTAACAGCGTCGTCCCCATATGAAGCTCGTGAGGACCTGAAATTAAATTTATAAATTTGTCATTTCTTTGTATTTATAAACTGTAGTAATTCTAACCTCAAAATCTGTAATTAAAAGGTCTACAAACAATACATACAAAATCAATAATCGGTAATAAAACATAAATATTTATATCTAAACTTATAATAAATATATTATACTTACATTGAAGTTTTGACATTGCGGAATTCCGATGAACAAAAGTCTCTATTTGATGCGAAAATGTACCAAGCATAACGGCGTCAACTCTGGGCAAGTTATTGCTATTTGCTTTGCTAAATCCTGATTCCATGATGATATCTGTTTGTCTTTCACTATATGACTAAGAATAACTGTATTTACGAGTTAAAAAGGGATAAAACGAGAAATTATAATGAAAATGGCAGGAGGCTATCTTTGTTGTTTGAATGAAAACGTCAACGACAGCAGATGTTTGTAGAGCCGTGACGTCACACTTTCTGATTGGTGTTTACTGTCACGTGACTTAATGCCTATTTTTTTAAGATTTATTTTCTAAAAATATAAATAATCTTTAATTTTTATGATAATTAGATTTTTTTTTCCTAATCTAAATGTCTTGATCTATAATTAGAAACTATAATCCATCCGATTTGTTCTTAGTGGAAACAAGCTGATTATGATTACAGCGTGTCGTTGTACAAGTAGTAAGTCCAATTATTCATAGCAGAATGTCCACATTTAGCAATAAGGTAATGAACCATTTTTTCTAAAAGTGGCTTAATCTGATCCTCTGGTAATAAATAAGCCTATAAATAATTATTTCAATTTTTGAAATGAATTAATGCCCTAAAGAGATAAATGAATAGTATATTTCCAATTTCCGCGCGAATTCGCCAGCCGCCGTGCTGTGATGTGGTTCATGAAGTCAATAGACAGCAACTGTAAACTAAACTTCAATGACAAACAAGAGGCGCATTTAGCATTTACTGTTTGATGACGATGATGACATTTCGATAGCTTACGGCGATAAGAATTTTATTTAGGGTACATTTAGATTCCCTCCACTTTATTGTAGAGTTTTGACATCTCTTACAATGATATTAAATGTTTTTAAATAACTGGGTGTAAAATGTATAAATCAGTTGTGTAATATGAGAAAGTGATCAGTGTCAGAGATGTGTTCTTTGTTGATTCGAAGGTCAAGAGCGAGGCGCTGATTGGTCAGAATGCTACGAAGTCCGGTGGTTCGACCTGCGCAAGCCGCTATCGGACGCGTTCGGCTGGTGCGAGTACGTCGCGCGCGTCGGATGGACTCCTTGCGGCAACTAGTGAGTGTTATGTGTTAGCTGGAGTATTCTGCTTAGAATTTAGACGCTGTCGTCTTCGCGCATATACAGATCTATTTTATTCTACATGAAATGAATCGATCTGTTCAATTAATGCAAAATGTTGATGAAGCTATATACATTTCTAGTTTTATTACATTATCAGGGTAATAAAATTAGAACCGCTGCGTTTGTACATGGAAAGTATTTACCAAAAATTGATTATGAGTTGATGTCGGGACTGCAGCAAAATACAATAAAACTATTTTTTTTGTGACTTTTTGTTTGTTGGAACACATTAATCTTCAAAGCGACCAGATGCAATTTTATAGGATTTTCATAGGTAACTTGAGCGTTACTTGGGGTGAAAATGAGTGTCATTGCATCAAAAAGTTCATAGAACATTAATTGAATATTAAAAATAAGTTCTACATGTTTAAAGTTATAGGTAAAGCTAGTGTAAAAATAATGTCCATGGTATTTAATTTTCACACATTTCATTTTCAATAATGCTATACAAACAAGATAGCTATTAAGATTATTACCTTAATAGTGAAAGTTTAACATCTTAATATCTGGTAGTCTAGTGCCTGCCTTAAACTATTAAGCTAGTCTTTTATTATCATACCTAACATGAGAAATGTAGGTTTTGGCGTATTGAACGACGTTAAGTTATGCAGTCACCGAAAAGGAATAAATATTAAATGGTCAATTCAGTACTTCTATCACCGCCGCCCACATCTTTAAAAGACATCGGTCTGGCTTCCTATAGTATACTGCTGTATTTTCGGGTTAGAAGATCTCAATGTTATCTCTCATTCAGAGTTACCTGAAGCTTCAGTGAGCCAGTGATCTTCGGTTACGACCTGGACTTCCGGCATTGTGAAGAAAGGTTTCTGTTTTTCTCGTTCTATTATTCCGGTTATAACAGAGGCTACATACTATTACCCTACTACCTGTTGTACACCTGTCAAATTTTTACTCCATATCATCTATCATCTCGGTCTCCATATCACTCATATCATGATGGATGGTTGATTATGATACATTTCATGCGAATTTGTACCATATCCATGGAATCTGTAGAATGCATTTCCAACATATTTGTTTTGATATAAATGTAACATTAGGACCATCTGGAAATAGTGTACATCTTCAAAAAGGCGCTAACTCCCACTCTGCTTTTGGCTTCCGTGGCGAGACATGATCATCTGTCATGGAAGGAAGCAAACGAGCATGACCTACATGCTCGTTTCCCGCCTACCATGCTAAGAAAAAAATCGAGAATATTGATGGTGTGTTAAAAGATCCACATTTTAATACAAAGAGCACTGCCTCTCATTATTTATATTTTACTTATTTCTAATTAATCTTACGACCATTACGAAAGCATGGCGACATCTGTTACTTGACCAGTCGCTTTAGGTTCAATTATTGTGTATGATTTATGGCATGTACACTTAGGATATTTTACCATAGGAATCCTTTATAGATGGTAGCAATATGAGATATTTAGAATAAATTAATTTTTCAATTAAAATATCATATATTTCTTATATATTCTAGCGTCTGGGTGCAAATGTTGGACCGAAAACAGCAGCGTTTAGAGTTGGTAGCGCTCCACGTCGACGAATTCAGCGAGGAGTTCCGTTACGACGGCGCGCCCGGCGAGCCCGCAGCGACCCCCTCCACCGCGCATGCGGACCAGGTGAGCGTTGATTGATTCTCGTATGACATCGTGATTGGTTGTTGAAATGTATCGACTTGGGTGCGATTCACGTCACTCAGGTAGCTCTTGCTTTACTTTCTTATTGTCACTCATGCGATTTTATGAATTTCGCTTTATGATATTATAATTGTGAAGAAGTAAATAAGTTTATATGCATTCCATAAGTTGTTCCACACTTTAGACTGTGCTAATTAGCAAACCTGACTTTGGGAATGGGAATAAACTATGTGAGACGACTTACACGAACATATATTCTATCTCTTTTTCGCTCCTGATGTAATAGATATGCTATCCTACTTCCACATTTCAATCAGTTATTATGTAATATACAGTGTATATAGTGTAATGTCACAATATTACATTTTATTTATATGTTAGTAAGCCTTTGTTCAGTACATGAATGTTAGGTATAGGTAACTTATCTACCTTTATTTTGTTTAATATTTAAATGTCTGTAGATGGCATTATTGTTTACATACGTAGTTAAGAATTTCAAAAAAATGTATAACAGCAGTTTGTTTTCCTGCAGGCCAATGTTTTCTTACCCCAAGTCCTGGTCTCGGAGACGGCTCCCAACGCGTGGATCAACGTCCACGACATACTCCACTTCCTGCCGATCGCGCCGGAGCACAACAACTCGGAAACCCAGGACCTGAGCTTCATTTGGGCGTCCGAAGACACTGGGTTCCTACACCTCTACAAGATAACCTGCAGGCTGGACACCGCCAAAAGAAAAAGGCGGAAACGTAAGCATTACGAAACTCTAAAAATAATTATTTTTGTTTAAATTCATCACAGTATTTTCGATTGTGATGAATTTACAAGTAGTTCAATATTTATGATGATATTTAAAAATACTTGTATATAGTGGACATACTGTACTTGAAGTGCCTACATGAAAAACATCAATTCTTTAAAATAACAAACATTTCTTCAGTCCAGATATCGAACACAAAGTTTTCGCTTTTATAGCAAACTCTTAATCCGTATATGTAGTTATATGGATGTTGAAGATATAAATTTATAGTCAACTAAATGAAGAGTGTTGTTTGACTTTTGATGAATATAAAACAAATTTTGTTTTATAACTGTTACTGTAAAATGAAATATAGGTATGTATTATAATTTGTGACCAAAAACCAAAAATTATGGTTAGAAATGGAATAGGTAAACAGATAAGGGAAATGGTTATTGATCCTGTACTATAATATGGAGGATAAAGAGTAAACACAGTATAATTTAAGGCCAATATATTTTCTGACTGTCTTACACATGATATTTGTAGAAATTAAATTTATTTCTTCTGGTAGACTTCAATGTCTTACATTTTCATCGGCATACTCGATCCTGTAACTATGGATTTTGCATTAACTTAAGCTGTGTAATCACCTACTAGACTGTCAGCATTTTCTGGTAGCTAAGTTACAGATATGAGAGTGCCTGTAGTTTTGCCTATTTTACACCATTCTTGTTGATAATCTAGGATGTATGTGAGGTTGATCGCTTGTACAAATACTTGAAATTGACTAATATACATAAAAGAACGCTATATAATTGCAAAACTTAACTCTGTATTTTATTTGCTTATTTAGTACGATACATGCAACCGATCTGTGCGGCTCTGATGTTAGCCACGAAAACGTCGTAGTAGCACACTTTTACTTGCGTTTCGGGGGTGAAATGAGGTTGGTGAGGGAAGGGAAGGGTTGCGGCGGTGAAGTGGGGGTAATAGAGGGGAATGCCGGAGGCCACTCTCGCCGCGGATGGGTCCAGTCAGTCAGTTGCCCCACGTTGCCTCGGTTACTCTATTGCTTTCTGTTATCATGTACAATCGTCGCGTTCTCATAAATTGTTAATTATTATTTTTTATTGTTTTTGTTATAAACAATATAACAAATCATATATAAAACATTTTAAAAAAATGAATCATTAGGCACCTATAATATAATTTTGTATTTGATTGTAAACATAGTAAAATAACAACTCAATTGTGCCAATATTTCATGTTTGGAAGTTTAATTGAGCATTAGCAGACTGTACTGTGGGTATCTATGGCTCACTTCAGAGCCGCACAGATCGGTTATACCATCTATGGTTTATGTCATATGGCCGAATACTGAAACTCAAATCAACCACTCTGCTAAAACCATCTTCATTTTGAGCATCCTCATGTTGGGATGGGATTGACAAATAGCTCTTCAAATATTTAAGACTATGATCAACTGAGAGCCTCTTATATGATTATTTAATGGCAACATTTACGAATAGAGTCCATTCTCATTTACATTGCCTTTTAATGTATTGTTAAAATTTAGTTTTACGCGGTATTCTATGAATAAAAATTACTTTGGAATTGGGAACGCTTATGATAAATATGATTATTCAGCTGATTGATTTGTGGGCTACTTAAATAATAAAGACGGGCCAGGACAGCTGTCTCAAGTTGAGTGACATTCCAGTGTACCATTTTCTTATCGGCAGGCATATAAGTTGCACTCAATGAGTCACCTTTAAATTTGAGCACTGTTGGATTTGACCTTTGAAAATACGAAATTGAAGTTTGACAGCTTCTTAAACAGTTAAATGGGTCTTGAGAATTTAAGTGATATTTCAATATTCCGCTGGCTGTGCCATTTGTTATTGAAAACCATTAGCATAAAAACAATATAATTACCTCATAATTATATCAAAGGGCGCTAGCCTTTTTACCCCATTTTTATCCAGATGTAGATAAATTAACTTCGAAAGCGAAATTTTATTAAAGCATATATTTAAATCGATATCGTTGGAGCAATTTCCTCGATACCTAATGCATTAATTGCATATACATATATGAAAATTATTAATTTAAAAACAATAAGATATAATATGACACGCTATATATTATTATAAAGTTGCAGCGATGTTGTTCCAGTGCTGGACATGCTATCTGAGGAGGACGGCAACTCGATGAGCCCGAACATCGTGTCTCGTGAAGCGATCACGGCCGGCGAGTGGGAGGTCGTGGGCAAGAAAGTCTGGGTGAGTCGACACTAGTCTTCATCGCTTGACGCCGGTTCATTAATTCAGTGTTGTATGCAAGCTTTTTGCTCGCACTACGAGTAATGGAAAAAGTCTGAATTCAATGAAGTACCAAAAAAATAAATAAAATAAATATTATTTATTATAAAATATATATGAGTCAAGAAGCTTTTGAGTTGTGCACAAAGCTATTACAAATATAATACGTATAAAAAAAAAGTAACTCCTCATGTTATACATCAGATAGACAATCACGTCACGAGAATAAGATTTGTTTATAAATGTTATAAACAAATGTGATTGTCTAAAGTTGAGTTGGGCTGTTCGTGAATATTTATTCTACCAGTGAATGCTGGTAGGTCAACATATTTATTTAGCTTATACAGCACAAAAAGCAAAAGTTGTACTCTTTTGATATAGAATCTGGAACATCCTTTATTCTTTTTAGATATGTTTATAGAAGCTATAGTATTATATATGAATGTATAAATTATGAATATTTATTTTTTACCCACAGGGCTATTGTGATTAACATTTGAAAGTGTTATTTTTTGATTGAATGCTTAAGTATACTAAATATAGTATCAGAATGTCGTAACGAAATGATAAACTGTAAAAAAGATCAATTGTCAATAGTTTAACAGATTGCCAGCTGAGTGTGCAAAAATGAATTTGACCTGTATTGCATGAAGGTTTACTGAAATTTTGATGTTAGTGTTCTTTATCACTTCTTTTTGGTTGAGAATTTGAAATAAGCAAATTCCTGTGATCATATAAAAATTATTCTTTCTCAAGTTCAAGATGTTTAACAAAAAGTATAAGGAATGTTTCTACTACCTCCATAAGAGAGCGGTTGGAAGAGCAATATGTTGAACGTGTCTCCGAGGCATGTGCGTGATCAGATTATTATATCAGATTTCAATTAATATTTTTTTGTTTAATTGTTGACGGTTAAGGATTTTCTTATAGCTGTGTGCTAGGTATAAATTGAGATTAATCATGATTCGGATTCTATTGTCGTAATTTGATACATATTACTTGATTGAATTTGTCATAAAAACATATTTCAATAGATACATTGGTTGACCACAGGTTGACGAGATGAGGCGGCTGGTGTACTTCGTAGGTCTAAGAGAGACGCCGCTGGAGAAGCACCTATACGTTGGCAGTTATGGCAACCCGGATCCGTCCAATATACAGCTGCTGAGCACCATCGGCAATTCGCACAGAGTCCACATGGACGAGGTACATAGGATTCAAACAAACACTACGAGCTAACAGCCATACATGCGAATGTATGAATGTAGAATAATGTAGGTACTGTGTAGTCTTTCTTTTATAAGCTACATTACGATAGATTTTTTTTGCTATAAATCCAACACATTGTAGGATATAAATGATTTTGCAGTTGAAAAATCTAGCACAACATCGAACTCCCGGATGACCATCCATAGACATTTGCCTTGAGGCTCTTTAGATTCATAGTTTTGATGGTGTCAGTTCGTTATGTTGTGACTTCACTTATCCAGGGAGTATAACTATACAGCTACACTATTGAACACATTTTGATGAAAAAAAAAGAGTGCATCCGGGGACACCTGGTAGATGTGAAACATCAACTGTTGTATACTGTATTATGATAATTGGAATAAGATGAAGATGGTGGGTATTGTGAATGAAAAGATGAAGCTCATGTTTTTTCGTTGACCACATTTAATATTAAATTTCATCAGTTAACTGTTATAGTAGCGCTAGAGTTTGTTTTTCAGAGACCATCCTTTGATCCTATGAAAGTTACAATTAGTCGATAATAGCTAAAATATATTCAAACGTTCATTTTGAATGTGTTATTCACTATCATGCATTTTGAAAACTTTGTGAACAATGATGAAATTTTAAAAATCAAAATCTCCATTTATTGTTGTAAAAAGCTTCATCACAGGAGGAAATACACGTTCAGACGCACACGGCGTAGGTCGAAAATAAGCGTCTCCGAACGGTGGGACGCTTGGTATTGCCTCACGCCCACGCGTTATCCCCTCTACCTGCGCACAGCGCTAGGCGCAAATTGCGTAGGCCAAAACGAAGCGTCTCCTGAATTTTGAGACGTCTTGGTTTTGCCCCAATCCCAACGCGCGTATAGATGTTTCACATCAAAAATAACAACATTAGGGGTAACATAAATATTAAACTTAAATAAAGCTACAATATTGTAAAATAATTATTTAATTAATTGTCTATATACATTTAAATGAAATGATATTCTTAGTATATAGTACATATAACAGAGTTATGTAGCTCTGAAGTGTGACATGCATGCTTCAATGCGCATAACATGCCTACCAATGGAATGTGTCCCAATTCACTTAAAGCATCGCCTCAACCCTTCTAAAATTATTTGACTCTAAACTTTTTATAACTAAATTCAGATTAGCAAAGACTAATATCAGATATTATACAATACGTATGGGATTTTTCGCAAGAACGTAATTTCATTTTATACTAGATGTTACATACCAGCTTTGGTCAAACGATTCCGCATCGAATGGTCAAACTCCCTGACCACAAATAATGGTCAAACCGTGCAGAAGTTTTTGAGAGGTGCTCGAATGAAAGAACACCTTTTTTTTTCATTATATTCACTTATAAATAGATCAAACGCCATATTGTTGCGCACAGGAATGCACAATAGCCGTGATAACGCAGTCGAACATCAGCACGCCGCCGACGACTCGCGTCTACCGCGTGCACCACGAGCTCGACCGCGACGGCAGGACGGGGAGGGTGAGCCTGGTGCCGCAGGGTATACTCCTGGAACAGCCCGAAAGGAATAAACAGGGCCACGGTGAGTACACAGAAATTCGATCCGTCCAAAACGGGCACGACTGCGAATTAAGATCGCCTTCGAACGATACGATGCGCGGGTTCAACGCTCCCCGACCCTTCTTTCTTCCGCGCCGCGTTCTTGTTTTACGCCATTGCTACACTTTCATGACTGACTTCACGGCGGTAAAGTTACTTGAGTTGTACTGTAAGCCGATCTAACTTTTGGTGTTATTGCAAAAGGTTCTGTCAGGAGCTTTAGTTATACTATTCTACAGGTTAGTGTTTGCCATCCAAGAAAAATTTGTCTTTTATCTGTCCATCCATACCTGAGCCCGCTCCGTACCGTTGATGGCGTCAGGTGTGTATTCGCTTCGTACGTTTTCTGTATTATTTATGAATTCTGTGTCATCATCTTTCTGTGGGCAGATAATTCTGTTGAATTTGAAAATCATTCAAGTGCTAAAGTGATAGAAATCCTCCTTATATATACAAACATATTGATCGGAATCACACATTTCATAATTGCGCTTAAAAGACATATATGTAAATCAGTGTATAAATACAGATTTATGTATTTATTTCTCTATGGTTCTAATTAATAATTTTAATTTTATTATCATACCTTACAAAATTTTATTTATCACATTATCTATGTATGGCAAACATGAAGTGAGTAGATAGTATTATGTTTTGTTTTCAATTTGTTTTCTAAAACTGAAGAGGTGATTTGTTGCATTTAGTAATATTGTTACATTTTCTATATTTTTACTTTAAAGCATTTTATTAAAGTTTATGTTAGACACTATAACTGAGAACATTATATAACGCTAAGTGACAGTTAGAAGGTGTTATGGTGGATCAAGTTTTTGACACACCATTACAAAGACATACATTCCCACAATCTTTTTATTTAAGATCGGAAGACATATCTTGTCTCCATGCTGGTCTAATGTAGGCTCGAGGCTGTTAACAACCATCATCACAGTACGCTGACAACCCCATAATTGACAATATAACATTCTCTCTGAGGGACAGAACAAGCGGTTTAATCGCATTTCAGTTAGAAATCAATTGGGCAACTCCTCATTGGTTAAACGTCTACCCTTTTCATTCTAGAGCTATGTGCTCATCATTCGACTAATATCAAATTGATTATGTGAATCGCATATTAATTATTTAACAATACAATGATAATTATTAAGCTCAATCCAACAGTCTAATGATAAACGTTCTATTGAGATAGAAAGTCTAGCATTAACTGGCCGACTTCTTTGGGCCAACTCTACTTGACCTTTTCAAAAAATACGGATGTGGAGTAGCAGCTATCGCTCAATGAATGAAAGTTCCAGTGGCCCATTCCCCCGTCTTCCTCCTCCATGAGAAATCCTATTCTTTCCCAAAAGACCGGCAGCGTTATCGTGACCCTCTGGGGTTGTATGTGTTCATGGGCAATGGTGACAGTCTCTCTTATGGCTCGCCTGCTCGTTCACTCTTCGAAAATTCTACATAAAAATAGTCTACCTAATATTTATTATTATAGTATAGTGCATCCCAATTGCGAATGAGATGTAAATTAACATTTTGTGCATATATATATTTATGTATTATGTCTTGAATTCCCTTTATTGGGAAACCGCGACAATAAATAAAAACCCCAATTTTAATGTTACGCATATGTGCACATGCCCAGAGGTGAGCCCCAGCCCCAGCGACCTGTGGGAGTGGGAGGGCGCGAGGGCGGACGGCGACGCGGTCGACGGGCCCTCGGAGAAAAGCAGAGGTAAATTTTTCCTTGGGATCCATCATCGCAGATAAGCGATATATTCCCGCTTTCCGTAGCAAAGGTATTAGTTTTGTCCACGAGCGCCATCTATGAGCATTAATGAGAAAAATGTAAATAAGCTGATCGCAGAGATGCAACTATTATGATGAAAATTTCGTTGTAACCCGTCCATTAATTTTTACACAAAGATGAACAGATAAATATTGTTTTTTTTTTCTTCTTATTTTAATTATGACTTCTTTTTAATACTTTTGGTATTGACTTTTTCACAGGTTGATTGTGTGACATCTATATGTGCATTGACAAAACGACAATCTTATCTATCAACATATAACTTAGACTATAGGATTCAAGACGTACTTCATATTTCTAAAACAGTAAGCAAAGGCACGAAAAAAAAAATCAGGACAACTGTTGATAAAGTCGACCGTCAAAACTTCCCGCATTGTTTCGAACAATGCACGAACGCATGCGCACGTATATATATATATGGACATCCATTCTCAAAATACTTATAAAACCTTTTTACAACCTTGATACTACCATTTTAGAAAATGGAATTGAATTCAATAAGTTCTTTAATTTTATGAAAACTTTCAATTATGTCGGCGAGAAGTTAAAACAAAACAAAATTGTTTGAACCTATGAAACGTACTGAAACTGGATCAAATACGGTGGAATCTCAATAACTCGAACCTCGTTAAGTCGAAAAAAATTGCCATTCCCTTCCGATGACCCCGTAAATACGCGGTATCTCGAATTATTTAGACTTTGTAACTCTAACAAAATGTTATATCTAAACAAAGTATTGATAATACATATTTATACTCTATAACTCGAATTTCAAAAAGGAGACTCCGTAAGTCGTAGTTGGTAAAATATAATGACATCTTACTTGGAATTCTCCGAAATAATAGCAATAAATTCCAAAATGAATGTTCAGGTTCGGGGCTTCTAATCTATTGTTTTTGTCTTGTACACGTGCAATTAATGAATAGATTCATGAAACTTTCTAAGTAACACAGCTGTGAACGTTACGTTTGTTCCTTATCGACACAGTCATGTGTATCTCGAAGTTCTTGTTAAGTCGAAAACTCGTTAACTCGAATTTTTTTGCATTTCCCTTGACATTCGAGTTATTGAGATTCCACTGTATATACAATACATGAAATTAGTCAGGTTTACAAATTAGACCAGGAGTAGGTATAATTTCTGTGTATGTATTTGTGTACACGATTTCCTTGTAATTCTACTATCCGTTGTTGGCTTTTAAAACGACGTCAAGTATTTCCTTCGACAGACGGCGTGCCGCGCGCGACGCTGACTGTGCCGCCGCCTCAGATCTACAAGACCCGCCTCAGCTCCGGGCTGGACGCGTACTGCACGCTGTGGCGCGCCGCGGGCGCCCGGCCGGGCCGCCGCTACCCGACCGTGCTCAACGTGTACGGCGGCCCCGAGGTGCAGACGGTCACCAACAGCTATAAGGTTGGTTCTTTTTGTGTACCTTATTTTATACAATTACAGTTGTTCACGCGTGCGCGCTGAATGCAATGAAAATTTAAAAATAAAAGTGGTTCTTAAAAATGATTTTGTTGTTTGTTTTCAATGAATGTAGATAGATGCAAGTCATTATTACTTACCTTTTTTTAGTCTTATAGCTTAAAGACATAAAGCTTCCAACACACAACATGCGCGCGCGCACACACATCCACTCGCACTCTTTCTTTCATTTATTCCACGAAATAAAATTGAAAACATTCGACTTCATCAAACTGCTAAACCACTGTGACTATAGCAACTATCAATATAGTAAAAAAAATAAGCCAAATAGTCAATTTCGTCGCACTCGTTTATAGATAGGGAATCATTATATAAATATATTTCAAACTATAATTCCACTCTGGCGCAGGGTATCCGTCAACTCCGTATGCAAATGCTGGCCGCCCGCGGCTTCTGCGTGGTCGCAGTCGACTCGCGGGGATCCAAACACCGCGGCCGAGCCTGGGAGGCCGCCATCAGGGGGAAGATGGGACAAGTGGAGCTAGATGATCAGGTCGGTGTTGTACTCTTGAAGTGAAACTTCTTGAGACGCATAAGGGATAGTTTAGTGTAATATAAAAGGTCATGTTCGCCCGCCACGAGGCTCCTAGATTATGTTAATGCAAAACAAATGTTTTAGCTGCTATAATTCTTTCATTGCAAAATTGTCTAAATCATTATATACAGAATTGAATAATGTTTATAATGGCAATAATAATAAAAGTTATTGTACTACATGTACTTATCTCTCCAATAAAAAAAAGCTTTTAAAACGAAAAAAAATATCTTTCATTAAAATCTCAACATTTAAATTTTTTTTAATGCCAGAAAGTAGTAAAGAGTAATGTGTAGAAGATAATTCTTAAACTCCCATACTACAACACGCGTACATACATAGTCTAATACATTATTGTGCTCTGCAAATTACTGAAATTTCGCACAATTTCAAACTTCAATTTTCCATGTTAAACTGTTGACAAACGAAATCGCAGTATCGGTGTAATATATACTACAATAATGTAATATATCAGTATATTGTAAAGCTTGAGGAGACCATTTTCTCCGTCCCAATGGGAGCACATTAAACTGTCCCAGACTAGCAAAGCGATAACTACAGTCGCCGACAACCTCTGATCCAGCACTCGGCCCTAACATAATTCTGGCTATTTTCCTTTCGTTCCCAGGTGGAAGTTCTGCAATGGCTGGCGAAGGAGACCGGTTGTATAGACATGGAGAGGGTGGCTATACACGGCTGGAGTTATGGTACAGTACAAAAATATTAACAATACTTTGCGGCCGTGCCCCTTTCCGTTCAGTTAGTGAAAGTACCAATGGTTCCTCATCAGCCCACTGTTACCTCCATCGGACGTTATTCTATTCTACATCTATTCCTTCCCAAAAGATCAGCAACATACCGGTGACTCCTTTTGAGGTCAGGACTCGGGAGTGGCCATGGGCGGCAATGATCACTTACTCTGGCGGCTCACATGTTCGTTTTTCATTTAGGAATGCTATAAAAAAATGACACAAATAACCGTATATGTAAATCTAGAAGGCATTAGTTATTGATGTATGTTATAACCTTTACACTTGTATAAACAAATAGCTAGGCCTATGTAGAAATGCTCATGTCTATGAACAGTGTTTTAATTTGTTGCGAAACAACTGATAAAAATATGTATATAATCAATAGATTAATTAAAGGTGGCGTCGACAATTTGTTGTTATTTGTTTATTCAACTTAATTAATTAGTATTTGGTTGAATGTTCCAATTATTTCATAGTGGTTATTTGAATCAATTTTCCTTGATTCACAGTAAATTTTCAATGGATTTATAGACTAAATAAATTTATATCCCTTATGTTCTTTTTTTTTTAACTAATTATCGTATTTGTCATTTAAAGAGTTAATTATTATTTGTGAATAAAAGTGTGTATTAGGTCGTTTTTATATTTTTTTCCCATTTTTTGATTCCGCGAGCAAATCATGATATTATTAATAGCGTATCTTTCGCGTTTTTCATCAGGCGTTTATCATTGATAGGAACTATTAAAACAACTGTCATGATGAAACCTAATGGGTTTTGCCGGTTACCATCTCAAAGATCACTCATCCATCTTCCGGTCTAATCATCATAGCGTTATCACCACGTTTGGTGAATGTAGGACTCTTCAGAAATCAAATGCGAGCTAACTATTAACCGTGAAGAGTTACGATTTCCCCTTATTACGTTACTAACTTTAATAAATATTTGTTATTTATATGCATCAGTGCTGAAGTTGTGCGCATACGCAATCTTAAATTGATTAAACCGGAAGTGAGCGAAATTTGTTATCATTTGTTAGTTTTACGCGTAATTTGACAATACGAGAAGTTCTTTTTTACAAAGTATCTTCACTTAATTTCAAAAACCCAATCAATGAAATGAGCTCTTACGCTGTTTGAGGGTCACCGATAAATTACGTGACTCAAAAACGAGCCTAGGGGCCATTAGCGACTTCTCATTTAGAAGGAGGGGGTCAATGGAAAATTTTGCGTCAACTTGGAGATTCAGATAATATATAAGTACAACGCACGAAACTCTGCCGCTCTAAATTGTTTGCGAATGATATACGGCGCAGGTGTTACGCTCCCCGACCCTTCCTTATTCTCCACAGCGTGCCTGTTTTACGCTATTGCGACGCTTTCGTGACAATATTCACAGCGGCAAAGGGCAAAGTATCGTACGCTGTTCTGTACTATTATACCATTTTCTACTATTATCTAAACCAATAATGGTCTGTAATAAGAACATATTAGAAAAAATTAATTAGTTGAAATGTTATGGGAAAAATCTCACATGGAGAGAGGGAACACCATCCATATCTTACCAAATTTTATTAACGGACACATTCCCTTATATCTGTCACGATGTACAGGCGGTTACCTGTCGCTGCTGGGGCTGGCGACGCGGCCCAACGTGTTCAAGGCGTGCATCGCCGGCGCCCCGGTCACCTGCTGGCGGCTGTACGACACCGCCTACACGGAGCGCTACATGGGACTGCCGGCGCTCGCCACGCACGCGTACATGCGCGCCTCCGTGCTCACGCATGCGCCTTTCTTTCCGGACCAGTGAGTATATTATGTAAAACGATTACGGATCTAGTCCGAAGTGTCGCCGGTAATTCACTTTATTTGTTTAATTAGCCGTAAAGATTATTTTTAGGTTAAACCGATTACTACTCTATAGGGCCTAATTGAATTCGCTTAACGCTGCGCTAACGACGCGTTTCGCTTGGTTATTACTGCAATTTTTATGTATTAAACTTATATTAAAAAAATAAGTTTTATTGATGAAATAAAAATCATGAAATGATATTAGAAATTATGAAATATGACATCGATGGAAGTCTGTCCATAACAATAAACCATATGAAGAATATTTTGGCATTTTTGACGATATTACTGAAATTTTTGATATTGTTTAGAATTAATTTAAAAAAAATAGCATCAACTTTTTTTTTATTACTATTTTAACAAGCTTTTATTAAGAAACATTTTTAATGGAATGGATAAAATTTAATTTTTGAATTCAACTTCCAAAACTAACCATAATCTAAACTCAATAAACAATATGGGCGCGTTTTATCCTTTGTGCAAAATTTCAACTTTCTATATCAAATAAAAGTTTCGAAATAACTATTTAAAATAAAAATGGTATTTTATGATATATATATAACTTATAAAATAATTTCTCTTAGTTCCATGCAGATCAGTGCTGACAATTTATGATTACATATTTGTAATGACCTTAAAAATACCTGCAATATTCATATGATTAGGTATTTATTTACTTGTTTTAACTCATTAGATGGCATTTGTTTGGGATCAATGACAATTTACACTCACAGTCCTGCGTAGTGCTGACCAGGTTCTATGTCCTTCGTTACAGAGAAGGCAGACTACTCATAATACACGGTCTGGCGGACGAGAATGTCCACTTTTGCCACACGGCGGCGCTGCTGACGGAGCTGATCCGTCTGGGGAAGCCGCATCGCCTGCAAGTGTACCCGGCCGAGAGGCACTCGCTTAGGGCCGTCCACGCGGCCAAGCACTACGAAGCCACACTCATACACTTCCTGCACGAAAATCTCTAGTAGTCCCCGCTTCTGGGATCGATTCCTAAATACCTCAACAATAGTTAATCGGATGCTGTGTTGCTACGGACTGTTGCCGGAACCGGGTTTGACATCTTAATCAAAGAAGATCCTAATTAGGAATGATTTGTAAAATGAAATTAATCGCCAATTTATGGGACACATCAAAGTCGTAATATCCGGATATAAATATTCCAAATCAAATTTACACTTAAAAATATACGATTTGTGACAGATATTTTTTCAGTTAATGTTCGCACTGCCAAAATATTGTATTCATGCAAATGCATAAGACTAAGTTTTATTAAAACCGGAATATTATGGAAATTCCGAAAGGAGTATTCATTTAGAAATGTTTATGAGAATTCTTAAGAATAATGAGATAAGAATGATCATAACCTTGTATAGATTTTTTGTGTATATTCAGTCACTTTTTTTGGGGAGTTTTTTTGATTGCCGATGATGTATTACTGTATCAGGAAATGATGAAATGGAAAATATGCTTTTTTTTTTAAATGTCTTCATGGACTATTATATCTTTGTAGATACTCTGATAAAAATGATAATTGTCAGATCTAAACCGTTATCATCAATTTGAGAATGTAAGAATTTTGCAGATAAGATACTATAGATTTTTCAGATTTTTGCTTGGATGAAAACCCTAAGATTTTTAATATTAAATATGAGTAAAAGAGTTGCCATTGGGCAAATTTTTTTTATATCCATTTTTTTTATTCTTGTTCGTAGAAAAAAAAAAGCGCCCATTTTATCTCATACTTTTTTTTTGCATTGATATGTGATTGTTTGATTCTTTTTAAATTTTAAAGTAGAAATAATAGTGTATATGTGCTATTTGTTAATGACACACAAAAACAGTCACAATTTTTTTTATAAGTACCTGTACGAAATCAAACTGTAATATTAAACGATGTTTTTTTTTTTTTGATTACCTACACAATCAATATGTTTATTTAATTCAAATCGTTTATTTTTGTATATGTATTGGTGATTCGAAAAAAAAAAGTTGACAATAAAACTGCATACCGGGCTATGGTGAATTAACAATAACTGAAACCCTAAATCATTGCGTAAGCTTAGTTTTAAGACTGGCTTATAAACCGATCTGATGCTTGTATTTGTTAGATGTAGAGCAGAGCTTCTCAAACTATAGTTTAACGTACTACCGTATAATTTCCTGTACAACTGTGAATCTTTATAATGAAGTAAAAACAGCAAATAATTAGCCAACCTAACCTCACTCGGAGACGCCCTGCTTGAGAATATAGAAAATTCTATGTCTGTCGCGTAACGGAGAGATGACGCAACACGATTCAGAACGTGGCGATCACCGAGAGGAGGTCGAGCGGCGCCATCTTTTTTTTTTCTTAGCTCCGGCTCAAAATGGTCGGCGGCAGAGTTTCGCGCGTTTAGTCACGTACCGTAATCGTTATCTCTTTTGTTTTTTTGATCCGGTCCATGACAAATCTCCTATGTTCCACAAGTATTCTTTGTCATTCGTGGTCATCTCCAATGGGACTCGTACGAGCATCAGGTCTTCAGTCTTCTGACTCCTCACTTCCATGCATGTCCCAAAACTGGATGTTCGCCCGGACGCTAACGGGGTCCGCGTAGTGAATTGGAGCCGCATCCATCACTTCAATATTCCTCGACGTTTCGTTCCTGACAGCATCGTAAAGAGGGCACGGCCACAGAGCGTGGTGCATGTCCTCGTCCGTCTGTCCTCTCGTCTCGCTCAGTGCCGTCTCTTTATGAAGCATCCGTGACCGGTGAGCTGCTGTTAAATTTCGTAGCAATCCCTGGATAAGTGAGGTGAAAAATACAACGTTCTCATTCGCGCGACTGCCGCGCTGACGGATTAAAACACTAGATGTAACATGTAAAACGGCCGGCCAAGTGCGAACAAGACTCGTGCAGTTCGTTTTTTTTTTTGTGAAGCTTTCACAGTAGTTTCGTCAAAAGGATTGGCTTTAGAGTCGAAATTCGTCTGTATATACCGCTGACGGTTCGCGATCGGGCCGCCTAACTGCGTATATGTCCTAAATCGCAAATTAACACGTCCAATAGCCGTGGAGGTGAAGGGCTGTGTGAAATAGCGGACGGACGTAGGTGTGATTCTATAAGGGTTCCGGTTTTTCTTTGATTGTACGGAACCTATAAAGACAGAAGGGATACCAAACTATACGTCAATTGAAGTCTATCGCTACATGCGTATGTTTGAGATAAACGCACGCAGCTGTGATGATGCAAATTCGCCTTGTATACACGGAATTGATGAACTAGGGACTAATGCATTGAGAAATTGCACATCTTCCATCTTGTATATAATTCTCCATACACGACGTCAACCATCGTGTATGGAGCGTCCAAACTTTTCGTAACAACTAATCCCATGTTGAGACTTGAACAGAAGAGACACTTTTATTAAAATTATTTAACATTTTGTACAAAATTGAAATAAAACGCATTTAAAAAGGCATTCGAATATTACGCGAGTCGGTTAAAAAATATTAACCAAGGTAAGAACTACAAAAGTCTTCAATAAAGACCTACACTGAAATTTTTCTATCAATTTGCGACATTTTTCTGCAACTTTTACTACAATTTATTATTATTATTTTCAATGTTTGTTGTAAACTCGTGTCTATTTCCCAGAAAAATAGGCAAAGCCCTCAGAATTCCTGATGGTACGGTCTTCGCCCATTTCTCTAGCTTCATTGACATTTATCATTCGGGCTTGTCGATTTCTAGTGTTTAATATATGACCCTATGAATGTGCCATTAAATTAGTGGGGTCGAAAAAAGGGCCTCCGAAGGGCGTTTTTGAGAAATATCACGAAATTCGTGAAAAGCATACATAGACATTTTATAAACGTCGATTTATTTGATGTTCCTAACAGCGGTATGTTTTACGTAATATACAGTATGTAAATGAACAGCACCTCATCATTAGTTTCTGTAATATAACAATATTTAATCTCTGTTATTACTTTTTGAAAAGGTAGTCAGGTTCATAAAATACAATATAAATAATTTAGTGTAACATCCTTACAGTGCAATAAGTCAAGCACTTTTGTCTCATCAATTCCAACTGTTTGCGCGCGCGCTTTTACAACAATGCGTAACTAAATCGTATGCTTGTTGACAACCTTGCAACTTAGATTAGTTTAATTTACATCCCGTATCCTATCCACGCTGAGCTTATACTAACACCATATTCAAATACTGGCACTAAATAAATTCATTCGTGTCGCGTCGTGAGATTTTTCGTAAACGAAATACGTGTGGTCGACCATACGAGTTCAAGTTCGCACTGAAGTCGTGGGATTAGGAAGTTAGTCAGCAATAAAAGAAGCAGCGGTAACGCCGCACGAAAAATTGAAAAAAAAATTATACGTGTCGGTTAATTAATGATTTAAAAAATCGTTATTTTTTTTTATTGCGTTTATTATTATTATTATTGTACTATGCTTATTTTAATCAGAATATGACACTCCATAATGGAAAAAAAAGGCACGGTGCTGTTCATTTACACACTGTTTAAGAAAATTATACGGGGCCACCTCGAGTTCTATCTTAATAAAATGTAGCTTAAACTATCCAAATCAGTTAGCTGTTTCCTTGAAATCGGTGGACATGCATAAAAAGTATGAACACGTCGAAAATAAAACTTTTTTTTTTGATGTTGCTTAAATACATATAGGTCATAACTTTTATGATCCTCTTTATACCTTTAAAAAAAATTTGCTTATAATTTAATTTCTTATTTTTATTTATACAACCCTAAAATGATGTTTACCTACATAATACTAGAAGACTATAGAGTATTTAAAATACACTTTATTCATATCTGCGGTCCAGCGATAGGATGTGACGTCATCGGCCTCTAGGACCTACATAGCACACAGACGTGTAATGCAATCCGTAAGCGACCCACACATGGTTCAATGATAATTTCTGATAATATAATGATAAAACCGGCGATAATGCGAGGGCCGCTACTTATGTATACTGTATTTATGTAAGTTGTAGAATACAGTTTGTTTCATGTAACTGTCAAGTGTTTCACCGTTGTGGTCATTTTGAAAATTGCGTGTCTTTATCACCACGGATTTAACTCGTGATTTTTTTTTTGCGATTTATTACGATTTCTGGGCGTGGGCTAACTCTAATACAGTGCCTCGATCAACTCATTTAGACTTTTGGGGATGAAGCACCATCAAAAACTATGTATCACCAGTTTAGTGAGTTTATTCGTGGGCGGTCTGTGCTCACGGACGAATGTAAAGAAGGTCGCCCTAAACAGATTGCTGTACCACAAAATGTCGACGTCGTGCGGGAACTCGTAATGCAGGATCGTCATGTTAGAGCTCGTTCCCACTTGTCGGGTGTCGGATCCGTATATTAAACGGAGGCTATAGTGGCAGAACAATACATATGAAGCTATTCACACTTATCGGAAACCGATTTTGTGTCGGCTCCGACAAGAAATGTCGAGTGTTTTGCCAGCCCTCTATGCCCGGAAAAAAATCGTGTCGGATCTCGCTCGCCTATGATGAAGAATGGCGCTGTTCACATTCGTCTGATGTCGGGGCCGATAGCCCTCTCCCCGCTACCCCTCATTCCGTTCGTGCGGACATCGTCGCTGCGATCGCGGACACACACATCGCGACGCGCGAGCAGAGTTGTTGTGTTTTTATTATACGCACGTTTGGTGATTCGTAGTAGTGGAAAGAAATATCGACCCCGAACAATTGATCACACTAGTTCAGGAAAGAGGTGTCCTTTGGGACAAAACTCTAAATGATTATAAAGATAAGCACCTGAAAACAGCTGCTTGGCGGGAAGTTTGCTGCCTACTCATACCTGATTTTGTCAATTTGGACGAAAAAGAAAGACAATCATGTGGTAAGTGTTTGAAGTTATTTATTTAATAATATACGTAAAATTAAAAACATAAATATTAACCATGCGCTTCTGGTTGCCAAGGCACCGAGCCTATTGTTGAAATGAAGTAGTTTGCAAATTCAGACCGTATATCATTTGCAATAGGACCACCACGTGGATTACATTTTTGCAGTTGTACTTGTTCTTGCATCGGATTTTCTGCCGCATACTGAATATCTTCAAAGTTCAGACCATCCTTTTCTCTTACAAAATTGTGTAATACGGTACACGCTTTTACAATTCCGATAGCCGTGTCTGGGTGGACGTTCAGAGGCCGATGAAATGTTCTCAATTTATTTGCTAAAATGCCGAATGCGCATTCAACGTACCTTCTTGCCCGACTTAAGCGATAGTTAAATATTTTTTTCGTACGGTCCAAATGAGTGCCTCCAAAAGGTCTTAACGAATTTGTTGACAGAGGGAAAGCCTCATCGCCCACGAGAACATAAGGCATATCGTTTTGAAGTGTTGCATGTAGAGGCCTTGGTTTTGGTATATTTAAACTACCATCATTCAGTTTCTTCCACATGGTCGACTCTTTGAATATTGAAGAATCGCATTCTTTTCCATACGAGCCAACACTCATAAAACAAATGAAAAATAATCTTTGTAATTAAAATACATCGAGCCACTATTATTTGGTTTCACCACTGTTATGTGCTTGCCATCAACAGCTCCAAGACAGTGTGGAAAGTTGGCATTCATATCAAAACTTTTTGCAATTTCCAACCATTTGCTCTCATTATCAGGAATTTTCATGAACTCGTCTCTTAATACATCCCAGATAGTGGAACTAATTTCTTTGCAGATTTTACTAATAGTTGACACACCAACTCTGTAACTATCGTGCAATTCTTTGAAGGAACAACCCGATGCGCAATATCTGTAAAATAATAAAGTAGGTAAGATAATTAACTTTTCTATATGTACCTATTGTAATTGCAGGTAAACTAGTATCTACAAAGTGGTCGAATCTACGAGATGCCTGGATGCGAGCAAATAAAAATGAAGTCAAAAAATCCGGAGCAGGGGCTAAGTTTTCAAAGCCATATATATATAAAGAACAGATGAGTTTTTTGCAAAAAGTAGCTGAGCCTAATTCCACTCATGATTCTGTCAAGAAGCGTCCAACAGATACATCTCCAGAGCCATCAGCGACCAATACAACAGATATGAGTTCAGAGCTGCCATTACCAAGTACTTCCAAAAAGCCCAAGACCGTCGATGATAAAATGAGCCAGTTTTTAGATAGCAGGCTACAGTCAAGACAGAAGTAACGATCATCCAATGCTCTCTTTTTTCAAAGGTGTTCTGCCGAGCGTTACGTCTTTTGGCGATAGTGAAACTTTAGAGTTTCAATCAGGCGTGCTGTCACTGATTCAAAACATTAAAAAGCAGCGTGAAAGCCGTTCATACTCATCAGATTATGGTTGGCATTCACAGTCAAGAGATCACGTGCAACAATCTGTATATTCGTCACAAAACCAGAATGTGCACCCACCATTAAACCAGAATACCTTACCTTCAATTGGCTATGGATATTCGACACGCCAGCTCGTTGAACCAGCATCACCTACTTTGTCACAACATTCAAGTATTACTCAAGATTCGGACTTAGATTTTAGCAATATTTAACTTCACTAATTTCTTTTCGAAATTATAAAAAAAATTAAAGTTACTTCTTTCAATAAATACTTACATGTGAACTAAAAGTGACTGTTTTATCTTTTCCTTTATACAAATTAATATGTATAATTATATTACCTTAGAAATATCGCCAACCTTTCTTCAGTACAAATGCAGTCTCTAAATCTTGTATTTTGGTAGTTTATGCTCACTGATATTTGAGCCAATAGATGGTTGAATGTAGTTATCGACATTCTAAAATAATTGAAAAACTTAATTTCGTCACTCCTCAATTCTGTTATTAAATTCTGAAATGTTCCCAAACTAAATCTTTCTCTCAGGATTGGGTGCACCCAATATTTTCTTTCCTTGACTGTCTTTCGTGGTTTTCTTCTTAAATAATAATACATCATAACAAGTAATTCGTCGACGTCCATCGTGCACAATCGCTTCGCGTAGAATGCTTAAAATTGACACTAGCTTCGACCGTGGCCGACAACCGATTATTAATCGTGTGTGTGAACAAAGGCGACGACATCCGATTAATATACGGATCCGACACCCGACAAGTGGGAACGAGTTCTAACATGACGCGAGCTAAAGGCGTCTCTGGGCATAAGTATGCCGAGCATACATAAGACATTACACGAAAATTTGGCTATGAAAAATATTTTTCATAGCCAAATGACTATGAAAAAACAATCCAACAATCTTGAGCATTGATCTGGAACATGCTTATGTCAATTAATGCAAAAAAAAATACAATCATGATGCGTCAAAAGCTGTTTATAATAACTCCACAGGTGATGAATTTCGCATCTACGCGTATGACCCCGAAACTAAATAACAGGCAATGGTGTGGGTGTTCCAAGATGAGCCAAACCCAACAAAAGTGAATGGTGGTAAAAGCACTTTGAAGCAAATGGTTGCCTGCTTTTTTGGTATAAATGCCACCAGAGAATCATAAAACGGTTAATTCGCAGTGGCACATGACCATTTGTTTGCCAGAAGTGTTTGAAAAAATAAGAAAGAACAATCGACAACGCAGAATCATTCTTCATCATGACAATACTTGTCACACGTCGGCCGAAACCACTCGATTTTTGGAAAGTCAAAAGACCGAGGTGACGGGTCATCCGCCGTGCAGCCCCGATCTGGCACCCAACGATTTCTATTTATTTTCAAGCGTGAAAAATAAATTACCTGGTCAACGTTTTTCTAGCCGCAGAGGCCGTCGATGCGCTCAAAATGCACGTTTTGGAGATACCTCTTCAGAATGCAAAAAGTGCTTCGAAAATTGGCTTCAGCGCATGCGAAAATGCATCGACCATCATGGCGGATATTTTGCCAAAGCAACAAAACCATATAAAATTAGAGAATATCTTTTCTTTTTGATATTCCGGACACATAAATAGCAGCCCTCGTAACTTCATCATTTCGACATCCGCAAACATTCATTAAAGTCCTAAACGTAATGGAAGTCTATAAGAAAAAAACTTGTGTGACAATTATTAATGCTCAAGTTGTGAAAAGCGGGGAGAACCACAATAATTACAATAACTTGCTGTTATTTACGTAAAAAAGAAACTAATACATATTTATCATAATGACATTATTAATACCTTACTACTTTTAGAAAGACTTCAAGTAGGAATAGTTCTTTCTGTGCCAGAAACGTAAGAGAAAAAAGTTTTCAAAATATAGCAACGAAGGACGTTTCACAATTTTTTTTTAATACTTAATACATAAATATTAAATAGCGTTTATGCTATTGTATGCTTATATTGTTATAAATATAATAAAATTCGATCGTATTCATCTTACATCTTTAATAGTGTCGCCTGGCTTAATTTTTTTTTATATACAGACAAATGTAAAGTTTTCAGTGTTTTTTTTTTATATATACTCGGGTATGTCATGTGCCCTAGTTCAAGTAGCGTCTCGTGTTTTTTATAAATGCCTGCAATATTTGAGTCGTATTTATTCCGTCGGTGTCGTCGGACTTTACGTGCGTCAGCGAGATCGAGGCGGTACGGACTCATCGGAGTGGACGCCAGCGCAGGGTCAAAGCAGTGATTCCAACCCTACAGTTTTAACTGTAGATCTACAGTTTTTTGGAAATTCACTCAGTCTTTAGTTTAGGCCTCGAAATCTACAGTTTTTTATTAAGATGTTGGAGTCATCTCTTTTATTTGCTACGTAGTCCGTACACTAAGTCAGCTCCAGTAAAATCTACTATATCGGACCGGAAGTAATTGTCCAATGATTTAATGGTGTTAGTGGTGGATGACATATTAAGTAAATCATTCAGTCAATGTCTGTTTAATAATAATAATAAAAAAAATAACAATTGCTTAGGTGTTCTTCTAATCCTCTCGAATCAATATTCAATTCTTTGGATAGAGATTCGTAGTGGAGAGGCAGATTCAAAGGTCAGCGGTGGGTTGCATGCTACATGTCAATGCATGTTGCAGACAAGCGTCTACTATAGATTTCCGCGAATTAACACCTCACACAATACAATATCACATTACTATCATTAAATACTACAAAATAACAAAAAGATGTAGATTTACTGTTTTTTTATTTGATATTTACAGTTTTCTACAGTTTTTTTTAAGCATATCTACAGTTTTACTCTATGAAGGAGTTGGCAACACTGGGTCAAAGCACTGACGCCATCCCCACCACTCGGGGATAATGATCATTACAAATCAAAGTATCTGGATCACTCGGTCTTCATTATCAAGTTCATACGATCATGAGTGATGACTGTTTGCGGGAGAAATGGTCATTCAACTAATAAATAATTACGGGGTTCGCTATACGGTTATGTCAAAATTACATTATTTGTCGTGAAAGTGTGCGATCCGTTTTCTTCAATCGTTTGCATGTATTCAATAATATGATTTTTCACAAGGAAAATGTCAACTGTACACGTGTACCGAGACAAAACAAAATGCTAGCTCTTACTATGATACTGTTAACAAAAATTGGATACCTGTCATAATGAAAAATTTGATCTTCAAATCCGGACTTTGGCCGTTGTCGCGACAGATAGCCATTCGTTTTTCAACGCCTGCAGACGATTGTCGCTGTTTGTGCGCGTTTGTCTATGCCTGTACAGTACAACGCACGAAACTGTGCCGCTCTGAATTGGCTGCGAGTGACATACTGCGCAGGTGTTACGCTCTCCCGACCCTTCCTTATTCGCCGCCGCGTGCCTGTTTTACGTCATTGCGACGCTTTCGTGACGAACTTCACAGCGGCAAAGTTTCGCGCATTGTACTGTACTAACATGTAAATCTCTAGGCTCTGTGCGCACATACGATGATCTAGTCAAATTTTCTGAGAAATGTTTGTTTTAGAACGCACTTTGTGCATAGACATAACCGAAATGCTTGTCCATTTGTTCGTCTGTAACGTGCCCTATGCAATACAGTAAAATCATGAGATTGCACAAATGATAAGTTACGTGTCGTATCTACAAAGTGTCTGTTTGTTTGTTTTTCCGGAATAATTACTCCAACAGGTGAACCGATTGTAATGAAATCAAGTGGAAAGAAAATTATTATTGACTATTTTAGTCCCAATTATTTTTGTAATGAAGTTGTATGAAATAAAAGTGGTGCGTGTCGACTCCAAGACGCGTCTGAGAACTATTTTCTTGGAATATGCACACCAGGCAAAGGGAGTAAATAAACACGACATCTCTTATAATGCTGAAACCGTGTAAGTATGTACTCACATTTATATATGTTTAATAAAAAATATTGCGTAATAAAATTATTTAACTGTCCAAAACTCAACAAATTTCATATTTGTATACATTACTATAGATATTATATCATAGTCATTGATACATACTATGCTGCTGACGGCTGTAAATTAAACTATTGGTAAATACGGCAAAAACAACTAAAACCGTATACATAGAGAACCAATTTGCGTTAAAAATAAAATATTTCTAGATCAACAACGGAAGAAAAATATACGCGTTCGGTATGACGTCGCGCGGAAGGGCATAACGACTTCACTTCTTGTTAACACTCGATTTCGCTCAACATCTGATTTGCGTGCCGCGGGCTACATACGAAAGTCGATTCTTAAACAGTTAAGGCCAAACTATACATTGCAAAGTACGAATAAAGTGAATGAGTTTATTGACGACTTCGGTATTAAGATATATGGTGTGTATTGCGACTAACCTGCGCGGCTCTGAAGTTAGCCACAAATCCCTCGCAATTGCATCATTTCGCTGACGTCGTGGCGCGGACTACGCCCAATGGAGCGTGCGCATCAGAATTAGAGCTGTTCCGCTGTTACCAGATTTGTTTTAACCGAACATAACCCCACCATACACTCTTCTTATGGCCGAACAGCTAGAGAATTCAGGGAATCCCTCGCTGTTATTTTCCCTATCCAAAGAGGTCTCAGTTTTTTTTTTCAGTAGAAAAAGTGTGCGTATATCGGCGTACGCGTTTATTTTTTATTAATTACTTTCTTATTTACCATTTTACCATATATTTATATTAGTTTTGATATTTAAATTAACATAAAGGAGGTGTCAAAAATTGCTTTTTGTTTTCCTTTAAATACAGGCTAATTGAAAACAAAAGTACATATAGTATAATTAATTTTATTATTATAATTATTATTGAGATACGTTCATAATGATTGGATTATTATTATACACTTTTGTATTCAAAAGGTTCATGGTAGCTAAAATTAATATATGTTTTGCATTCAACATAATCTAGAAGACTTCTGACGGAAGGACTTCAAGCTTTTAAATACAGTACTAAATTTTCCTTACTACTTTCTAAAGTTTCAATTCAACCGTCTCATCATAATGTTAAATTCTTGTAGAATAAAGTGACGAAATAATTACGATCAAGAAATCAAGTGAAATTCAATTTTACTGTATGTATAATTTTAATGAAGAACGCCATAACTAAAAACCAATCCATATAAACACCATTCAAGTACAGTGCGCCCGAATCATTTTGACCGTGTTGAATTTAGCCGCGAATGGCGTCCAAACCACAATTTGGTCTCAGCGGAAAGTTTGCGCTATGCCTTTTCTTTATTAATTATAAATTGACATAAAATCAAAGATAGTTCTTTTGTTAGGTATTTCAACTTAACTTCAAACAGTCATTTTTCAAAGCGTAGGTGTAATTATTAATTTTTTCCCTCGCGTTCTAATTCAAAAAAATTTAAAATAAATGACCAAAAATTAAAACCGTTTTTTTTCGTTATTTGCGAGTATTGTTCCATGGTGTTCTACAATGACGCCATACATACTGACGTATTAATAAATCTCTGAGTGCGGTATTAATAAATCAGGGAATATTTAGACGGTTATAGTGTCACGTAAAGAGATTCTCACGCTCAAATTTTGAGATAACGATCGACGAGGAACGATATGGAAATGACGATTCTTAATACTAGAATAAAATGATTTCTTAACAACCGATGTTGTTGTAAGGCAAAATATTTCTAACATTGTTATTTTTCGTAGCTAAAGTCTTTTCATTGCATATGGTTATGATGTAGCTTGAGAGTTTAAGAATTTGCTTGTATGCGAAAGTCTTTTATTAATGGCATGTAGGTATTGCAAATCAATCGATAGGTATTGATGAGTGTAAGTGTGAAATGAGTTGTTTTTGGTTAATCTAGTAAATTTAATTGGGGTGATTTTTCCGGTATTGTGAAAGTTTGATGGAAAATGATCGTTTTATATCGAATAATGTAGCAATTATAATTGGACATTAATATTCGGATAATTTAAACGTTTTCATATAGTTTTCAATTAATGAAATCGTTTAATACTAGAAATTATATTATTTGAGAGCAATTTTTAGCATAATCTGTATAAACAATTTGACATATGAAGCAATATTTAGGCATAATGTATCATATAATTGGAAATAAATGGATGCGGAGGATTTAAACAATTTTAATGCACACAAAATAGTTTGTTCGATCTAATGAATGAGTCGTTGATTTGTACTTAAGAAAATATATATTTTTTTTAAGACTGTTATTACTAACATTATGGATATTTTGATAACTTACTTAATCTGGAGGTTTTATTGCATGGTTAATCTATTTTTGTTGAATTTATAACTTCTTTAGGCGCGTTATGAAAATGATGAGATTTGAATTTGAAGATGCGCATCAGTGTAACACAAAATTAACAGGTTGAAGTGGCTTTCGAATTCGATTTTATTTCGAATAATGAGAATTTATGTTGTATTTAATGTAAGAAAATAAATATTTATTTATTTCAAATTATTTAAATTTAAACTGAACTTTATTGACTGTGTTGACTATCCTTTTCCACATTTATCATTGTAATTAATTATTTGCATGCAATTAAAACTATTTTTAATGATGCCAAAGAAGTATAACTTCTCACGCGCTCACATAAGTACACGCGCGACTTTTTTTATTGGCAGCTTAATAATCTAAATACCAACTATACACGTATCTACAACGAGGCTTTGCTTATAAAATTGGACCGGAAGGCGTCTTGATCGAGATTCAAAGGAAAAAAAATATATTTTTTCAAAATTGCCAATAATGTCGAAAATTTCGTGTTCGCTTCTGGAATACGAGCTGTTATGTACAACGAACGACGCAACTTGTGTATAATCGTCCACCGCGACCTCTGTTTGTCACTGAATGTCTCAATGTTCGGAACCGTCTGCGTTGAGGTGCCAATGCGATTTGTATCAAAATAAAAAAAAAAATGCGGTCGTAATTTATGTTTTATTTTTTCATGGCTGTTGCTATGAAAACGCCCTGATGTATAATAAATATATATGTATATATATAAAAATAAACTGGTATATGTAGACAATATAGACCAGGTTATATGCCGACCAGTTTGTGCCGCTAATTCTAAATATTTTTTAATATAAACCACCACTTTATACCACCCTTTACTCCTTTATGAATAGGAAGACCTAAATGAGATAATTATGTTTATTTATGCAAATAAAAATGCATATAACAGATCTCAATTAACTTCTTACAAATCGGTCACACTTCATAGACATTATGACGCCAATTGTTTATGAAGGGCGAAATTTTCTATGATCCCTTTTAATTTGAAAATTATATGGTAATTCAGCATAAATAAGTAATATGTCATAAAATATAAATATTCTTTAGTATAGTAATTTCCTCGTAAGCGTATTTAAATTTTATTGTGAAAATTATGTTTCGAAGTTATATTTGTTTAAATTATAAATGAATCAATATCTAAAATTATATTTTAATGATACCGTAAATAGCACACATCAGATGTATATTCTAAATTTTGCATAAATAATTCTAAATCTACTAAAAACAAACTTTTTGTTATAATTACATTTTTTTAATAAAGTTCTATACAACGGTAGATGAAACCGAGAACAGAGCGTAGTATTTTTATTAAGTCTTGAGTCAACACACCGCCCCCTGTCGGCCGGCCCGCATCGAAATAAAACCAGTTCAATGCTTTCGATTATTTTATATTTTTCGACTGTTACAAATCTTTTAAATCGTTTAGGCGATAAGTGCTATCTTTGAAATACAAGACGGATTCCTCTGCGAAACGGAAAAACCTGTGTAAATAAAATACCTCCTCAACATACATTGTTTATGTTTTTAATAGAAAAAAAAACACAGCAGAACAATTAACCATTAATTACAGACCGCCGGTACAGTCAAATTGACGATAATGGATTATAAAAATTTATTATTGTTCCGTGGCTTGTCCCTACATTCAGACCAGTTATAAGACTTGTCAATTAAGGCATGACATAGTTCCATAGACAAAAATCAACTTCGAGAGGATGAGGGGTTCGAGCTCGGACCAGAGACAATAAGTACATTCTTTTTTTTAAAAAAAAAAACGTATATTGGAGGGAGAAAGAGTTGAGACATCGAAAATCCTTCCTGTCTATGGTATTGACGCGAGCCGATAATTCCCCCAATTATGAAGTCCGATCATCATGATCGAAGAAGTCGTCTTGACAACAATGTGAAGTCGTTATTTCAGAAAATCACACCAATCGTCTTTAATAATAGCCTGAATTAGGGTTCCGCGGGAAAGCGTATTACTAAACCTACGCCGTCTGTCTCTCTGTCTCTGTCGTACATTTAAAAGATTCAATCTATCTCTTGAATACGTTATAGGTGACCTTTTGTAGTTTGTAAATAATATTAATCACTAGAGTAATATAACAAAAAACGAAAACTGGCGAAAGGCGAGTCGCATTCGCGCTCAGTACACCGATCTGGATGAAAAAACCACATATTTTATTTTAGGAAATATTTAACCACAACAGAACCCTCTGCGTACGAAGGTGATAACACTTGGCTTGAGTTACTTTTTTTAATTCTTACGCCTTGTGGCTTCATAATAATGACTAAGCTGATAGGTAGGTGTTGGCCGTTTGGCGCTAAAATTTATATAAAAATAGCGGGAAACGTGCCACTGTGGGTGTGAAAATTCTCGAAATTGAGAATAATAGTTTTTTCAAATATTAATACGTGTTTTCAGTGAAACATCTTTATAAACATTCAACAGTGTGGTGAATATATTTCACAATAGGGAAGTATTTAAAAGTGTTAAAATATTAAAATTAAATTGCGGTCAAGTACTGTATAATTACATTATATGTATATTATTGATTTTTCCGTTTCACAAGAAATTCGCTCGTTTAATAAATACAAGTTGTCGGTGCACGTTCTTTGTACAGCTTTATACATATATTTTAATATTAAAAAATGTTGCCTTTTTAAAAATTACAATAAAACAATTGTTAATATATTGATAAAAATCGCTAAAACAAACCAACAATAAACAACGAGAAATGCAGAATTTCAACTATGTACATACGATGAACATAAAATAAATAAAAAGTTACAAGTCAAAAGTTATACATACTTCATTTTATTTGTTTTAAATATGATTTTTTGGCAGAAAAAGAATATATTAATGTAATGAGAAAATGATTTATTGTGAATTAGGTACTCTTAAACAGTTTTTATTGCAATTAACTTAATATTTTGATTGCCCTATTTTTCTTCAATATAATAAAATTTTGAAAATGTAAAAAAAATAAATTGTTTACTCTTAAAGTACCATAGCATCTCTTATGAAAAGTTGCTACAGATATATTTGATATTTTGTTAAAAAAAAAAAGCAAAAAAGACATATTGCAAATCACGTTTTTTACCTTTATTTGAATTGCAGTTTAAGTAGGCCGAAACATGTCGAAGAAAGCGATTTCTTTTATAAGACGAGATAAAATTTACTATCATCACCATTACATGATTATCTTTCATACATTATCATCGTTTAGCTTATAGCAGGCTACCGTTGGGCAAATACGAGGGTGCGTGTGCGCACTTCTTGAGATTTCCGAGGTAACAACTGATCATGCGACTCACAAGAGCGAAATCTAATCAACGAAATCTAAAGGTAAAAGTAAACCACAATGATAACGGCAGAAATTAAACAGAACTATACACCTAACTTTGTTCTAAAACTCTCTAATTTAATCTGAACGAATAGAAGTCTACTTCTAGATCGGCGATGGCCGACCGGTCAGACTTTTAATTTGGAATTCCTAGCGTGTTTTTTCTTTGTAAGTTTTTTAGGGGGAAAACGCGCATGCGTACTATCAGAGACTCCGGGGAATCATTACAGCGTCGGCGACCTTCTAACAACGAGTATGCTCCTCTATTGAACGCCGCCTTAACGTCGATCGGGTATATGGCCGATGGTGGACCATAAGAAATGCCATCTTTGAATTTGATAGCACTATTTCTGTGCAAGCGGCACTTTTTTAGTAACATTTACACGCAAACACACTCGCACTCACACTCAAAAACCAAAATTATAAATCAATTCTTTATACAATCCCCATTTGTAAATCTTTGCATTCCTTTGTATATTATTTGGTTAAGTTTTAAATTAAACGAGATTTGTCTATATATATTTACCATGAAGTTATGATTGCAGTAAGCCCATTGACAATGACCGAATAATTAATACTAAATGACAACTAATTGAAACGTAATCCATTTTAAATGAGGGTGTATGGATATCGTAATATTTCGCTCATATATCGTAGATTATATCAATTTTATTCAATTATTAATCTCAGTAATGGGACCACAAAAAACTTTAAACGAAATTCTATATTTTCGTAAACAACTCACAATTTTTCCAATGAAAAACAAGGTATGCGACTACATCGAAAATTCACAAAACCTTATGTCGCAATAATACATGAGACGATCGCCCCGCACGACCACCTGCTAAAATTCAGGAAGAGCCAAGGCATACACGCGGCTCATAGACAAGGTCGTGACCGTCGATGAAGTCTTTAAGAAAACGAGAAGTATATATTCACCTCGTTCATAACTACGACATGACAATCCACAAAAACGGTCAGCTCCTGCAAGCCCGCGTGTTAGGCCGACGTCTAAAGACTGGCGTTCATGACGCTTTTGAAAAAAAAATATGATTGGCGGGATACGTCACTCGACCGGTATGATGAAAACTTGGCACGCAAATCAAATTTTCTTCGTTTTGGCACCGCGTCGGCTATTGATCGCGTGTCTGCTTGTTTTCGTCGCCGTGTGCTTTCTCGAGAGAGGTTTCGGCCGACTTCGTCCGGTTTCGTCGTACAAGGATAGGACCGAAGGACCTAATCAAACGATCACGTTTGCCTACATGCTATTGCACGTACTAAAATTTAGGTTACATAGAAAAGGATAATGTCTATTTCATATATTATTTCCCATTCGTTCCTGTACAATCATTCGGTAACCGAATCTGATAGATGTTTTATAAGCTTTAGAAATTTTTCTTATTTATTGTTTTCTTATTTATTCATTTCGTTCTATGAACCAATAATAATAAAACGATTTTCAGTAATCATTTAAAAAATTGTCAAGAGAATACAGTGGAATCTTTAATCAGTGGCGGCGCTAGGCGTCGGCGACGTCGGCGACCGCCGACGGCCTCGCGCCTGAAGGGGCCTCGCAAACAAAAAAGTTTTGCCTACAAGTTATTAAAAAGAGGCCTCGCAAACCTGATGTCGCCGACGTCCACGAGTGGTATAGCGCCGCCACTGTCTTTAATTTTTATATGAAATCGATCAATGATAGAATTAGTAGAATCAAATACATAATATATAATATACACAATTCTTATCTGCGTAAGAACTATTAATTTGTGAGAGCTGCTATGATTATTATATGAATATAAATTTGGGCTATTATGCTTCATATCTGTGCAAGAACTATTATATTCCTTATTTTTTTTGCAAGAAATATTGTGTTTGTTATCTGTACAGCGACTACCGTGTTTCTTAAATATGCAAGATATTTTCTATTGTTCTTGTTGTACAATAACTTTAAAGTTCAATTACTATGTTAGGCTGTGGTATAAACAAAGTCGATTAATATCGGTGTATGAATTTTTGTACAAAATTAAAATAAAAAAAAAATGCTCATAATCTATCGTTACATACAATCATAAATTCTGAGGATTCTTTACGTGTTTTGTCTGTCGCGGTATAGGAGGGTACGTAGTTGCTTTGTTTCGGCCATTTTGTCGTGATACAAGTTTCTTCGAGGTGGGGATACGCGGGCTGCGGCGGGGGGAGAGGGACGCGTTAGGGCGGGGTCATGCTGCCACCATACTCTGGGGATGCGCCGCGGCCTGAAAGCGTTATTTAAAATAATGTCATTGAATGCAATGTACAATTAGCATATTATAAATACTAACATCTATTATATAAGTACTAACTCATCGGCTTACCGATATAGAGGATGTACCACTGTACACTGTAAGTGCCTATGTAGGCTATGTTCTCTAACTATAAAGACCTAGTATCCAGGGACCTTAAAGATCAAGCTATATAAAAAATATTTAAAGGGATGATCAATTACAACGATATATTATATTATTATTATATCGTCAGTTGCTATGGAGAGCATATTGTCACGTACAGTCAAAGGAATTATTGCTTCAATATTACCAGCTTATCGTATTTTGCGTTTGTTTTTTATACGTTTCACAAAAAAATAATATAAATATCATAGAATAAGTAATAAAAATTATTACAGATACAAGACTAGCTGTATCTATGTGCAAGATGGATTGGAATTACGATCGTCATGAGAATCCATGAATTGAAGCCATAACACATATCTTTAAGCCTAATGATGACTCTCCAAACCACAAAATCGCCTCATTTAGGTTTGTTTTGAAGAGTTTACAAATCAAGGTCGTACGAAGGTTGTAGATTTTGTGTCGATTCTTACCTCGGCCTCTGCCCCGGCCCCGGCCCCGGCCCCTCCCGCGGCCGCGTCACCTGCGCCCGTCGCTCATGCCCACCATGTCTGAAACGCAAGTCACGGGCATTGAAGACGAGGCTTAAAAATACCATAAACAATAGCTATGGCCTAGAGGCCATCCAAAAGTTACGTCATAAGAATTCCATTACTTTCGGCCGCGCCCCATCCCCGTCACAGGTTGTCACATTTGTGTGACCCTCCCTTTCCTGGTGTGACATCACATACTTATCAATTTTAAATTTAGACATCATCAAATCAAAACATCAATTTCGTAGAATTAAGTTTTTGGTCACATCCTAGGTTTATACATGCGACGTCACTCGTTCGTCCCACCTCGTCACACGACGTCACACGACGTCACACTTTATTAACCCCCTCTCTGCCGCTTGACGTGTGACATAATTTATGGATGGCCCCTCGCTATAGGACTCGGAGCGCAGTCCCGTTAAGAAAACGAGATAGTATCTGTCATTTATACATGTTACGTATATTATACAGAAAAATAATGACTGAATAAATGATTACCGATTAGAATAGAATTAGAACCTTACCTCTTTGCAATCGAAACTACAAACTTAAACCTATGTGTTTACGTCAAAATGAAAAGATAGTCAAATAAACTGTCGGAGATATTTAAGACTTTTCCTTATAAAATATATTATTTTAATTATTCTGTAGTGTATTTCTTTTTTGAAACGATTAATCAAACATCAACAGCGGTGTGCTTCAAACTCTTATTTGAAATGATTAACTGTTAACTGTTAAAGTTAAAAACTCAATACGCCAAAATGTGTTGTTTTAACTTCACAATTGGCAGTTGACTAAGTTAGTCATAAAGATATTGACATTTGTGACATTAAATTAATATCACAAACGCCAATATTTCTGAGGTTACCTATATTGTGACACATTTAATTATATATTGTGATATATGAGCTATATATCGTAGGGCAGAGAATTTTAAAATGGACCAAAAATTAAATTAACCGTTATTCACTTTTGAACTGAAAACTTTTTCAGCGCCGTTCTAATATGAAACTCGATGAAACGAAAAAGCGACAGTAAACAGAGACAATAGTTACATCTATAGGATTTAGCCTGCGAGACAATGAGATAGAATATGAGATGGGATACAATGTGAGAGAAGGAGACATGTGTACTTGTGTATGTTGCGTCTGCGTATAGTCATATGTCGAAATTAAAAACATCGAGTCTGAGTAATAGAAGGTCATTCGGCAACTGAAATGGAAGTAGATTTCATTTTATTGAAGTTATACTTCTTTTGGCACGTTTGGATGAGAGTGAATTTGTGAGCTGCGCGCGCACAAACGACATGATGAAGTTAGCCACAGAATAGAAATAATAAAAAAATATATTTTCAACACTGAATATAGTTACAATACTGAGTGTTCATACTATATAGTACATAGTACAGAGTGTTCATGCTATATATTACATAGTACTTATATTCATAACCCAGTTCTTGCAAAATATAGTATTCATATGAATAATCAATTTTGAGTATTAATTTTCTATAATTATTATTTTTGTTCAATTTATTATATATATAAACATTATTTGTAAACTTTTAACATTGTGTTGTGAAAAATTGTGAAAATTTGAAGTGTTTTTAAATATTAGACGTTAACCATGTAAGTATAATATATAGATATATTTCTAACGAACTTATTATTTTTCTAACAAATAATTGAATAATAAGTACACACACTCTTTTTAAATGTATTTGACTCATTCACATAATGAATAATGATTATATATTTGTACTGTATTGTTATATTGTTACGTTAATAAAACATTTTCAATTAAACAAAATCGTTTTGATTGATTTTAATATTTATTGTCGATTACTACTGCATTTGAGTTATTTTAAATATTATTCATACGCCAAAGAAGTATAACTTCTAACGCGTGTACATAAGTACACACACTCTTTTTTTTCATTTTCATGTGTAATTCATATGAAATACCTAATATTCGGATTTTCAAAATTTGAAAATGCTGTAATTTTTAAACAAGTTGACCGATTTGGCCCAAATTTGAACTCGACCTTTGTAATCGTCCGTAAAACACGTATATTGAGTTTCATTACAATTTCTAAAGAATTGTAGACACTATCGTGCTAACAAGCTCCGCGTTATATATATATATATATATATATATATATATTATAATATACATACATATATAAATTTTAAACCCTATGTATTTTCTGACTCAGCTCGTCGAGTTAAGTCGAGCTGAAAATTTTTTCAAAAGTTGCGTTATGAGGACAAATACAATAGTTAAATGTTTATGAAATGCAATAAAAATGTAAAATATCTTTTAAATTTGCACCAATATTATAATAAACATACACTATATTCATCTCATTTTCTATTTGTTGCATTCTCTCGCTTTTTTTTTTTATTTTCTGAAGATTTCACTTCTGACGTGTGTGGACAGCACACACCTTAATTTTTTTATTTTTTTTTATATGTGTATTTTAATTATTGTATATCGTATATATACTATTGTATATTAATATTACATTTACAATGTTCCCGATACGTGTACGTTCTAACTTTGGGAAAAGAAAATAGAGCTAATTTTATCGACAAAAATAAGAAATATTATTTTTATACAATTGTTTTATTTTATTATAATTATTAACGCTTAAATTCGAAGTCTCCTCCCCCCTCGAAATACAATACAAAGAACCTCAGTGGTCTTTGTTTACTGTTATTTCAGAGGACCATAAAAATGAGCTAGAGATTTGAAATGTTCTAAAATTTTTTTCCTTAGTTATTCTAGATGTAAAAGAAATTAAAATATTAGAACCTTGACTTGTTAATTTATGAAATATATATAAAAATGTCAAAAAATGTGATTTTTTTTAAATGTTGCGTTTCTGTCAATTTATTTTTGTCTAAAATATGCGAATTAATATCCGAATTATCTTTATGATCGTCCTCAAGGTCGTACATTTAGCTAACTGAGAAAAAATTGTTAGTTAATTGTATTAATTTTTTCAATATTTTTTAGAATTTTAAGTACAGACTAGCCAAAATTCAGAATTCGATATTCAAGAAAAACATTTAAAAAAATAACCTACAAAAAATTAGTTTATTTTATTTTTGCTGATAAAATTAACCTTATTTTCTTTTCGAAAGTTAAAACGTATACGAATCCGGAACATTGTATATCGTGCTTTATATATAATACAATTATTATGGTATAACTATAAAAAAAATGTAATTTCGTAGCGCCATCGTTAATTTTATGTAGCTGACAACTATAACCATACATTAGAAGGAAGTAAATAAACAAAATGTACACTTCAATGTTTGTTTGTACTAAGCAAACGAAACCTATTTATGTCAGTCTGTAATATTGAAAGGTCAGTCTGTAATATAGAAAGGTCAGTCTGTAATATAAAATTTCCGATGATGCACCTATATTACTGGCCGTCTTCTCCAGGTAGGCGAGAGGGCCCTGAAGGGAGGCGTATCGAGCTCCCACTCCCACACCCACGCCCACGCCCACGCCTCCCACGCCGCTCACCCCGCTGACACCGCCCAGGAACATCGACTGGGCCAAGCTGTTCTGCATCTGATCGACAAAACGGGATACGCATTTTCACTTCTTTATTCTATTACATGGACACCGAAACAATAATTTCTACGAGGTGAATATTAATAACAAACATTTTATATGTATATCTTTTTTCGGTGTATTTTCTTCCCTCACACGAAAAACTAGCGGGTGCGAGGGTGTGCACTTGCACCCTTTGATTACAATCATAACACAACTAATGAATTATAATGTCACATAGTAAAAAAAAAATGATGGATCGAATAAACCAAATGAATTATACTCGAATGATCAAATGATCGAATAAAAAAATGAACCTTTACAGTGCTCTCTAAAACTGAATTAGTAGAATTTTTACTAATTGAAGTAGTAATAGTAGAAACTACATCAAAATTAGTAATTTTTTAGTTGAATCTACTACAGATTTACTAAGTTTGTAGGCGTTACTTTTCAATTAGTAATTTTTCACTAATTGAAAAAGTAATATGGCCCAACTTCACTACTGAATTAGTAGTTCTGAATTAGTAGTCACTTGACAATTAGTAAAATAATCACTTTTATAATAGTAGAATTATACTTTTTAATTAGTAGAAAATTTACAATTTTAATTTGTAATCATTTCTACTAATTGAAAGAGTGGATAACCACTTATTGCTGGTCGTATACTTTGGACATCTTAAAATAGTAGCTATTGACTATTAATTAGTGGTTTTCCACTTATTCAGTTTTAGAGAGTGGTTCATTTTATTTCACCGCGGCCTCCACCAATGGCTTCCGATGACTATGCCCAATAAATTATTCCGTTATCATTTGAACATTGATCTAAAACACGGCTGACTCAATTCTCCACGTGGTTCAGAACACATAAAAATTTTATACATAGATCGTCGATGAAATTGAACAATTATTACAGTTTACAAATTGCGTTCGCAATATAAAAAATTATAAATAATACCCTAAAAATATATTCGAAAATAGCAAGCCGTATTATTTAAAATGTATTATGTATCATATCATATTATGTATTTTTAAAACATGATCGACATCCGTCTACACTCTACGTTCTAAACGTGTTTTCATCGATTAGAATGTTCGAGAATGCAAAAATATATCAGACGTGGCTTGTTTATGTCTATCATCTTTCCACTATGAAAATTTTCATAAAAGTTTTCAGTTTGGTTTTTGTAAATCTACTTTTCACTAGATTTTGACGTTTCGTCCATTTTTTGAGTAATGTTTGTCTTTGTGCATGTGTGTGTTTGTGTGTGTGCGCGCGCTTTTGTGCATGTGCACGCGTGCGAGTATGCATGTGCACATGTTCGCATGTGTGTTTGTGTGTGTGTGTGTGTGTAAAAATATTATAACTTTTTAACGGACTATAAGCGATCCAAACGCAGTTTGCGGCATCCAAAAGTGCTGTACTGACCTTAGACATCCTGAAACGTGGATTTCACCCAGTATTCATTATTAGTACCCAGTATTCACCCAATAGATTTTAAGGAATCTCAAAAGAAAGTTTACTTTTAAACTTTTTTCTTCAGGGACCCGTATCAAAATCTAACAAGTTCTTTTCCCCAAACAGATGCCTTTACCGCCGACAACTGAATAAAAATCGATTGGTTTCTTCAAGAGATATGGATGAAGAAAAATTTTTTTTTAATTTTTCTACATTTTGTACACTGCTCTATAATAAATTCCAAGGTCTTTCTAAATGTTTTTCTTAAAAAATGACGTCAATCGTTGCTAACGGCATCAAAATCGGTTGATTTGTTCAAAAGATATTGTAGGAAAAAAATTTTTCAAAACGTTTTTTAGAATATTTTTAAACTACTCTACTGATAAATTCTAAAATCTAACCAGTTGTTTTCTATAAAAAAACAACGTCGATAATCCGAATTGAATTACAACCGGTTGGTTCGTTCAAGAGGTGTTTGTTGTCAACGAAAAATTTTGAAAGAAAGGATTTTTTCAAAATAACATTTGTAATTCTTGGTGGATCGATATTTGGTACTCAGTCATTTTTCTCTGTTTAAAAGACTGCGTCAGATGCTGTAAAGCAGATCATAATCGATACTAAAGTCGACCTTTTGAGGTCGATAAACTCAATAATTTATTACCGTTTTATTTACGAACGCTTTGAGCTCCAATGTAATTAGAAGTTTCAGGGATGGCCTGCGGGATCAACCGTTCTACAGTTTTTTTAAGGCAAGCAGTAATAACGGTTAAGGATTACAATGGATAGAGCATGTCTATACGTATCGTGCAACGTTTGATTCGCTCGTGACGTCATCGGGCTAGCGTAAACGTCTGCGCGTGATTGTTGTGAATTAGCGTTGCGTAAATTTATAAATTAGTTAACGCGAGAACGCGTTGAGCTGGGACGTTGATTCGGGTGTCATTGCTAAGAGCTTGAGAAGAACTGTTGAGACTCTAAGAGGAACAATAAGAATATTCTAAGAAATACATTAATTTTCTAAATATTCTAAGAAAAACCAAAATTAAAATATGTCGTCTTATCCTAGTCCTAAATGTGCACAAAATTATAGAAAACGCAAATCAGAGGAAAGCTCGCATCAAAAGGAATTTAAAAAACCTAATAAGTCCAGTGCCGAGCAAATGTCAGAGCTTTTGTTATGATTTTAGCCCCATGTTCTCACGGTAAATCTACAGCGCCGACTCTGATCTTTATTTATATATTATTATCTATGGTTCTCGATTAAAATGATTTATATAGGACTATCTGTCCCGCCCGCTTCGCTGGGTAATTTTTATTATAAATAAAATGACGAAGGATTTACGGAATTCTAAAAATGAGTAGCCTAGAACCATCTACAAATTATCCCGCATCGAATGGTCCCAGTCCCTTGCCTATACGTTTAGTAGTTTTTACGTGATTGGCGAACAAAGACAACCAATTTTCTTTATATATGTATAGATTAATGATATTCGACGCAATTCTTTGTGGATTGCATTTGATTAGAATTTAGAATCGATCGGTTTAATAGATTGCAAGCTTTTAGAAAAAAATCATCACATAAAAATAATATGAGCATGTCTATACTCTAGTTAACCGATCACACTCAACTTCTCTAGCTATTTAAATGAGTAAGAGTCGTTTAATTGTTACGAACGCGATCTTAATCAAGTTTAGATATTGTGTGCAAAAATACTTTTTACAAAATTTTTATTCAGTGACACCCGTCTATAAAATTAACACATTCCAATGGCTCTTGTGGCATTTGCCGCAGTTTTTTTTTTAAGGATTTAAAGTTTTTAGTTTAAAATATATGCGACAAAAGTATACTCCGATAACTTATTGTAACGATTTCTTTAAATCCATTTGATCGTTCAAGTTCGAATCACCAAAAATTGTAAGTCCAGTGAAACCCTTTCAGATGTCTTGGTTATGATTCGCACCATTAAGCCGTATAGGATTTAGAAGATTTGCATAGATAATCATAGATTTAAACACACCCTACAGAACGCATCAATACCATTGCGTGTGCACTACAGACAGACATCACAGTAAAAACTCTCAGAATAGCGTGCCACAACTTTGAAATGTCGAAATGTGACGAAAAATCGATTTTGAGAATCGAGGTTCAAAAATGTCTTTTCATATGCGATGTCAAAGGACTAAATATAAATACAACAATACCCGGACGCGTATGTATTCTATCGCTATCTGTTAATTTTTGCAAATGAAGTTGTTGTGATTATCCCTTTGTTTGGTTCATCGTGTTCAATAACCGTGTTCAAAAAATCCCGTTTAGTTTTGTTTTTAAACGTGGTACATGGACTAAGAATTCGTGGTTGCTAGTGACAAAGTGCTGGTGACATAAGTCAGAATAGCTTAAACTAAGCGCAACCGCTGACCAACTGTGAATACGTCACAAAAATACTACAGATGTTTTTGTCAATGTTGAAAAATGTAATACTTTTTTTTGGGTTTACCGAAGAAGCTTCGCCATTGGATCGCACTGCTTTCGCATAAACAACGACAGGCAATGTTTAGACTAAACTTTAGACTAAATGTAAATATATAGAGTCGGGAAAAAAGGTTTTTCCTATTTATTATACAAATTAAAGATAATTTTTCATAATATTTCATTTACATTAAATTATTAATGTATATGTATGCCATTTTGTTCGACGACTTGTTGCCATTTTGTAGGAAGTCACATAATCACATTTTTGTAGTAATTTTGGAACTTCTGACCAAAGAAACTGCTATAAGTAGTTTTGGCAGTCTTCTCTCGGGGTTAACCTAACACTGCCTAAAGAATTCTAAAGAGCCCGGAATAGGTGAAAATACGTGGGTGTAAGGTCAGGATGCATTAGCACTTCCCAACTAAACTCTCTCAATATTTGCTGAGTGGCTAACGATGCATGTGGTCTGGCGTTATCATGGTGAAAAACCACACCCTTTCTGTTGATCAATTCCGGCCGTCTTTTCTCTACTTCTTGCCTGAGTCTAATCAGCTGTTGGCAGTAGAGATCCGAATTGACAGTTTTGCCAGGGTAAAACTCAATGAATAATGCACTTCAATCCCACCATACATAGAGCATCAACTTATTGCGAGTTAATTTGGGTTTCGCTATAGTCTGTGGAGCTTGCTTGCCTTTTGACCATGATCTTTTGCGCACATTCTTATCGTAGGTAATCCATTTTTCATCACCAGTGATCAATATCTCCGAAAAGGTTTCGGTTTCATTACGTTTTAAAAGAGAATAGCAAATGACAGAACAACCAAAGAGATTTTAATATAACTTTTTACTTATAAAATACGTAAAAAAATTTTCCCCCGGTCTAAAACTATTTACTGCTCATTCTTATTAAGGATATGCTAAATTAGTCAAATTAATATTTTTTTCTGTACTGCCACATTTAATATATAAAAAAAGTAACTGGACCATTGACAATAAGGCTCGCGACCCGACAGTTCCGTACAATCTTAATTATGTGCATAGATATTTTAATGAAGTCACGAACAGTCTCAATGATTTGGTATATATTTTTATACTAATATTGGAGACATATTGACACCAGGAACCCCGAAATTTTGGTTAATTTTAAATAACATCCAAATTTTTAAAAATCTCAAGTTTTCACGCTGGGGAATTTTATCCAATCTATTGATCTAAATTATGGTAAATACTCCAAATGCATGTATAGGTTTGTAATTACAAAAACAAATCGGAAAAATGATCGACTCCGCGAGCTATCCCTGAAACTTTCCGCCATGATATTTATGGATTTGTTTTTAAGCTGCTTGTAGTTGTATATATTGTCTATGAGTTATTCAGCTCAAAAATTTGAAAGACAGTTTTGACCCTGCAGGCTATCCGTACAACTTCTTGCCACTTTCACGCTCGAAGTGTTCAAAAGCAAAGGAAAATCTGCGATCCGTCGCTAAAATTATGCTTATATATTTAAGTGTGGACATTCATAGATCTTTGCTATTAGATTTCACAACGAGATGTTTAATACCAGGAGGCACTCACTGTGATCACTGCGCGATAAGAATCGACATTTCGAATTTTTGTTACAATTTTTAAATCGTTTTGAATAAAATAAAACAAAAAAAAAACACGTTTTTTTAAAGAAAAATTCACGAAATTAAATATGTAAAAATCATCATTTACCGTGTCAAAGGCATTTTTATGTAGGCCTTTATTAGCGTCACCATTTTAATGAACTAGTCTTTTATTTTTGGAATATTTATGGCAGTGGGTACCGCCTCTTAAAACCCATTGCAAACGCAATTGACCGATTTAATATATACAGCTTTAGCTGTGACGTTTGACATATAGACTCACGAGCCTTACCGCTTTGTAGACGAAAAAAATTCACAATAAATATGTTAGAACTTTGCTCACAACCCCAACGATGACATAGTTTACAAGAAACATCATAGATGGCGCTATTGTTTTGACGATTGTACAAAATAATTCGTGTCACGTGACTACTTATTAAATAAATGATACTAGAGCTGCTTTTTCCGTTGGAATCATCTTGTAATAATTTAAAACATAATTGAGCATGTTTAGTTTTAGAAATTCTTTTACGTGGAATAATACCATCTGCGAGTGCTTTGTAAACAGGCACCGAAGTGAATAAATGAAAAAACTATTTTTCGTGGCTCCTTGTATTATTGACCCTGTACAAATCTATTAGTCGTCTCTGAACTATAAAAACTAATTCTAATCATATTAAAAAAAATAATTCCTATATTGACTTCAAGTCTATGATAAAAGCGTAAACAAATTCGATTTCGTGTATTCGCTTTTGACTCAAATATAAAGACATTTTCGTTAAGAAACTGTAAATTGCAATCTATATCGGATGATCTATTTAAATATGCAAAGCTGGAATGTCATACTAAAAGTGAACGATCTATGGTTAAATGCAAGCATGCTGACCGTACATAACTATGGTAATAATAAGAAGCTGTGTCGAAATAAAACGCAAAGTGTAATCAAAAATAAACTATATTTTCTAAAAAAAAATAAATTATAGGGTGTTACAAAATCAAAGGTTACCAATAAACTACTTCCATTGAAATATGTGCAAATAATTCAGATGCGGCTTACGAACTAACTTACAGAATATTACACAACCTGGGGTAATGTGAGGGCTGGCTAAGGGGGAACCGGCCCATGGAACGCATCAACCACCGCAACTATACTAATAATAGAAACTAGACTAATAAACTATACTAATGTTCAAACAACAAGTTACGCTCCAAAATAAGTCAGCCATAATTATTTGAAAATATTTATTCTAGACAAATCTTCGTACAACACATGTATTTCGTATTATTCGTAACACATGGAAACTATCGTAAAATTTAGTGTGTGAATTTTCGATGTTTCGTTTTAAACAAGAAAATTTTGATTTTCAATTTGATCCAATGCAAACATTTAAGCGGGTAATTCAAATATTCATGCTTTTAAATTCTTGTTTAAACTCTCGCCGTTTATGACGCGGCACAGTGGATTTTTTAACTTGACGCCGAATAGTGAATAGTTAAATCAATCGTATTGTAGCATAACTCTAACGCCATCGCGGTGCGCGCCAAAAGTAAAAACGCAATTCGCAAACGTAACCCGTAAGATTTGACACATCGCCCATGCATTATCTGTCAAATCTTACGCGTTACTTTTACTAAGTTTTTGCTTTTGGTGTAACGCGTCATAATGCAGTTGCGATTCAAACTCTCATTTGCAACAGTTAACTGCTAACTGTTAAAAGTTGAAAACTAAGCGTGTCAAAATAACGGTAGTCTTAGAGATATTGGCATCTGTGACATAAATATTTGAAATCACAAATGTCAATATCTTTAAGATTGACTCAGTCAACCGCTAATTGTTAAATTAAAACAACGTATTTTGACGTGTTCAGTCTTCAACTTTAACAGTTAATTATGTCAAATAAGAGTTTGAAGCACACACCGCTGTTGGAGTATAATATATTTTGTCGAGCGTGAAAAGCTCACAACGTTAACTATTGAGGCTATAATATAATGTCATTCATGTGTGAAATTAAGATTTGAATACCAGTAGAAGAATAGGTAATGTTTAGAAATATAAAATCTAGAAATTTGATTTTTGTTATTAATGTCACTGTTTTGTCTGGTATCGTAATATGGCTGACCCGATTTTGGATGCCGCGCTTTTGGTGAAATTAAATTAAATAATTATATGAAATCTCTAACAGCATTATAGCTAACGAAAAAACACTGTTTTTTTTTCTTATTCCTTAAAAACCGATTCCCCCCATATTAACAAAGTTAATTAATTCAATATTTCCATTTTATTATTCTTTTGACAGATCTCCAAATGGATTTATAAGGATGATGGTATTTGTAAATTAACTCGATATTCGAGACATTAAATTATAGTAATGTAGAGTGGTATGCCATAAATAATAGATGTAATTTAAAACAATGATTATGTATTGTAACTAATGATTATTTTTATAAATACTGATTTTGAGATAGTTAATTGTCACACCGACTGCCGTACAGAAAAACAACAAAATGGAAACACTGTAGCGATTTCATTTTACGTTAATAAGAAAAATGCAGGTGCAAATTATTTAAATACATATATCATTCTATTGTAAATATATTGTCGGAATTTAGGCACACTTTACAATCCTATATTAATATTAGTCTATTCTCTGTTGCATTTCAAAATACTTTTACAAAATATACTTCTATATAATAAATAAATTACAAATTTAGGCTTTCTTACATATTATAAAATATATCAGGTATCATCCGTCATATAGTATACGTGAGGTACGGAACCTTTAGGACTTTTTCCTTTGTAAATGTATTTGTATTTTAAAAATAATAACCGCTTTCATATGGTCCATCAAATATTTGCGTATAAACATGTATATCTTTACAAGAAAATATATTCTTTTCGAATTTGAAATTGAACATTCAATACTTACAGACCATAGACACAGTTGAATGCAGAAAGGTAAAAGAAACAAAAACTAGCAAGCAGTTCATGTGGAAACCGTAGTACAATGGTGTCTGTTGTAGGCCTATGGCGGTAGGTTCAAAATATTAGACAATTGTATAAATATTTTTTTTCTAAATTTTAACTTTTATATATAGCGTTGAACATAGCGGCATAGTTTTCTGCGCCTACAAAAATAGGTTTTCGATTGGAATCTGTTACGATCCTTGCAAGACATAATAAAAAAGCATTATGCCGCAAATTGCAGCAGTAGCCAAATCGATCACGTAAGACTTTTGCAAATATTTTCGAATAATGACATTCAAACATATTTATATGAAGTGAATTTCTAAAGTGCAGGGAACTACCGCCAAGCGTATAAACAAGACAGCACGCACAGAATCAAGATAGCACGCACGCAATCATATATAGCGTGTATACAATCACGATAGCACGCACGCAATCATATATAGCGTGTATACAATCACGATAGCACGCACGCAATCATATATAGCGTGTATACAATCACGATAGCACGCATACAAAAGTATTTCGTTTCCTATATACATAGTTTGGAATCCAAATACACATTCCAAATCTGATACTATAACATTGAATCACCGTTTTTCTGTTCCTATAGGTATAGGTCTTCAGAATGTGTATGAATAAAAGCCTATGATAAAATCAGCACGGGAGCTACTATTGAAACGGGTTTTCTGTTTCGCTCCAAAAGTCTGTGCGAAACACACCTGATTCTCCATGCATGCCGTACTTTTGTTTACAAGTCTTTTTGTTTGACGTTTTAAAAATATATCACTGTCAAAGCGGTAGCGGGGAAGGAATATATTGTCTCGTTTTAGCATTAGTATTGTTGCGACACGGAAAAGAAGAAATCCCATATTTTGCTCAACACGCCTAGTAAACAAATTTAATATGAATCGGTTTTCTGTAAAAAAACAAAGAGGAGAATTCACATGCGAATTCTGTAAAGTAAATGAAAATGCATATTAGGTACTTTATACCCAACAGTTTAGTAAAAAAAAAGCTAACTTTAAGTGCATTTTATAAGTTTTTTACTAAACTGTTGAGCTGTTCTTCCTTATTATTTAGTAAAACTTAAGTAACTAATTAGCAAAGAGATAACTGGCCAGTGGGAGCGCGACATAAAAAAAAACTGTCTTAACTATTCAACGGGTTTTTTTTCGCGGCTCGATTATTCGTATACATTCAACTTAATTATATTTTCAACGGTCTCAATTATAGTTATACACATTTTGAACAAAATACCAATACGAGTGCATTTAGCAAGGAAATCACGATGCATTCGTAAAATAGATAAAAACGGTGTGTAGAATAATACTATTGTCTGCAGCGTTTGATGAAGAAATCTGTACTAAAGAAACATATACAGAAATTACATAACAGAATTATGATTAATATTTTAAATAACCGCGCGCGCATAACCGTCGTCGGTTTACGATTCATTGGAACTATCGACTTGTAGAGTGCAAAGCGATCTTGGAAGATGTGATATACCCCAAGGGTATGGCTGCTCTTGCGCAGTTAGAAATTAGTTTTCTCACTGTAGAAGCTCCGCATGGCAGAAGCCATAGAAATTAATATAAAGGCATAACATTTATGCAGCCGAAATTAATAATAAAGTTTATACTTATAAAATTGTCTATATATAAATCGTTATGTTCATTGACTAAAAGACAGTTTTTAAACTTTCACCAACACCAAAGATAAAAGTTAAATTTGTATACAATTAATATCCAGTTTTTCGACTGGGAAGACTCAGTTTTAAAGTGACCATAAACAATGCTACACTATTTAATACTTTATCCATGGTGTTGCGCACGAACATCGTCGCAAAAGAAATAACACATTTAGCTATAGAGAACGATTCTATCTGTGATGGACTGAGTTACGAATGACTTATCTAAAGACAAACTCGTACATACACTCACGTAAATTTACAGACAGGCACTGGATTCTCAAATTATTTCTTCCTAATTATGCTATCTACCGTGAATTAATAAAAATGAAGTGTACTAAGTGATATAAGGCAAAATACATTCATTCGAGTTAAGCAGTGATATGAACTCATTTAAAAATATTACTTATCTAAATTAAATTCATTCGCATTTAGCGAGTGATAGCGAAAGCTTACCAAACTATCGATGATTTCTATCGAAAAATAACTATTAGCATATTTTAAAAGTTCGCAGTTTTTAAAAATGAGATTTCACGCTTGTATGTGAAAAAAAAAACATGGGCGTATTGATCTAGCGTATAAACGATTGGTTTACGAGATACTCAAGTGCGATCTTAAGAGGTATTTTACTTTATTACCCGACGGCTAATTCTTGACACTAGTATCTATGTAATGCAAATCCCCTACCTAGATGATATTAATGCGTATGAATACAAGGAACATACATAAATAAACATATATATATATATATATATATATATATATATATATATATATATATATATATATGCTTAAAAAGCAATAAAAAATTGGTTGTCTGTAAAGTCGGTTTACGTACGATAATTTTACGTGATAACATCATAAGAAAACATTGATGAAAAATTGCATTCTTTTATGAATTGAATTTTACCACAAAAATAGAATACAAAAAATAAATACAAAAAGGAGTTAATTGAAATTGTTGTAATAAACAATGGACACCACATTAACTTTTCACTTCACTTTATAAACAGTTCACGTGTAGGTCGTGTGCGGCCGCTGTCTCTCTTCTACTCGGACGCATCGGCCGATGGAGTGGAAGAGAGATCGGCGGAACACGACAATGAGTCATGCTTTTTCGTGCGTTCAGCCGGCGCTCATCGATTTCTAAGACGTTATCACGTCAAAAAGTGATGTCTGTATACAAACAGTGCTACCAACACAAAGATCACATTTCAGCTCACCTAGTGCCTAGAATTGAAGGGCGAGCAGTATACTCCGGTCACAGAAATATTGACGATGAAAAAAGACATTTATACGGTCAAGTCGTAGCTTTTCTGCCTTACAATTTCGGACGCACCGCTGCAGTTTCAAATATAATGTTTTATTATTTTTGCAAATTTATAATGTTCGTAGAGGCCAGTCCGACGAAAAGTTAATTTTATTGGATTACTTTTCTCGTTACCAGATCGCAAAAAAAAAAATATCAAAACTACAATTTCAAAATGTTAAATGAATTTTCTTCGATAGTTTCTTTTTTAATATCAGGAATTTATAACAATGGTGTGAGCCTCTACCTCCTCGGTTAAATGTATCATAGATTGCACATAAGCATTATTCGTGATCCAAAATTTTTTTTCCTTCTTGACAGCTACCATTTCTGTCACTGTGCTCTTGTTAGTATTGTACAGGAACATTGTAAAATTTGCATCTTGTACAGAAAAATTAATGCAGATTAATTCCGTTCAGTTCCGAAAAATGGTTTGATGTTGTGGTAACGAGAAATAAAATAAAATCGGAATAGTTTGGAAAATTTACCGCGCAAGCAAGTTATGCGTTGCGTGAGAGTTGAAAACACGATAACGCGTGTAAAAATTATTTGATTTATCCTTTTTTATATTAGTTTTAGAAATACGGCAAATAGTTTCGTATTGAGAACAGCTGCCTGATTCGACATCATTTAATTATGATTAATAAATATTATTTTGACGCGAGAACGAAGAAACTAATTCGGCACTTATCACAAGGCCAAAAGTATTATTGTCACTGCGCTTGCGCAGACATCCCTATAAGTTGTTTTCTTATCAGTTGTTGAGATATGTTTTTTTTTTGTTTTCTCCATTTCACTCCATAAGTAAACAAAAAAAATTTTTTGTTTCTTATCAAAATCAAATGAGCATTACGAGGCGTGTAATTTTGGGTTTTTTCCAATTTTTTAAGTATTCATTACAGCATCAGGAGGGGAATTTTATTCCAGACGAATGTCAAGAATTAGCCGATGGAGTAGTCATTTTTTATTTTGTGCAACACTAAAACACCTTCAGTGACCGCGACGGTTGTCATTGTGTGCAGGGCAAGGCAAAGAAAATATAATATAGTTGAGGGGCTAACAAAAAAAATTAATGTTGTATGTTATCCTATGCTTTTTCAAACTTTTATATAGAAAAATTAATTTGCGTGCGATTAAAGGAATAAAGCGACTATCGAAGGCATTGTTCGCTTCATTTTTTTTCTGAGTCGAATGAAAATTTTGCCCGATCAAGCCTCCGAGGGAGCCACGGCCTATCAGGTATTCTAAAAGAAAAAGGATTTTAATCATATTGACGGTTAGCGTTCTATCTCATTTCTTCTACTTCTTCTTACATATGGTTGGAGCGAGATAGCATACAAACGGATGTGCGTTCGCCCTGTTGGCTCAGTTAAAACAGATATTGTATTTATGTAATTCTATGTACAAATGTTCATTCGCCCATGTATTAATTACAGTGTTTGGTGTTCGGTGTATGAAGACGCTATTTATGTTGTTCGTGTGTGTGTGTGTGTGTGTTTGTGAGTGCGTGTTTGTAAATGCCTATCGCCTCGGCAGGGCGGTGGGGTAGGCGGGCGGGGGCTGCGCGGGTGCGCGCGGTACCTGCTGCGCCGCCGCCGCCGCCGCCAGGTGCTGCGCCTAGAAAGGAATATGTTGCATTTGAAATGTCGTCTCAATCAGATAAGCCGCAATACGGAATTGTACACATCGTTATTTCATAGTATGTCAATGGAAGACGATTGATATACGTCAAAGTGCTGTTGATGTCGATGCAAAAACGCAAAAGCTCGTCAGCAATTTAAAATCAGCATTAATACCGTTTAGAAGTGAAGCCTGTCCGAACTAACTTCAGAAGTAATTACGAACGATAGAGAATTTTAGCATCATACAATAGATGAAGATAAATTTGATCGGCAAAGTGTGTGCTTCGATGGTAAAAATTATTCTCATGCCATAACAATTAATACAAATGTTAAAGCGATGAATATTTTATAAATTATTAGTTCGTATTTCAGATGATGCAGTGGTATTTAATATGACTTAGTGTCACGCCCCGCAGTCAGGGCACAGCGCTGTATTATGTATTATAATATACCCCCGTTTGCATATTTTTGAAGATCGTACGCGATATAATAGTTTTTTAATCATTCAAAATAAAAATTAGTGTTAATTTCAAAAATCCAACTGACATTTTAAAGTATTTCTACGAATTGATCTAAGTAAACGATCCGATTTGCACGCAAAACTTAAATATCTGTCTAGAAAGAAATATCTTTTAAATATTTTTCTCTCCGTTATAAAAGACAATAAAAGTGTAACGGCAACTGACAAATTAAAGTCAATAACATAAATAATCAAGTCACCGAAGATTACTTTCATAAATAATATATTTTCTGTGAAAAATTGAGATCCATAGCACAAAAATTTCCAACTCGTCACCTCCATAATAATATTTATATTAACTTTTTATCGGTTATTTATATTACATGCGGTAGAGACATGTGGCCAACTTGGCCGCACTCTCATAGAATACAGACGCGAAGTAGCCGTTTCCGCTGTTGGCTTTCGTCCAGTGAGCGAGGGTTCCGGTGGCCCACTTCCCTCTCCACCACTGCACCCCTCTCATCAGATATCCTAGTCCTATCCGAGACGCTGGCCAATGACCAGCTACTTTCCTCCGGTGCCATCATGTGCTCATTTGCCCCTCGACTTTAAAAAAAACAGTATGTTAACAAACTGAGAAAAAATTGAAGACAAAAGACATCCAAGTGTTGAACGAGCGCGTCACCCTCGTCATGCGGCGCGCATGCGCAGTATGTAGCATGTTTCCATAATTGAAACCGTGCATATAATCATGTCTAACCCCTTCTATATATGTGTAATATAACTATACTATATTAAATGATGAATTTTTATTCATTATAATATTGAATATAGGTGACTGCATGGATTACGCTGAAACAACGAATAATTTTCAAACTGTTGCAGTTTCAAACTTTTTTATACGGCGACAAGGATTCAAGACGAACTTTTCAGAAAAGGTATATATACTGTGTTCGGATATTGAGCGATTTAACGGTTAGACAGTTTATGGCTAGACCCTTTAGGATTGTAATTCGACCTCGTTCTTCACCATAGTTCAAACGCTACTTCTTAGATACTTATTACACTACAACAGCTGGGGATGTACCTGCACGGCCTGCTGCATGCTGCAGGTGGGCTGCGGCATGGGGGAGGCGGCCTGCGGCGCCGGCTGGCTGGGCTGCTGGCATTTGGCGTACATGGTGTGACCCTGTGCGGAAGGATGTGTCACGTGAAACGCGAGTTCTGACGTGATGAAAATCTTACATTGCATACTTCAATGCAATATATATATATATATATATATATATATATATATATATATTGTTAGTCTATCGACAAGTGTAAGGAGTTTGTATTTCTGTAAGTATATGTGCAAGTGGAAGAGATATCGAATGGAGAACGAAGACAGGTAGCAGAGGAAGTAAAGAGTAAAAGCGAAGCAGTGAAGTTGCTTCTTGATGCCTTCGAAAACAATGAATAAAACAACAGCAATGACAAAGAACAGTGTGGTTTCAAATATGTAGTGACTACAGTATACACACGATATATCATTGTTTTGTAGTGTTCGAAGTATTTTGAGGTGGTCTGTCTAACGATGGATAATAATATCGACAAAAATAACATACAGTACGCATATAAATAATAGACGAATAAGCAAAGGAATTCTATACAGCTCTATACACACCGAAGTGTTGTCATATTGGGGAATACCCTAATTTTAAGTATACCAATACAGAGTGTAAATAAAACGATTGAGAAATGTTACTAAAACATAATATGAGTTAGGTATATATTTAAGAATCACATCTACCAAGAACAGGTCACATCTACCACATCTAGGTAACCTTTCTGGAAATATTGAATTTACATGTATACGTTTATTGTACAATAACTATCACAATTGCATTAATTTTATAATATTTTTTCTATTATGAAAAAAGAAATTATATATATATATATGCAGATGGCACCAAAATAGTCGTACAATGATGATATCAACATATTTCAAAGTTTTTACAAACTCAGTCTACGCATCCTGTCGAATAGCTGAAGCGACCTCCAATCAGGACGAGGTAGTTCACCTGCAAATCGGCCAAGAGGTTCTGCCACTGCCCTATCTTGTCGTAGTGCCTCCTCAGCAGCTCGTCTTTCCGCTGCAGCTCGCATTTCAGCTCGTTGTTATCCTCCTTCACCAGCAGCTCCGGCTTCATCGCCGACAGAAGAAATCTGAGAGGGGACGGAAGTTTAATATTTTTAATACGCGCAATGTATAGAAGTAGCACTGAGTACACTCGAGTATCCTACTTCGACATAATTCAGGATCGTGTATTGTGAATCGTGGACTAGTATTACGAAAAATTATATTCGAAATTTCTTGGCTGATCCGAGCTGGGGAGTATTTATAACGGATAGTGGAGATATTTATTTCATGGTGGATACGGTATTTCAGCAGAGTTCAGCATTAAAAGGTATATAGGGATAATGCAATTTTTTTTTTAATAAATCTGTCTTCTTATAAAAGCCGGTCATAAATTACGTACGAAAACGGGGCTGGTGGGGGAGGGCGGTTTAATTTAGCATAAATCAAATGATTTGATTTTGATTTTGTTGGCTTATTTTTCGTTTATTTTTTTTTTCATTAATCACGATGTAAAGTCATTCGTGCCGATGTACGATGAATATTTTAAAACATCAATATTTGCATTTACGTGTCATTGGCGTTATTAAATATAATTAATGTTGATTACCACGAATCATAAACGCCTTGGAACGCAAAATGCGTAGTGAAAGGTGAGGGTGAGGTCAGGGGTAAAAGGGTGAAGACGAAATTTAAGGAAACACGTTAGGTAGGAGAAAAAGATTTTTCGTATTTTATAAGTAAAAAGTTGCAGTAAAATCTCTTTGGTTGCGCTGCTTGTATCTGGCTAGTTCTGATAACTATATGATAACTGCAATGCATGACAGCGGTTCACTTAGCGAGGTTGTGTCCGCATTTGTCGGTTGTTTTTAATACTCCTTACACCGTGGTGGATGTGACTGTATGCAATTTCCTGAGGATGTGCCTGATTGGTATGAAACGTACGTAGAAATTAACATTATAACGATTAGTGGACTAAAATAATTATAAAATTAAGACTAGCTTAGGTGTTCGATAACTGTCAATCCTCTGGAATCAATATTCAATCATTTGGATAGAGATTCGTAGTGGAGAGGCAGATTCGAGGGTCAGCGGTGGGTTGCATGCTGCATGTTAATGCATGTTGCAGGCAAGCGTCTATTATGGATTTCCGCGAATTAACACTTCTCACAATAGAATAGTTTTGATAACATTTAAAAAGGTGACATTTTGAGGGAAAAAAAATTAAAATTAAAACGGTGTCCCGCCATTTTTCTATTGATTTTCTGTCCACCAAAATGGATGAATCCAACTTAGAATATCGATACATTTTGAAGTTTTATTGTAAAAAAAGAGAAAAGTGCCACACAAGCCGCGAAAAAAAATATGATGTTTATGGACCTAAAGTAGTGTCGGTAAGAGTAGCACAAAATTGATTCAAGCGTTTTCAGTCCGGTAATTTTGATTTCAAAGACGAACCTCGCTCTGGTCGACCTATTACGGTAAAGTTGATGCCACTTCGGAAAAAGTAGAGCAAGATCAACATATTACTTCCTACGACAAAGCCAAAGATCTGAGGATTGACCACAAAACAGTTTTGACCCATTTAAAAAAAGCTGGATATACAAAATAACTCGATACTTGGGTTCCACACGAGCTCACTGAAAGAAAGCTAACGAATTGGTTTTCTCATTTATGATTTTCCATTGAAACGTAATGAAACCGAACCGATTTTGAAAAGAATGATTAGTGATGAAAAATGAATTACCTATAACAAGAACGTACGAAAAAGATAGTGTCAAAAGACAAGCACGCTCCACAGACTAGCGAACCCCGGATTAACTCGTAATAAGTTGATGCTATATGTATGGTGAAATTGGAAGAGCGATATTCGTTACGAGCTTTTACCGCCGGGCGAAACCATCAATTCGTATCTCTACTGTCAACAGCTGATAAGACTCAAGCAAGAAGTAGAGAAAAGACGGCCGGAATTGATCAACAGAAAGGGTGTGGTTTTTCACCATGATAACACCAGACCACACGCATCTTTAGCCACTCAGCAAATATTGAACGAGTTTGGTTGGGAAGTGTTAATGCATCCACCATATAGCCCTGACCTTACACCCTCAGATTTTCACCTGTTTCGGTCTCTTCAGAATTCTTAGGAAGTGTTAGATTAACATCGAAAGAGGACTGCCAAAACTACTTGTCATAGTTTTTTGATCAGAAATCCCAAAATTTCTACAGAAATGGAATTATATCACTACCTACAAAATGCAGCGCCAGGCCTTGGCTTTGATCGGGGTGGCGTGAGATTGTTCATCAGCGCCCTCGAGTGAGTGCTCCAAATATCCAGAAATTCTAATTCGGCTTCATGATAAGTAATTAATGATTGCTAATTTTTCAAAATAATTTTTTATCGCATCAACACGCATTAAGCTTAAATTAAATTTAGTAACTTTAAGTATCGCAACACTGTTCTACAACTTTCCGAAAGCGACATCTAAATTTAATTTTTTTGCTGAAAATTGTCTTTTGCATTTGGTTTTTTAGAGCACCCAGTTACATGGCGCCTAGAGCGACCGCTCCACTCGCTCTACCCTTAGGCCGGCGCTGATAAAATGCCACCATGTTCTTCAATAAAATTAAAAATACATATATTATAATTTAGTGTAAACAAAATATAATGACAGATTGTCTCTAATTTGTACATAAAATATTTATTTTATATATAAAATACGACAGAATTTTTTCTCCCATTTAATATTTTATGAATGGCCTACTTTAACCCACAATTACTTAACAAATGTTAAACGAAAATTAAACAATAGAAAACTTTACAAAAAAAGAATGCAAATTATTTGAGTACCTATTTATTGTTAGTATTAGGTATTAAATTCGATTAATGTTAAAAAGTTCCCTATCCATTTAAACGTAACACCTACAAACATCCTAAATAGATGGCCATAGAGATATGTATACATTCATTTTTTTTCGTTGTTCTTAATCAAGAGCACAGAATGACCTCACCGTTTCTGCAAGAAGAACGCCTCCATCTGGCGCGCCAGGTCGATGAACCTCTCCACTTCGACCTTGACTTCCTCCTTCTCCACGCACGGCGAGGCCTCCTGCTTGGTCAGCACGTTCAGGCAGGCCTGCACACCATCGGATTGGTCGTTTAGCTGCTGACACTGGTTGATTCGATGCATTTCATACCAGATCATATACAGAGACTGCGCTATGAACTCAACGGAATGGCGAAAGTGACTCCATAGCTTAAATATGCAAAAAATGCCAATACAAAAATAGAATAATCGGTTACAATTACTAGGCCAATTCCAACAATCATATTATTTTGTTCGATCAGCAATTTTACAAAAAAAATCATGAATGTATATGGAATAAACAATTTAAGTATTCAACTGGTATATATAACAAGGTCATCAGACAACACAAAAACCTTTGTGCAATATTAATTGTTCAAAATTACTAACTTAACATCATTCTTTAGGTCGAGACTTTCAAAAAAAAAGTTAAAAAATACTGAACTTTCAAAGTTCAGCACTAGTTTCTAGGGTTCCGAGCCAAAATTACAAAAACGGAACCCTTGTAGTTTCGTCATGTCCGTCCGTCCGTATGTCACAGGCGTTTTACTCAAAAACTACTAGATGTATATTGATGAAATTTATAGTGTAGGTGTCTTGTTTAAACCGCTACTTAGTTTGGTGGTTAAATAACAAAAATAAATATTTCTAGGGGGGGTTCTCCACATATGTAACGGAAGCTGAAAAAAATTTTTTCAGCAAAAATTAACGTGTGATACATAATACTTCGACAGTTCTTTTAAAAACACTTTAAGGTTTTTAAGCAATTTTTCTGATTACGTAAATAATTTCGTAAACAATCGCTCCGGAATTTACAGAAATTTTGTCCCTTTCCCCTCAATTTTCTAAGCCGTATGTCTAAAACAATATGAAAAAAATAACAAAGGTAACGCTTAATAGATACTTTCAACGAGCTTTTACGGCTCGATTTGATGTGATCATAAATGCTTGTAAGTTGCTAGAGCCTCTCGTTATTTAGTAGTTATATTATGGTGGATGTTGTTTGCAAACAACCGTGAGTAATTCGATGATTTCGCGAGAGTTACGTGGAGCGGACTATAAGTTTTTCGAACTGGCCGATTACATAAACAATATTCAAAAAGTAATTACTACATTTGGAAATGGAACTCTTTGGCCGTAGAATACAGTTTGTTTCACCTAACTGTCAATTGTTTTTTACATTGTGGCGTCATTTTGAGAATTGCGTGTCATCATTATCGATTTAAATCGTGAAAATTTTCGTACTATGATTTTGAGATCTCTCGCTTCACAGATATTCATTAATATTTTCATGGGAGCTCGTCGGTTTCAGGTGCTTAAAATGGGGTATCGGATGATGAGAAATAAAGTATAAATTTAATAAATTAAAATCAGTTAAATTTGTTTGTTATATGCCATTTGTCGTAATTTTGTTTGTCAGATATATGAGACCGCGAGTATCAGAGGGTTAAAGTCTATTTTTCTGGATTCGCTTATATGTATGTATACTGTTTAATTTTCATGTATATGTGACAATCCCTTGAGCTCCGTGACGGCGCCCCGGACGCAGTTTGGAATCCTTTAAGAAGGCCAAATGAGATGTGAAGAAAAAGATGACATAATTTCAAGTTCAAATTGAACGCTGACAGCATTTCAACGCTCCTACGAGGCTGGAGCCCTGGGCGTGCGCTCCATGTGACCCCATGGAAATGTAGGGACTGGTAACAAGCTTAGACAGACAGACAGGCTAAACGTATATAGCCTGGGTAGACTTGAAAAGGTAAAAGGAATGAAACAAGTGGTGCTCCAACAAATAAAATTACTCACTATAATTGTCATCATTTCTTTCATATACACACATTTTAATGACTTATTTTAATTTTAAATCTAACACAATATTTATTTTATACAAGTAAATAAAACTATTATCCATTTATTATCATAGCTAAGTAATTTCAAACCCAAAAAAAAATATGGAAAATTATTATGATTGTCATTGCACTATCTTTGTTTTTTCTATGCAACTTTTAATGAAACATCTCGCAATAAATTTAAATATTCCACATTTTTTTTCATAAGTATTTCTACAGTTGCTTTGTTTAAAACTATACAGCTAAGTCAATTACACTTTAATTTCAACCTTTAGGAGTAAGGGCATTTTATAAGTCCATTTCATAATTTTAAGAGCATTATAATATAAATAAAATACAGAATAAAACTATATATAAATATATACATATTAAAATCACACTAATTTTCCGGAGGGTTAAACAGAGACCAAAATTCTCGACGTTATTCATAACTTACATATCTCTTTTGGTCGATAGATATTGAACAATTTTTTCATGGACACTCGCCGGTTTCGGGGCCCTGACTCAAAATTTGACCTTTTTCAACAAGTCATCGATTAGGTCTCCACAAGGCATTCTAGGGCACCCCTTATCGAATCTTCATCACATACATTCGCTCCAAGTTTCCTACTGTCAATCTATTTGAACACATTCTTTCTAAATGGCAGAACCACCTCACATCCCAACCCTATCAATCTTCGGTCATCTGTTCAAATATTCTGTTCAAATAGCTAAGCTGCCTCATCATAACTCTTCGAACTTCTCAAACACTTTTTAGGGTTCCGTACACAAATGGTGTCAACAGGATTCTATTACTAAGCCTCTACAGTTCGTCCGTCTGTCTGTCAGCAGGTTGTAACTCTTGTACCGTACTAGACACACAGTTGAAATTTTTGCAGTCTGTATTTCTATTGTCGCTATAACAAATAATAAAAAGGGGATGCTTTACATTTTTCATTAAACGTGTTTAAATCGCTCGGTGTTTTATTGCTCAATTTTAATAATGCCAATATAAAGATGCTAGAAGTGTTCAGTGTGTGTTACTATAGTCACTGTAAAAAACACTTAACAATAACAATAAAATTGAAAATGAAAGGGGGGGCCCCCCATGCCAAAAAGGTTTCTTTTGGGTGTTTACTGCTCCATTTTAATAATAACAATAGGTAGATATGTGAAATATTTCCCCAGTGTGTATGACTTTAGTGACTATAAAAAATAAATAAGTGGTCCCCATACGTTTCGTTTTTGTTGAATCTTAATATTGTTCCTGTTTTGCATTCACTATTTTTAAATTGAATAATTAGTGTGCAATATGGTACAGTTGTACGGAACCCTACATGTTCAAGTCCTATTCGTACTTGGCCAGTTCTTCTAAATGGGCAAACCACCTCACCATAGTTCTTTTACTCTTCTAATTCATACCCCTTCGAATAGTCTCAATAGCTTCATACATGCCATTATAAATAGCTAAACCGTAAGACCTCATGATAATTCTTTCAATCTTTTCTCATTCATTCTTTTCAAATGGGTAAACCACTTCATCATACCCCCCCCTTTTCAATCACTTACATTCCTCTTTTACAGATGACCGAACCAAATCATAATACGTTTTCAACTTTAATACAAATAAAGTTGAAAGGATAACCATCTTATTTCAACTTGCACGATTCTCTCGAATCATTACTTCTAGATTTATTTACATGAACCTCTCCACAAATACTACACGGTTAATCTCCACTGTAATGCATTTATACAATCTTAAAATTTACACTAACACATATCTTAAATAATAGCCTACAAGTCCTTGATGATTATCAATCATCTCAAAATATGTTTCAAAATTATATGATCATACAGTCACTATTGCTGCTTAACTTCCCTAGTACAATCTTAATCGTCAGCATAAAGCAGCAATGGATACAAACTATGATCATACATTATTAGATCTAGGATAACATTATGATTGGCTTAATACAAATCAATTGCACTAATTCATCGAAACCTACATATGCCATTAGACATTGTTCCAAACACTAAGCATGACCAAAGACAAATTTTCCAGATAGTTAAACCCATAAATATATACTGTCAATGAATCCATAGATTTTCAATGCTGTGTATAAATTTTATATTACAAATATTGATGCTGAAAAAGGTTTCTTATTCTGCATAATGTATACATTTTCAAACAACACAAATAAATGGAAAAAAAAACCATTTTTTTTAAATAGCATCATTAAAGGAGAGAATTTTTTTTTTTGTAGATATATAATATTTAAAATAAATAGTAGATATATAAATATTATATGTAGAGACAAATATTGTATCAATTTATTTTTTATGGCTATCATTTTGACATGATACCATTTAATTGTTTTTAATGAATGCTTCTCTATACAGAAAGTGCTTTAAATAGGTACAAATTTAACAATTTGTAACAATAAAAAAAAAATCATACTAAAGGAAAGAAATCAGGTTTGTAAATTAATTTATTATCACATAATCTAAAACTTATTTGACAAATTATTACTTTAGAATAATTTAAAATCCGTCTTTTATATAAATACTTATTTATATTAGTCTAAAAACAGTATTTAAAATTAGAGACAAAAGGTGACCCTAAACTAATGCAAAATTTGAATATTCACAACTGTATCTGTATTTAATAGCGGAACAAATCAGAAATATACAAAGGGAGACAAATGGATGTTGATCATACTCGATCATCATTCTACAAAGATTTATAGCATATCAGTTCTTGGCATTATCGAGTTCATTACAGAAGCAACAAAGAGAAAGATGAACAAAAAATCAACTAGTTGAATATCATATAAAAGAAAAATTAAAAAAATGAAAAATACAGACATCATGCGGAAACTTATGTTTTAGAAATTGTCTCTGAATATTTTGGGAAAATTAAATGCATGTTTAATTCAATGCTTTCAAATCTTCCCGGCACAGATTTAGAAGCAATCTGTTTTCTGAGCTAGAATATCTCTTCGATATCTAACAATATACAAATGTTTATGTTACTATTACAAAAATCATGAACTCGAACGACTAAATATAACTTGTATACTTAAGTGATTTATTTCCTTTACATAATGACAATTTTTTATATCTTTAATTATCACACAAACAAATTTATCAATACCGTATCATCAAGATATATAAACGTTAATCAAATAATGGCCGGCGAGTACAATGATAAACATAAAATACAGTATCGTTGAAGGAGCATCTATCTTCGAAAAGAAATCATCATTACGAAGAGATAGTAAAACGGAAACTATAAACATGAACACTTCAACATACTCATGTGAATATTGTCTCGCACTACGCCTACTTTATTTCATTATAGGTGTAATACGCGACCAACATCTGCCGAATTCTGTTTTTTTTTTTCAATTTTGCCATATCTACATATTAGTGCGTCAGTCCGTCTACCTGTTTGTCGTTTAAATTAGATAATTATCTAATAAACGCTTAAATAACATTTACTAAAATTTAATTTATGTACAATGTTTAATTATTCACTTTTTGCTTTCAATAAAAAAAAAACTTATTTGCAATAGTTCACAAGAAATAGAACACATACATGCTAAAATAATTACAAGAAAATTAATCAGTCCTTTAACCTGCAATTAGGTGACTTAATTCTAAAGTTGTCATTTTGAATTCTACTTCAATTTAATGAATAATAAAACCACTTTTATCTTTTTATTCAGTAATCCTGCCGTACCATAACGGAATATTTTTGTGTCATCAAATTTCTTTTCATTAACTAAACAGTACTGCATTCATAAGCATATACAATATTTTAAAACTGCATTTTTCTTTTAAACATTGTATCCGATACTCATGCAGCGTAATAAATTTTAAATAAAAAAAAACAAATCTTTTTAATATTACCTACGAGTCTATAACTGCGGTGTTTGTATAATATAATAAAGTGGCAAAATGTCTTACATTAATGAACTTATTGCGTTCATGGTAATCTCGCTAATGGAATGGTTTAATTTTTGTAAACAGACAAATTCCATCATTTTCCATAATGGTAAAACAATGTGTTCAATCAATATCAATTCCAAATTAAAACAAAGCCCTATTATGTGATTTTTTAAATGCAGACTACAAACTCAAATTCTGCGCATATGAAATTATATGAAAAGCCGATGGGGCCTTAAGATTTATCTATTAAGAAAAAAAATCAAAAAGACATTTTGCCACTAAAATCTTTAATTTAATGTAATTTACATAGTCACAAATACTTAAAGAGCATTCTCGGTGTGGACCATACGTGCATCAATACTCCAATATTGCTGACTTATCGGCTAACAATACATCTATTACTTGAATTATATCTCCATATATATAGTCAGTGCATAATTAAAGCTATAACATTTAAATACCGTTCGTCATTAAGTTAAAGGTGAAGCAAACTATGCGAAATAATTTACTAGAGCTCTCAGGACAAAGATGGCGGGATTAAGTTCAATCAAGTTAAAACTATTGAATGTTCTCATTGCGGAAATTATTGATGGAATTATGGTCCTTTTGCTGCGGTGAAGTTAAGAAATTATTTATATGTATGCCAACTGTTCTGATAATGGCTGTAAGGTGTTTGTTGCGATGATGCATTATAATTAGACGGATCGTAATGAGGCGGCGGCCGGTCAAAGTAGAACTGGTCAGTTCTCCACTGTCCGACCTGTCGATTCTGATTCTGACTATACACCGGCTGATACTGGTCGTACTGAGGCCGGAGGCGCTCCATCACGTTCTGCATCCTGTAGTCTATCGGCTGGCCGTCCACAAAGATTGGATCGTTGTACTGACCGACAGGCGTTGGCCAATCGGTGTTCTTCTCCGGTGACGATAACAACTGTAAGGGTTGGACCTTAGTCGCATCCTCGACCACCACTTTGGTAGATTTAGGCGGTGACACTTTGGACGTTTTCTGTTCCAGAGGGAAAACCCTGGGCATAGTTTGTTTGTTCTCCATGAATTTTGTGAACTCACTCTGGAAGGAGTCAGGATCTTTCTTTACAGCCGGAATGAGTTTTGGTTTATTTCGACTGTATATGTTTAATACATCTGTTTTGTAATCAACTTGGTTCGATAGGTTATTTGTTACGTTGGATGTTTGTGTTTGACTGGGTTTGTATTCACTAAATAATACTATATGGTCATTGGAGTTTGTTCTATTTTCAAGTTCATCTGGTCTGGTCTGTGTTGATGGTAATAGCGAGATTCTGTTGTAAAGTTTACGTTCATCGCCCAAAACTGGTTGGATTGGGGAGTGGTACTCGAAGTTTGATAGCAATTTTTTAGGTGTGCGAGGCTTCCTCGGTTTCTTCTCTTTGTCACCTTCCGGCTTATCCTTTTTGATTGCTCTTTTCCTCTCTCCTGGCTCCTTCTTCTGTCTTTTTTGTTTTGGTTTATGTTCCCCATCCGGTTTCTCTGGTTTATCTTTAGGTGTATCAGGTTTTTCTTTTTTCACTCTTGGTTTCCTAGGTTTTTTAGCTTTTTCTCCACTTTCTAGAACTTTTGTAATTAATGGCTGTGTGTTCTGGCCGATTAGATGTGATTTTTGCTTCTCTTCATAGGACACTGTTTCCTCCGGCCCTGAAAATAATGATACAGTTTTCTCAGCAGAAAATGGTGCTTCATCTGTGGAAGAAATAGATTCCACAATCACTTTTACTGTAGGTTCAATTCCAGACTGTATATCGAGTAGATCAGAATCCAAGGGTTCCTTTTCATCAATCTCAGAATTATGCGGTGGCGATTCCCAATCACATATAACAGCAGCCATGTCTTCGAGTTGCTCCGAAGACAACTTCTTTGTTTTAACTTTTCTGCCTTTTGATTTAAGTGGTTTATCACTTCCTTCACCATCACTTTGATTTGAATTGGATTTACTTCGACTTTTGCCTTTCCCTTCTTTTTTAAGGTTGCTGTCCTTTCTTGGTTTTCTTGTTTTTAAGCTCTTTTTGGTTTTCCGGGTCTCATAATCTGAATCCCTATCGGAATCCATGTAACCAACATCAGGCAAGGTGGCTTCTGATGGGTCCATCTCATCACCTTTCAACCATATATCCTCTAAAGCATCAAGTTGTGTATCATTTGCGTATTCCATTGGCAAAATTGGTCGCTTCATCGATGTCATCATATCGAGATCACCTTCGGCCATTGTCATTTCATCGTCATCCATCACATCATCACCAAGTATAGAGACAGCAATTGCACCTTCGGATATACTCTTGCTGGCCATAGCTCGCTTTAAATGCAATGGGTGACGCTTCTTCTTCTTCAATTCTTCTAATTTCTCAGTTTCTGCTTCAACGAAAGATTCTGGTAGTTCTGAATTGTTTTTATTACAAAGTATGTCTTGTCCAGAAGGATGTGGTGCTGGAACCATTCTTTCCGGTTGCTCTGGATGGCATCCGATATCTTGCCCTTTTAACCATAACTCATATCTGTCCGGTTGAAATCTTTTGACAAATGTATCCATCGAAATTTTGACCATGTCATTGCTGCATGTACACTGAGTAGCTCGTTTGCCATATTCTATCCATCTCGGTGCTGCAAAGTTTGTTGATTCAGCACAGTTAAAACCATGATTAAAACCAGCATGGTAACCATATGGGAAAGTTATCATGAATTCTCCAGCCTCTTGAGTTATCTTGTTGTAAGGTACCGAATACTGTTTTAAAATTTGAGGCGATATCAATGTCATTTTGTGGCGCAAGAAAGCCTGGCAAGTTTTCGCTGAAGTAGGGAAAAATCCAGCAGCTATTCGTTCAAATCTTTTACCATGTTCCGGTGGAATAGCATACCAGGTTTTTGGATCTCCAAAGTGTAAATAATTAATGGAATACAGATCCATATCTTCAGTGTGCCAGGCAAATGTAGTTTTCCACATACCAAAGTATAAATAAGCAGTATTAACACCATCAATTTCAATTCCATAGTCAGAATTGACATAATCTAGGATAGTGCCGAGGCGGTTGATATTCCACTCATCAACAGCCGGATCAGTTATGCTGCCGCTGACATCAGCTCCGTAGATAGGTGCAACATATGTCACATTCTTCCAATACTTTCTCTCGAGATCTTCATAACTGCTATGCTTCGGAGTGCAATATTTGGCCGACTTAGCTAAAATGCTAAACTGCTTCACCGTCATAGCTTTCTTCTGTATGTTAATCTGCTGGAACAGCCCTTGCTTCCCGGTCACGACTTGGCAAATAGGCGAAGGTATGGTTATATCCATTTCATTTAAATCGTAGCCATTTTTGCGTGGAACCCATTCTGGTGGAGGTATGACTTTGGCGAGACCCGCTTTATGGGCACCTTTGGATTCCATATATTGTATGAATTTATTGAAATCTTTAAACTCCTCCCATGTCGGGCGGAATGTTTGGATGTTAATACCACCGCCAGTCGGACCATTTGTATCGTCCGAATTAGACATTGTTCATAAAATCACACGCGAACGCACATGTAATTACAGTTTGTGTAATATCGATTTACATCACTTTTCACAACATTTTGATTGTCACTGTAATATCGAACGATCCGTTCCCTAAATTATTTAGCTCCCTTTCATATATATCTATTTCTATTATGTCAATAAAATCATTCATAACTAGATAAGTGAAAATATTATCAGTAAAATGGCCGACACGATCGAGATGCGCTCGCTTGCATTGAAAAAAATCCCTTCACGAATTAAAATAAGCTTCATATGCTGAATTTGGTCACGTACACAAACCGTCCCATAGTAAATCGCACTAGTATTACTGAAAACAGCATATGAAGCTTTTGGAATGTAGCAACACTAGCCACAATTATTTTATTTTTTCTATGTTGGTACGATTAAGGGCTTTGACAGTATCTAGAGCAGTGTTTGATGTAGAGGTTAGAGAGACTGAATTTCATACAATTCACCAATATTATCTTTAAAAAACGTACCTGAAATGATTCTTCGAAATCTTCAACTAGGTTTCCGCTGCCATTGGACGGCGTAGCCATATTTTAAGCACTAATTAAGACAATTTAAGTTGTATACGTTACACAAAAACCCTTCTCAAAACATTACACAAAAATGCGATCAATGTTTCGGAGCTACCACCACACACAACTAAGTGGAATCTACGAAATGAAGCGTGCGAATGAGATGAATATATTTCGTAAGCTACCATGCATTGTTCAGGGTAAATAAAAATAGTTTTCTGTGATGTTTAAGGGTTAAGTATTCATTATCGATTTTTTAAAGACGTATATTGAAAATTGCCATAATTATAATACAGACGTCATGAATTAAATAAGGGAAAAGAGAAAATGTTTGAATTATGCCACAATTTCGATTTAAATGTGTTTTAATTTTAATAAACATTTATTGAAAGCAAAAATATCTTTATTTCATACTGCCGTCTCTACCGCTGATTTCATTTAATTACTTCGATTTTAACTAAGCCATAGCGGGCAATAACTTTCTGCAAAATTTAATTTATCTCCAAAAATAAGACTGCGACAAAGAAAAAATTAGAAAGAAATCAAATTATAATAAAAAATGCAGCAAAAAGGATTTCATTAATAATGTGAAATAGTAAATATTTATAAATACAAACTATGTAAAAAATCATTTGTTTGCTTTTAAAATTTGACTTTGTATATAATAATTATATTCCGTAATAAATCTTTTATATTTCAACATTTCCAATGTAACTAACGGACCTACGAGTCAGTGGACTCAAACGACCTTGACGTTCGTTGGTATAATCGTCGTGTTTTGAAACTCGACGTTCGTAATCATTAGAAAGAGATAGCAATATTCTATAGACGCTGGACAAAAAAAAAAACAGCTGATGTTTGTAAATAAAATAAACACGTGTTCTTCTCTCGAAGAGATTAACTGATGGATGATGTCGTCCTGATGTCGATTAGTAGATGCAAATAAAACGATATTTTTTCCTTTCCTTAGTCTCTCTGGTAAGTATTACATACAAATATTTTCATTGGTGCAACATAATAACTTATATCGCTTTGTTTAGTGGTATTTTCAATCCCGTACCGATGACATATATTATGTTGTCAGCGTTTTCACCACTTTCATTTTATTTCACACGCGAGACGACATATAATTTATTCTTAGGTACTCATAGTTTTAACCCAAGTTTTTGTACCCGCCCTCTGCCCCGCCTCCACTTCTACTGGTGAGGCCAGATATATTTATTTTTTCGAAAAATGTCTTGACAAAAGACGGTTATTCCCAAAAAATTCATATATTTTAGCGAAAAATAAAATAATAAATTTTAAAGACAGAATATGTCTTAACAGGAATATAGATTGCGGAGAAGATTGCGTGCGGAGTGCAGTAATCGCTCACGGCCGGTTAATCTGTAAAATTCTGATTTCGGTCTGAAATTCTTTTAACTAGTAAGCAATTATTCACATTCGTGAACATTTCACAAGCCAAATTCTCATTTTGAATGAGGAAGAGACATATATATATATATATATATATATATATATATATATATATATATATATATATATATATAAAGTGAAGGACACATTTGTGGTAGTTTAGTGACAATCAAACGCAAAAGTAGACGAGAGATAAACGGGAGACAAAAATATGGTTATATAAGATAACCTAAAACACCAGACGGGGCCATCCATAAATTACATTATATAAATTATAAGTTTTTGACCGTTTAGCCCCCCGTCCTTGTTAGAGGTCGTCACATATAAATGAAAACAGCAAAATAATTTAAATATTGGACAAAACAAAAGACATAAGAGCTTTGGACCTGTTCCTTGTCGCGCGTTGACCGCCCCCCACCCCAACGTGTGACGTAATTTATGGATGGCCCCGAAGAAGAATAGAAACGCTCCAAAATGTGATTAAAATTAATTTTCTTTTCAGGCTAAAAGTAAAACGATACCTTAACAATTTTTATTTTATTTTATAACGAGTATATTTTTTTGTGTAATGAGTATTCTGGTTAATCAGTAAAAATAACTTTCAGTCACTTGTATTAAATTTCGTTTTGTTATCTCTTTTCGTACATCTTTCATCACGCTATTTCAAAATTTTACTGAAAGTTTGTTTATTTATTTTTTACTTCTTTTTTTCAGTTGCTAAAAATACCTTTTTTTGTGTATTTTATTTTTCTCGTCTTTTGTTTATTACTTTAGTGACATTTTTACTTATTAATGTACTGGTTTTAGTTATTCTTTTTTGTTTTTATGGACTCACTAAATTATTGCCGCGTCTCCGACAACTAGGACATATTATTAATTTCTTTATTGCTTATGCAGACATATCTCGCTGTTATTCATAATATCGATCTCGGCTCTAGTGTTAATTCAAATTCGATCGAATTATTACAAATGGACGAAATACATCTATTGCAGCTATATTATTTATTAGGAGCTCACTTCCACTTTTAATTCCAATACCAACTCCATCCTTGTTCGCGATTACAATCCTGGCACGATGTTGATCTTGATGCTTATTTGAATAATGTTGTTACAAATAACAATTGACAGAAACAAAAAATAAAGAATTTTTTATATTCATGCAAGCTTAGCTGCAGCCAAATCTGAAATCTGCATAGATATTAATACAATAAAATAAAAGATTCATGAAAAGCGTTGAAAAATTGAAAAAGTGTTGAAATACATACTCAGAGATATCGAGAAAGAAAAATTGTGCTTTATAGCTAATATGAACGCTTTCTCCACGACACCACAATCTGATACCGCACACTACCGTTAACAATGTGTACTATGAAGTTTCTAATCGAATTTGAAACCTAAATATTTTTTTATTTAGAATGTCGATTTTAACGAGATAAACACAAATGTTATTCTGGCTGAAAATTCACATTTCTTAAATACAGAATATCAATTTTTTTTTTCAAATTATTGATTTAATGAAAATTTATTTACATTCATATTAAAAATTTAAAATAAAAATTAAATTGCATGGTTTTTATATGATGCTTTTATAAACGAACGAAAAAATATTTTAAGGTTGTTTTTTTTCACTCCAAATACTATTTTCTGAACCTTGCTATTTTTTTATTTCTTTTTATTGTAAAGTCTACGATTTCGTAATTCTTACTGATGTACTCCATCCACATATTTTATTTATTTAAGGATTTGAACCTAAAATTTTAAGATAATTGCTTGCAATCCATAAATAAATTAAAAGTATGGTCTAAGACCACCTAGCTAACAATAAAAACATCTGCAATCTTTGGCTTAACATGCCTTCCAAAGCAGGAAGTAAAACAAACATTATAAATATGAAAAATATTCGTTAGTCAACTTTAGTCACGATCAAGATATGACCCTGAGAAAATCTCAAAATCGAAGAGGTCATCGAATTGTAGTTTTGATTCAAATTCATTTCGCTGACCTCTCAGACACCACCGTCGAGGCTCAAATCGAATCATACATACAGATTTGATTTTCGACTAAATAGCTTATGTTAATTTTCATGAATAGGATTTGAAGGGCCACGAGATGAATTTGAATATTTATGTAAACATAAAAGTAATCTCTTTTTTATTTTTAATTTTCTCCTAGAATATGATATTCTACATCTAATCAGAAAATTTTCCCAAGTTGCGTAATTTAATTTTTGCAATGTTCATATTAATTGGAAAACTTTATTTTCCTTTGCTAGTAGATACGAGAATGCGGAACAGTGACAAGAAAATGTGCTGTGATATAAATACAAGCAGATAGCCATATTCTGAAGTTTCGTCAAAAGTTTCATTTTTGATAAACTTATGGAACCCTAAAAGTGATTAGTTGAGAATATCCTACGATCTTTGTACATACCTAACTGACTTTAAATGTTACCAGAATTAATATTTATTTTTTATTTGCAACTAAATTTACTATTGTAATTTTAATGAGTTCTAAATCTTAAATAAATCACTTAAGTATATTCAATAGGAATACAAAGTCATTTTAATTAAAATATTTGGTATTGAAATACATGTTTTGTTTTTGATTGTACTGTTGTCAGAATGTATTGACCATATTATTGCTCTGTGGTGTTGACAATTATACTGCAATATGGCGATGGTATGATTGTTTGATATACAAAAGGTATTCTGTGGCATTATTAAAGTTATAACCTCGATAGAGTTTAGGTATTGTAATGTTTAAAAGTTTTTGAGAAACAAATTACTATTTTTATGTCGTGTAAACTGGTCTGTTAATATAATACCATGGCGGATGCTGCTGCCAGGCAGTTACAATACGAGTACAAAGCCGTAAGTTTTTGATAATATAAAAATTAGACTCGAATTTTTCGTTTCTTCTCGAAGTAATTCTTATATAGAATACTACAAAACAGTTGCATTTCCTGCGTGTTTCTGTTTTGCTGTAAAATTTATTTTGACTAAACAAAATCTGATAATGTAAAACATAAAAAAATAATGCTTCATGTTTTGTAATTTTTTTTTATTGATGTGTATAAAGGATTCATCCATTGGCCTCACAACACCATTTGCGCTTTAGTTTCATAATGTTAACCCATTTTTCTCCTAAGGATTTTATTTTGTCTGTAAAACTTAGTAAATATTTAAAATACTTTTGAATCAAATTAAATTATTAAATTTGGTTATGGTTACTTAGCGGTTGCTGTATAAGTGATCACTGTCATTCTTTGACAAAATAAAAAAAGAATAAGGTGCATAATCTTTTAATTTAATTAAAATTATGTACATAAAATAGTTGATGTGCATAATTTTTATGAATTTATTTTTATGTTTTTCTAATATTGCATATAAAAGTAACAAGTGTTAAATTAAAGAATTAGTTCTTACAAATTTTTTAACCCAAAGGGCTAATTAACATCACTGAAAGACTTGCTTTTGATTTCGATAAAAAAAAATTAGGAACATGCAGTCGAGGTAATGTGAATTCAGGTTCATTAATAATGCATCCGACCTCATATTCAATTTATTTCGTATCGAAGGATTTGGACCTAGCGCAAGATTGGAATCTTTAATAGGAGTGCTGATCGTACTCTGAAATATAGGATTTTACTATATCAATATTTTATTCAGGTGGACTTAATCCTACGCAGATAAAATTGTGGTTATTAAGAAGGGGCCAAATTTCAAGCATCCGAAATCTAGAAGCTAGCATGAAAAGATTGATGGATGTCAGTGAAGAGAGAGATAGAGAGATCTGCAAATATTATATTATGTGGAAATCTGTATTACTTCTTAAGCAATTTGGCAACCTTCATTGTTAACGACCATCATCACTTAGACCACTGTCTAGGTGATGATGATGATGACTACATTTAAAATGTGATCCTTCTCTATTTTATTTCTTTCAATGAAGCGGAGGCTAAAGCGAGTCTTTGACCTCCGCCGAAGTTCATTTCCCTTTTGAATTACTGAAATACAAATTATTATTTGTACATTCGGCTTACATTCACTTTTTTTTCTGTAATGGAGTATAGTTTGTCGATTCATTGTTTCGATTTGTCACTCTATTGATTTATATACATTCCATAGCATATCTTATAGAGCTATTAATGCTATTTTTAGGCGATTGACCATAAAAAGTATTGTTTGTTTTTGTAATACTGTCTTGTTCAAAGTCTATTTTTAAAATTAACTCTTTCTTCTCTTGTGTTATATGCTTTATCAGTAGCTAATGTGTACTAATTTTTATTTTATTTTTCATTATTATTTGGTTTATAAAGAATTAATTAATTTTTTTTTTATTTTCTCCAGTTTAATGACACACACAGAAGTTTATTATTAAAGTTCACTCCCCACTATGTTGATTAATAAATTACAACATAGAAACCCTTACTAAACGTAGGGACTATTGCACCAAAATTTTGATGTAATAAAAGTTAATATAATTTATGGAATATCACCAGATAAACATTAAATGAAATATTACTGTGTAAATATATTTAATAATACGAGAAAGGTTCTTCATAAGTATTTAATTAACAATTTGAACCATATGTAAATTATGAATATCATGATATTTGTACTTACTGTAGTAATTAAATAATTATTAGGAATATCAATCTATTTGTGACTCTTAGTTCATTAATATAATACAAAATCCTTTATTTTTTTTGCTGATTCGTTCTTTTTATTAGTTCTGTGAAGGGTTTTTGTTTTGCGACCTTTGGAAAATTTATGAATTATTTTTATTTATTTAAATTACACCATTGCGTAATCCAAAGGATATATCAAACTCTTGGTCCTGGATGGTCATTAGTAGCTTCTGGCTTGTACTACACTGACTGAGCAGCTTTAAGATTTAAGATCTTGAAACTGAATCATAAACATTGTGAGAACTCTCACAGTGGATTGACTAGCATTTGAAGTTAATAACTACATGTAATTTATGTATTCTAGAATTCGAATCTTGTACTTCAAGCGGATGTTCGTCTTATCGAGAGACGAGGTCGCGATGAAGCCACCGGAGAAGTTCTATCGCTCACTGGAAAACTCGGCGGTACTCGTATGGGCGACCGCGCACAAAGGACGAAACCTGATAAAGCTGAAGAAAGAAAACAAAAGTGAGTTAATTTAATTTTCATTTCAATTAAATTCATAGTGAAATTCATAATTTTTCTACATATTCAGAATCAAATAACAGCATCGGAGACCACTATTTTATGAAAACAAACATCACAACAGACCATAAGATTAAGAATAATGTGTAAAAAATATAATCTTATATAGTTAACTTAAAATTAGTTGTGGACTTATATGAAAAAAGTTGTCAAACTTAATTTTTATTTAATTTGAATGTCTACATAATTCAATACTAGAACTATTTACAAATATTGTGCAATCAATCATGCTTAAAGTCACAATTAGTATATCACATATATCTTCTAATTGATTGACATTCTATGAAAGTGCCTAATTCGATACATCGCATTGTTTTATCATTAATGAATTAGTAACAAAATTATTTTATTTCACAATATCATAATTTATCATACCACACCAGACCAATATTTTTACATATTACATGAATATTCCATAAGGTATTTTATTACGAACTTAATGATTTAATGTTGGCCTGCATAGCCATTTTGTTTCATATAAACAATAATATTACAGGACATGAAAATTAATAGGTATGAAAGATGTTAGTCGTAGAAGATATCCATTAAATTGACATGTTCTACCTCTATTTCTATATGCCACATAAATTCTCACGAGTCTGTATTCTCGGACCGTTGTCAGTCATATATCTAAAGACCTAATGCTTTCCTGCTCTTCTGGATCTGTCGAAATATTTTATTACTATCAACATGGAAGGGTTCTATCTCCAATTTCTTTTTATAAAACGGAGTCAGCACGTTACAGAGAAAGTTCTAAGCAAAGGAGGGCAAAAATAAAATAAGAAACCTAGATCGGAATAAGGGCTGTATGGATCGGTCTGTGGGCGAGTATGCAGCACTAGAGTTTGGTAACCGTGCATATTAAATTTACCAGTATATTTGAATCGACCAATTTTTGTCATATACTAGCTTTTCACCCACAGTTTTGTCCTCTTGGATGTAGAATGTATTTTACTGTCATTCCATTCTGGTTCCTGCTGTCAATTCTGATTCTAGTATGGTTCCTCATTTCAATTCCAGTCATAATCTTGGTCCTAAGCATGGTTCCAAACTCAATCCTGGTCTTGATCCCGGCTGTGATTGCTATTATATCGAAATTGAAAGGTGAACTTTGGTTGATAACGATTTGGTTGGGAAATAGTTGTTAGATTATATGTACAGGATGCGTCAAGGATAGACATCCATAGTTAAAAATATAATAAAAGGAATTCTTCTAACAAAACAACTCCTTCTTTACTTATCCGATTTTTGGTCATTTTGAAATTATCTATGATTTTTCCTTTTTTTTCCTCAATGGCTGTGATTTAATTTTTTTATTGAAAAATCGGCAATGGCTTTCCATGGGTTTTTGAAATGGAAACATTTTTTAATAAGGAAAAATTTAAAATTATAAAACCACATTTATGAATCCGTAGGGTTATTTATTAAATATTTTCACTAGTAACTTTGGAACATTATTATCAAAAAAGTACTGTACATCAAATGGGATTTTCATTAAAAAAATCCTCATCTATAAAGCTTTATATGTGCATTTGGCTGTCCATAATAGAGTCTCGATCCCTACGCTTGTGTGGTAGTGAAAGTTGTATGTGGTAGAAGAAAAATTAAAGAAGAATCAGTGCAGACGGAGATGCAATTTCTGCACAACATACATGGAGTGTCTTTGGAAGATTGGTGTAGGAACAGTAGTGTCAGAGAGCAGTGTGGTTAGAAGGAAAATGTAGTGACTGGAATAGAAAGAGGTATGTTGCGGTGGTTTGGCCATCCGGAAACGATGAATGACAGGAAAACGACAAAACAGATCTATATAGCTAATGTATGTGATGGAAAAGTCGGCAAGGCTCATCTTAGAAAATCCCATGCAAATCAAATTGGTAGCATATTAAGAAAGGGCCAAATTTGAAGCATCCGAAACTGACAAGCTTGCATGAGAAGATTGATGGATGTCAGCAAAGTAAGAAAGATATTAAAAGATCATACTGCGTGAGAATCTGTAGTCTATGTCTACCCTTCAGGAAAATGGGTGTGAGTTGCTCATAATAATAATAAAGCAATAATTTTTGTGCCAATAGTATGAACATGTGGATGAAATTGGACGAAAATGCTAGTAAATAATACAAAAAAATGATCCTACTCAAATGCAAGGAGTGTTTCAAAATTTCAAGTCATACAAAGTCTGCTTTTTTAGTTTTGCCGTGACAAACATATGGAAGTTGGATTGCAATTTGTATATATATATATATGTGTGTGCGTGTTTATATTTTGCTTATTATTGCCCATTTAGCTTCATTATTTACATTTGTCTATCTACAATTTAGAAAAATTAACATGTCTTAATAGGCATACAAATTGTTAGATGATTACCTGATATTCTAGGTTACCTTAAACAGTGTCAAATGTAGGGACTTGTATGGAATTTCATATCAAAAACAGAGCTCCCTTTTTTGACATAATCTGGTTCTTGCGATATAATTTTTTTTCTGTCAAGGTCTAAACTGCACTTTCATAGGGGTTTTATTTCACTGTCTTGTGTGTGAATAAAGACTATTTGATGAAATTATTTTAAATGTGGATTTAAAAATAAGATTTTGAGTTCTGTAAAAGTAAGTCATATTGTAGAATTGTGTGGACTTAGTTTACAGTTTGTCTGCGCTTGCATACATATTGCGTATGTTATATATTACAAATGTAATGACATATCTGTATTGTTCATGTATTCAAATCAATATAAATTCATTATTAACAAAACATTAAATTTGTGTATGTAGTTTTAAGATAATTTATCAATATAACATTTCTGCTCAATCAGACGCCAAAAACGGGACGAAGCATCGTACGATCTGTCCAAGACTAAGACAGCGAAGGTGGCATGGGCCGATGATGCACCTGGTGTGTTGTATCGTCCCCGGGCCCAACACACGAGACACGCCTACGAACTGCTTCTCACATTCATGCAGAGCGCGTTAGGAGATCAGCCGAGAGACATACTTTGCGGTGCTTGCGATGAGGTTGGCTTTAGATATGCATTATTAAAATATATTATTCAATAATTTCTGTAATATATGTGACCAGTGATCACCCTGATTTTGCAGAAGTTGGCATAGAATAAGTTTCTTTATTATATTTTTTTATTGTTTTTAGTTGTTCTCCTTTCTATTCCGTTTCAAATGCTGATCTCAGTTTTGACCCTAGTCTTGATCATATTATATTAATCTATATTATATTACAAGCAATTATGTTCAAGTGCATATTAAATTATTTACAATTTGTTTTTTCATTATATTACACACTCGTAGAGTGGTGGTTTGTAATTAAAATCATCACCTTCGAATCGGAAAAAATTTGGATTTACATACCCATTTACTACACCTGAACAGAAGTTATAAGCAAATTAAGTTTAAAGCAATTCTATGAAATATATGCCAGACAGAAAGTGAAAAATAAATCGTTTCTCCATTAGTTTATTATTAAGAGGTATACCATAATGTTTAACGGTGCAAACTGTAGATACATGTTTAACAAAGTTGTATTTTTCCGTTCTTAATAGTTGTGTTTTATAATTATTCTTCTTTCCGAATCAGGTACTCTGGTGCTTAAAAATGAGAAGCTGAAAGACCCAGACAAGAAGAAGGAAATTGAACTGCTCCTAGGTTCAATCGCTGATGAAAGATTTTCGGTTTTAGTCAATCTAGGTGAGCGTATCTTCGAATATATGAATGTTTGTATGGTGTATAACAATCATCTAATCACATTCCTCTCTTATAATCTGATCGTTAATACCTACACCATTTGTTCCATATCAGTGTGTTATAAGTGGCGGTGGTTTGATGGATAAGAGAATTGTCTATGCAATAAAAAGTTTCATAAAAAATTTTAAGATGTTTCTTCTGGACGTTGCCATCATAGTTGTGACAAGGTCATTAGCAGCCCCGCTTCCCTCTCTGGCTCAGCGTGAAGAGCGTAAGGTCGAACTCTCATCATTCTGAAATAAAAATATGAAGGGAGAGATTATGACCTCAGTGCCGGAGCAATTAAAATCTGATAAGGTATGAAGAAAATCGCACGCGAAGAGTGCACATAGCATCGGAATAAGAAATTATTCATATAGTATATATATCCCACCAAGCTAAAGATATTGGTTGTGTGTGGGCCTCATGTAGGATGTTTTAGTAATCGATTGGATGCAGCTTGTGCCTGATCATTTGCTAAAGTATATGGACAATACGGCTATATCTTCATGTTCTAAACGAACGAGATGTGCACTGATTGTGATGAAGTGATTTCGTGCGGGAACTGCTTAGGGATAATGCTAAAGACATTTTCCCTGACCTGACGATGATGTTTGTGATGTATATTTTTTTAGCTGTATTTTATAAGTTCCCCCACTACAAATAACAAATATGGTTTTATTATATGTGGCTAATAATAAATAAATTAATATTAAAACATACATTTAGCACCATAATAGCCACAGGTGTGGCAATTTAATTGTAGATGTTCCTATGATCACAGGTGTTTTTTTTTTTTTGCTTGCATTTGTAATTATAATTGTACTCTGAGTTGCATACTACAATATTTTAATGTAAGATATGTGTGAATTTTTCATTTAAAATTCATATTACGAAAATAATAATTTGACATTCGTTTAGTATTAAATAGGCAGTCAACGTGTTAGTTAGAGTAATAAGTTATACCAGTTTTGCCATTAAAAATGCTAGGGGTTTAAATATTTTCAAAGGAATTTTTTGTATGCTAAATAATAAATTGAATAGTGGGTAATATAAACTCTAAACTTATTAATGAATAGAAAAGAAAATTATTTATTGATGATCAATAAATTAATTTATTAGAACACATATTACATTATATAAATATTTGTATTAACATCTGTATATTATTACATGTCATTACAAATTACTCATAAATACTTTTACAATATTTAAATTAACACGTGGATGGGGCAAAGACTTTTTTATTGTGTAAGAGTGTAGTTTTACATATTTTTTAACAGTAACATTTTTTTTTTGCCGCAGGTAAGAAAATAACAGATTTTAATGTCGGTACGATGGCGGAAGGCAACACTGAAATAGACGAACAGTACGGTATCAATGTACAGTTCGAAGAATCGTCTGAGGAAGATGACGCCGACGTATTTGGAGAGGTCAGTCCATTACATTTAGAAGATAGCAAAGATCTGTAGAGGTCACATTCACATAGTACATTTGTCTTGTCGAGGTGACGGTTCATAGACTAGGATCCGATAGGTGGCACAGTGATCTAGTTAATAAAAGATTTATAAATTAATCAAACAATTAAAAAAATGAAAAATTTTGCATATCATGCATAAGGGCAAATATAAAGTGCAAATTCCATCTACTAGAAACAACAAAATGTCTGCCTTATGAGATAACTAAAAATACCATTATTTTACAATGAACATATAAAAAATGTTTATTGATTAACTTACTTATGATATTATTAAATAATTTTACTTGGTATATTGAACGGTTATTGATGTTTTTTTTTCAAAGGAGGTGCATGGAGAGGGCTCCGGTTCTGAAGCAGAGGCCGCGCCAGACGAGGGTGACGAAGAGGAGCGCCAGAACGCCATTCATGCCAATGTTAGTTGCCGAATTGGTCACAGAAATTAAAGTCTTGCCTTGGGTTGTCGTAATCTAGTACTTTATGGTGAGATAAAAAAAAATCTAATTGGCTCAATTTAAACAACTTCTTATAATGATAGAATTTTTCGCAACTAGGTCATTCAATTTTGTTAGCATATACAGGTTCCCACTAAATGGCTGTAATTGAAAACATATTTTTTTTTGTTAAATATACAACTTACATGTATTGTATGGTGGTAGAATTCTCGATTTGCATGTCTGAATCGCACTTGGCTGTTTTTTTGAATGTTATTTATAGGAAATATTAGGTTTATATCTTGACAGGTTTGTGTTAACGATTTTTATTTCTTAACCGGTTAGCCTACCATTATATTTGATGTGTGATACACAAAAAAATAAAACCAGGGCATTTCAATTTTGAATAATTTTGTGCATTACGAACTGACTCTTCAGCATAATGTATTGAATTTGATTACGTTTTCCATATTTTTATAGAGAAATATGAGAAAAAACTAGTAATCAATATTAATTAGTTTTAAGATGGAGACAAATGTTTTTATATTCGAGAGCAGTTAGTGGTTTGAAGGAAGATTGGAGTCGAAAGAGGTATGTTGCGGTGGTTTGGCCATCTGGAAAGGATGAATGGAAGTAGACTGACAAAACAAATCTATAGAGCTAATATGTATGATGGACAGGTCGGCAAGGAACACCCTAGAAAATTTTATGCAGACTATATTGGTGGCATATTAAAAAAGGGCCAAATTCTAAGCACCCGAAACCAACGAGCTTGAATGAAAAGATTGATGGATGTCAGTGAAGCAAGGGAGATATGCAAAGATCGCACCATGTGGTAATCTATAGTCTCTGCCTACCCTTCTGGGAAATAGGCATGAGTTTAGATTATAAAAGTTCATACTCATGCTTTTGGTTTTTTAGTCGTTGATTGTACAACCAATGGTAATACAACTGAAATAATGTTGTATCTGTAGTACATTTTATGTGATAGTATTATAAAAGCTTAGAGTCAACAGCGAAATTTTTATTGAAGTAATTTTACTCTGCGGGTAGTTATCAGAGGAACAGTCGCAGAAGAGGCGCGATGCTGGCCTGCATCCGATGGACATCGACGCTTACTGGCTGCAGAGAAGGCTCTCGAGGCATTTCCCCGATGCTATGCTGTCGCAGGTGAGGAAAATAACTTGTCAAGCTTACGTTTGATTTGGCAATCATTGTGTAAGTTTCTTAAAAGTACCAATCAAATGGATTGTGCGGGTCTCTACACCTATTTTATTGTGTATTTGATTTTTGCTATTATATTGCTCAGTTTCTAGTATGTTTTCTGGTATTTGTTTGCAATTTTTTTTAATTTTAATGCTCTATTGAATCATGCCTTTTATTTCTCTAGTAGAAGGATAACACAATTCAATAAAGCAAGATGGCATGATTCAGTAAAATATTGCCGATGCAATTTACACACATTTTATATTTTACTTTTCAATGACATCAAAAGATAAATTGACATAATTTAAGAATTTTTTTTATTTTGGGAATAATCTCGGTGTTTATGAATATATGAATTGAAATGCATTTCATTTTAGAATGTAAATGCTATATGCTAAATAATATTAGTTAGGAGAATTAAAAAAATCAATTTTCGGCAGGCCAAATCGAATGAGGTGATCAAAGCATTGAGCGAGGCCGCCGACGATCGTGACCTGGAGAACAGGCTTGTGCTGCTGCTGGGCTATGACTGCTTTGATTTCGTGAAGACCCTCAAGAAATATAGATACATGAGTGAGTGGAATACGTCTATTTCTATTTGTTTTGAATTTCTATTTTACTGCATTTAATTTCCACTAATTTATATTTAAGTGGTTAATTCTTATAAGTAAAATTGTATATTTTTTATGTATAAGCGGTGTATAATTTAGTTATAATGCTATTGTATGTATGTATTGATCATGAAATTATTATGAAGATGAACATATATTGTATATGACCAGTATTAAATGTTCTCAGAGGTGAGCATTTAAATTTAAAATATTTTATAGAAAATAGGTTGCATCTGTTCATATATTTATAGAAGATATATATGTATATGATATTTTCTGTATTTAATTAATTGTAATATAAGAGTGTATCATTATCTTGACTAATGTGCTCTTATCTCTTGAATCAGTTTTGTATTGTACCCGCCTCGCGTCCTCACAATCGGACACCGAACGCACCTCCATCAAAGAGGAAATGGCCAGACAGCCCCATCTGCAGAAGATCTTGGCGCAGCTGGAGACTGGAAAAGGAGAAGAGGATGTGAGTCTACTTCCGCCATTGCTATCTTGTTCATCCATCAGACACTTTTGATTTTGCACGCACTACGTACATAGCACTGATCAAAAACGTTTACTACGTTCTATACATTTAATAAATTTATTTGTTAATATTAATAAATTTAATGAAACTATAGCACTGATGTGTTTGTATGTTGCAAATATTTGTCAGAAATTAATTGCAGGCGACGTAAAGAGTGCAATGATACAATAACTCTATTTCGAAATCTATATTGTCTGCCTGTTTGTCTGTTTAATCACCAAAACTACCAGACGATTTGCAAGGGGTTTCCACAAGCCAACTGAGCATAGTTTGGGACAATGCATGCGCTATATTTAATCAAAATTGCTTTACAGAGATATTAGTAATTTTTCGAAAAGAAATCCTTTAAAAGGCGTGTTCGTTTAGAGTCCTCACACTTCAAACATTTCACATGCAATAACTTTTATTTACCTTCTGACTTCCAGTGCTATTGATGTCCTTAATGAAAACTTCTTGCTCTCAATTTTTTTTTCTAACATCTGTGGTTTTTGTTGACATTTTAACTAGCAGCCCTCTCAAACATCCGAAACGCCCCGTAAGAGGCACAAATTGGATCCGGAGGCGGAAGGTGGAGTTGCCCAAGTTACGGGGAACAGGAAGCAGCTCGACTTGGAAGAGCTGATGTTCGCGGCTGGCAGTCACTTCATGGCGAACAAAAGGTGCCAACTTCCTGATGGTTCTTTCAGGAAACAGAGAAAAGGTAATTAATTTTTTCCACTGTCTCCCTCCCCTCTCTTCATTTCTCACTTCTCACTATATTCTTTAATAAATTATGAAATTGAAAATGGTTTCGGTAAAGTGTCATACTTAAACTTTATTTAAAAAATTTTCTAGTTATTTGAAATTTACTTAGACCCACTCATCATCTTCATAATCATTCTGAATTCTCATAATCTTACATAAGTATACAAATACTTTAATTGTTTATAATACTTGAATCCATCTTTCAGGTTATGAAGAAGTCCATGTACCTGCTCTCAAACCGAAACCTTTCGAAGAGAATGAGACCTTGGTGCCGATAGAGAAACTGCCAAAATATGTCCAGCCTGCTTTTGAGGGTTACAAAACGTTGAATAGGATTCAGGTAATATTTGATTTGTTTAATTTTTTACATTAAGTGTTCAATTAATGTTTATTTAGTTCATAAGTTGCTAGTACATTATCTAGTTTATGTTGTTGTACACCATATTTATGGTATTACAGGAATCACTTAAATTCAAAATCATAATTTCAGTTCATGTATGCCATTTGAGTCATTAACATTATGTCAAAAACTATAGTTGTATTGCCTGATATTCAACTCATAATTGGTAAAATAAACATGAAATTATAGTACATTAGCTCTTCCAAAAGAAAAAATGTATAACAACAACAATTATGATTATGGTCAACATGCAAAACTTTGTTTTCCATTGCCTATATTTTTGTGTTTTTTAAGTCTCAATTTAGTATTTTTTAACCATGATTGGGTAATGTTTCTTATATTTTAAATATTTCAACGTCATTGGAGCTTTGAATTAAACTTTGTTATATTTGTATTGACACTGTTTTTTTAACAAAAAAATTCAGAGCCGCCTATCCAAAGCCGCCTTAGAGACGGACGAGAACCTCCTGGTGTGCGCGCCGACCGGCGCCGGCAAGACCAACGTGGCGCTGTTGTGCATAATGCGCGAGGTGGGCAAGCACGTCAACGACGACGGCACGGTGAACGTGCACGACTTCAAGATGATATACGTGGCGCCGATGAGGTCGCTCGTGCAGGAGATGGTGAGTTCAGAAAATTTTCTGACGGATCGGTAATCTCAGTAAAAGTCGTAAATTTAAAAAGACAGAATATCGACTGATATAAAAAAAATTGCGCATAACGGCACAAACAATTATTGTGCATCACAATGTAATGAGGTAGAGTGATTTAACCAGTGATCGTTATGTGGTGAAGATAGTGTGTGCTTTTATATAAATGGGTAAGAGGTTACGAGGTATGTATAGGTGTGTGAGAGGGTGCGCAAAAATGTATGTGCGTACGGCTTCGTGCGTGTGTGTAAGGGCGTGTGTGTTAGAAAAATTGTGAGTAGAATTACTTTCCTTCAAGGATTCATTTCCTGACAGCAAGAACTTAACTACTAAACATGCCTTTTTGTGGGCAATACAACATTTTTATTTGTAATAAAAATTTTCAAATTTCAAACATTCCTGATTTAAAGTTATATTTAAAATAGCATCAATTTGCAATTGTTATTTCTAGACATATTTATTGTACCCGAATAAGTAAACTTAATTTTTGACTGTAGGTAAATAATTGAATGTAGCTAAATAATCAGCTGAGAAATTCAACAATGAAATTATATTGACAAACGTCAACTAGGTTGTAATTGATGTGGTGAATTCAATGAACCCGGCGTTTCTGCTACCGCCTATTGTGGTTTATCGATGTGCTCGTATAAGCAAAAAAAAAAAAAAAAGAAAGGAAATGCTTCCCGCCATTCAAAGATAAATATGAGATTTTAGACATCTCTAAAGCTAGCTTATGATCAAAATTTGATAGGGTCATGACAATGTGTCACTAGCATGTGATGAAAAGAGCTATTGCTAGGGATTTTTTCTGAATGAGAAATCTGAAATGACGGAATATGCAGAAAAACTTAAATGACTGATGTAGCTCATATAATTAGCAAGGCGAATTGACAGAGAACAGGTCATATCATTCATAAAACTGATGACTGCTGATTAATAAAGCTTTTCGAGTGGTAGTCACAAACCAGGTACCACAGCATTGGATGGTCTTCCACTAAGTTGAATGGTGAATTGGTAAAAGCTGTGGACTACCGATAATTGCGAGCGACCTAAAATTTTTTGCTGTAGAAATATTGACGACTGAGGCTTATATGTCTGCTACATATATTCTAAGTCAAATCGCTGAAATTTATGAACAAAAAAAGCATGTTCTGAGTGATTCGATATAAAAACTTTATTTCACTGTCATTGTGTCATTTTTAGGGTTCGAAAAATGGCAAAAATGGAACCCTTAAAGTTTCATCATGTCCGTCCGTCCATATGTTGCAGGCATTTCATTCAAGAACTATAAGATGTATATTGATGAAATTTATAGTGTAGGTGTCTTGTATAAGGCGCTACTTAATTTGGTAGTTAAATAACAAAAAATAAATATTTCTAGGGGGGCGCACACCATACATGTAACAGAAGCTTAAAAATATTTTTTTCAACAAACATTAGCATGTGGCATTTCTAGCAATTTTTCTGATTATGTGAATAATTTCGGAAATAATCACTCCGAAAGTTGCAAAATTGTGTCTCCCCCTTTATTTCCTAAACCGTATATCCAAAAAACATGAAAAAAATTAAAATATAATGCTTAATACATACTTTTAAAGAAAATTATTTTGAACATGATCAGATATACTGTTTTTGAGTTATTGCCGAAAAACTGCACTTCTCAACAAAAAAGACTTAAGTACCATTAACAAATGCTCTTTATTTTACTCTAGTTTAATAGTAATAGTTGATATACCTACTTGTTTTTCTAGTTTTAGAATATAACTATTCTATGCGGGAAACATGGAAAAAACGTAATAACATACTTTTTTCATCTGTAGTGTGTTTCTTTGTAATAATGGCTTCGAAACTCTAAAATGAGCATTGTCCGACATGATCTTGGCCAGTTTTTTATATTACATTAAAAGTTTTGGTTATCTAAAACTTCATTTTGTGTGTATATACATATATATTATTGCAACTTTGTTATTTGATTTTTGATACTTTTTACATATGCAATTGCTCGTCCAGGTGGGTAACTTCAGCAAACGTCTGTCAGTGTATAACATGAAGGTTTCTGAATTGACCGGCGACCACCAGCTCACCAGGGAGCAGATCGAAGCGACTCAACTCATAGTTTGTACACCTGAAAAATGGGATATCATCACCCGTAAAGGTAAATCACAATTAAGTATTGAATATCGTATTTTTCGTCTCATTGTAGAGACTCTAAAATTTACATGGAAGCATTGAAAGCTGACCGCGATAAGATCTTAATTCAAGTACAAGTTTCTGTTGGGGCCTAATAGAGTTTTTTGTTTGAATGTAATTTGTGTTTTGAGAATTTTGTGATATCTTTGTATTTGTTGTTATAGAGTGAATCTAATTGAATAACTTATGGCTGAGACTAGGTTCACACGGCATTGTACTGCTTGTTTTTTTTTGCAGGATGACTCTTACCGAGTAAGTAGCGGTGCATACATTGAATATAGAACCGTTCGTAAATTGTTTATTCTACAAAAAACATAACACAGCTAAATACGTTTATCAAATATTCACTGGCCTTGTCAAGGGAACTGAGTGAACTTATAACATTCGGCCTGCAGTCTACAGAGATTTGTTTTTTAAACGAATAAAAATGTATCGTGTGAACCTCCTGTAGATTTGTATGTTAAAATAGAATACCTTTAAAAATGTGCGGTGTATTGCCATATGAACCCAGTCTAATACTGTATAATACAATACTAGTATTTACTGTTAATAAAAATATTGTGGTTATGGATGAAATATAAAAATCGATTTAGTATGACAAAAATTTATGAAAAAAATGTGTGAAAATATTGAAATTACGATCCATGACAATTCTCTGCTGCCTCTACACCTTTGTTATAAAATGGAGTATTACATGTTTTTCATAGGCTACCACTAGATGTCAGTGTTTAGTGTACAACTTTCATATTTAATTATTAATTTAGAACAATTCTATTTTATTTTTATAGTTACTTATAAGAAACAATTGAAATTCAATTTTTTTTTCGAATTAAATAAAAAATATCAACAATACATGAAAGTACATACAAGATCATTTCCTTTGAAAACAAAAACTTAAATTATACGATTTGGTTTGACAGGCGGCGAGAGGTCCTTCACGAACCTAGTCCGGCTGGTGATAATAGATGAAGTGCATCTGCTGCATGACGAGAGGGGGCCGGTGCTGGAGGCACTTGTCGCGCGCACGCTGAGGACCGTAGAACAGACCCAAGAAGACGTGCGATTGGTCGGTTTGTCGGCTACGTTACCCAACTACACAGATGTGGCGGCTTTCCTGCGCGTGCGCCCCGAATCCGGGCTGTTCTATTTTGACAATTCATACAGGTAAGCATGAGCGCGAAAGTTTGATATAATTATTGTTTTGACGCATAATATTCATTGATCATCAATATCTTTTTATTCTCTAAACACAATGTGGAGAATAAAATTAGTGAGTTTGTTGTATACATTTCTTGTTGTGAGAAAAAAGAAAAATCATTTACATCAATTTATAAAATATCTTCCTAAACCAATTTGCTAATTTTTGGCTAATAGACACTGAATTAAGATCTATATAAACAAAATATACCTATACTGATTTTATTAACTTCGATTAATTACATCATATATGATTGCACTGTCCATTTTCGAGACATGTGAGTTATGTTATTAACTCGTTACTGATGTTTTATATTGTCAATATAAACTTAATATAACTCCTTGCGTCACATTTCCAAAAATTCAGTTTAGGGTATCCACACATTGTCTGAGGACAGTCGATGTTCTTAGCTTTTTCGGAAATACTATTGCCAATGATAATAAATGAATATAACTATAGAAAGTTATGTGCATACATCCTGGCAATCGTTCGGGTCAGTGGGTCAAAATTGCAAAATTTTGCATCATGTAGGCCGTCCATCTGTTCTTCGTCCTCATGCCCACATTCATATCTTCGGTTGTTAGAGATGTGTTGATGTCGCTTTTAAAAATATTTTTAATGTTATATTTCTCAGAAACACGATATTCAATTGTCTCTTTGTGCCAAAGTTGGTTTAAGAAGAAAGATAATTATGTCTGTTTGTGAAAAGATATGATTTTAATCATATTCTGCATAAGCTGATAGGTGCCAACATTGTCAAACTTTACAAACTTCGACAAGTCAGAAATCAAGATCATCATAAGAATGGCGAATGGCGATCAGACAAACCTTAGTTATAAACCTTGTGATAAATTGAAGGAAATTTCAATATTGTTTTCCATTTCATAGGCCAGTTGCTCTAGAACAACAATACATCGGGATAACTGAGAAGAAAGCTCTCAAGAGGTTCCAAGTAATGAACGATATTGTTTACGAGAAGACGATGGAACATGCTGGAAGGAACCAGGTTAGGAACAATTCGTCTTTTATTTTTAGAAAGATATTTTATGCAATTAAGGAACTACATGATGAGGACTTGGGTTTTGGAAAAAGATTGAGAAAATTATTCATTGATTAGGTTAAGCAACTTTTGTAATATCCAATTCCCATAAAATAAATCTTCTGGTTTTTTCATGCTGCTTCTAGAAAATAACACCATCTAATGGCATAACAATGAATTTATTCATATACCAATTTGTGAAATTGTTTCATTCAAATATTTTAAAACTATTATTTCCCTTTCAGATCTTAGTATTCGTGCATTCACGAAAAGAAACCGGTAAGACGGCTCGAGCTATAAGGGACATGTGCCTCGAGAAAGACACCCTAGGACAGTTTCTAAGGTAGGGACAGGAATTGGCCGGATATATATTAAGGGTATGCTCATATGGATGTCATGTTATGCGTTTTAATTTACTTCTTTAAGAATTCGTGAAATATAGACAATGTTTGAGTTTGTTTAGAATACTTAAATTATGTATATCTTTTATGGATTAAATATTTAATTTATAAAAATCCGACATTCAGTTAAGTGATTAATGCTGAACTGTCATTAAGATAGATGGACTTGGTAGGCCTTGTATTAAAGTGTCCTGTAATTTTCAATATTATCAAGACTCGTTTTCGAGGGAGGTCTACGATGGCGAGAGACGAGGTGGTGTTGCAAGTCAAAGAAATTAGATTACTCATTAGTAGGTCACTGCGCCGTAGATGAAATCTAGAGTGAAATGTTGATATGTTTTCAGAGAAGGATCAGCGAGTATAGAAGTATTAAGAACCGAGGCGGAACAGGTCAAGAATCCAGAGCTCAAGGACCTGCTGCCGTATGGCTTCGCGATCCATCACGCGGGGATGACGCGCGTCGACAGGACTCTGGTCGAAGACTTGTTCGCTGATAGGCACATACAGGTGATATATGCATTACTGTCTATTCTCATTCGATTTACAAGTTGATAGAATGGATATGTCGTTGCTTATTGGTGTCTATAATTTTCAATACGCGACACAATACTCCTATTGAATAACCACTTTTTTGTGTAACAAGAAAAAAGTATTTTTGGAATTTATTGTCTTTGCTGATCTACAGTGTAAATTTGGTCATTGGGTTGTATCATGTTTAAGAATAGGAAAAATTTAAGCTTGCCATAAAATAAAAATATTTTATGCAATTTTTTTTTTGAAACAAGTTGGACAATTTGATTGAGTTCTAATCTGCAATAAAAATTATTATATAAGGCATTGATGCTTTTTTCTAAATATTTAGATAACTATAATACATCAAAATATAAAATAAAAATAGATATGGATTTAATTGGTGTGGTAATAAAACAATTATTTTAAAAGTCAATTTTTTTTTCTGAAGGTGACATAAATGGTGATGTATTATTTAGATTTCAAGATTTTATTCTTTTTTTTTTTAAGTATAACCATTCATATTTCATATTTTTTAATAAATAGTCTCTATGTAGTATTTTTTTTATTTTTATAGTTCATGAAATGGTGTACTAGTTCTGTCACAACGTTATCCAAGTAATGCATTCATCTGGCAGGTGTTAGTGTCGACCGCAACTTTGGCCTGGGGTGTCAACCTGCCGGCGCACACGGTGATAGTCAAGGGCACCCAGGTGTACTCGCCGGAGAAGGGGCGGTGGACCGAGCTCGGCGCGCTCGACGTGCTGCAGATGCTGGGCAGGGCCGGTCGGCCGCAGTACGACACTAAGGGCGAAGGTCTGTTAGTGCGGTCTAGCTAATGATACCTGCCAAACTGCCGAGCGATTTTGGTACTTCATTAGCTTCATCATAAGCCTGGACGAATACAAGACCTAGAAATTGATAATTATAACCCTACATTTATTCCACACTAGGTATAGGCAGAAATCGTAGATCTCCACGTGGCCATTATCTTTATCTACCACTCTTGCTTCGCTGACAAATACATACATGACTCGGATAAATCTTTTGACCGACATCCATGGTTTTTTTAATTTATAAAAGCCTCTATAATTTAGTAATATTTACACTTTTATACAATTCACCATGTGGTGCTTTCAGGCAATTTCGCAAACGTGGTTATTGAATTATCTTTGTAAAGCCGTTTCAGATGAAATATAATAGTTTCGTATAAGAATAAAACAAATACAGTACAATACGTGAAACGCTGTCGCTCTGAATTGGCTGCGTATGAGGTAATGCGCAGGTATAACACTCCCCGACCCTTCCTTCTCCTCCCCGCGTTCCTATTTTACGCCATTGCGACGCTTTAGTGACTAACTTCGCAGCGGAATAGTGTCATGCGTAGTACTGTACACACATTCCTGTTTTCTAAATAACATCGGGCTTATGCTTATATACACAAAATAAAAATTCAACACCAATATAAATAAACGTGCTATACATTCCATTTTCACTTGTCTTCCATTATTAAAAAAAAAATGTTTAAATTTTATTTAAACATTATTATATATATTTATATGTTAATTAACAAATATAACTTATGGTATAGTTATTAAGTTCTGAATTTTCGATGAGTAGCTATTAAAATTACTTATTTACTGAAACAAAAAATTGGATACTCCACAGGTATCCTGATAACGAACCATTCGGAGCTGCAATATTATCTGTCCTTGCTGAACCAACAGCTGCCGATAGAATCACAGCTGGTCACCAAGCTGCCCGACATGTTGAATGCTGAAATAGTGCTTGGGAGCATCCAGAATATCAAAGATGCTGTCACTTGGCTCGGTGAGTGTTGTTTCAACCTTCTTATGTGCTCATAAAAATTATGTACATGGTGTATATTATTATTAGATATAGGTTAGGTTAATAAAAAACATCATTTGTTTGCTTGAATGTTATGCAAAAATTATTGGACCGATTATGATAAAACTTGGAAAGTGATATACGTTTTACCAATCGATGCTGTATTGGGCCAGATGTATTTAACAAAAAACATATTTTTAAACAGCTACTGCAAGGTGAGTTTCTGTTTTAAACACTCGGATCTGTAGAAACTTTAGCTAAAGTATTTAAAAGCTTAAGCATACAGGTTCATTCCACAGTACACATCCGTTCCATTGTTGGAATGCTGATACAAGAGGTTAATTAATAAATAAAATGCCAAAGTTATAATATTAATATTATTACATTAAAATATTCAGACACAAATTAAGAAGCCATATTATGTTATATTCATGAATATTCATATGATTTATGTTCCCACTCGATATTAGTAGATGAATTTAGATGTAATTACAAATCGTTTTATTTATAGTACATAGTACGTACAGAAACGTTTTCAGTTTGTGCGTCCTTTACTCAAAAAACTTTGGAACCGATCAAACGAGGCAGTGTGGGGGAGTTCTAAGACGGGACCTGAACAGAATGAGAGCTGTCGAAAGAAGCCCTACAACGTATTCCTATGCCCACACAAACGGAAGCTAGTATTATTTGAAAAATAACCGAATATAGTTAAAATGTGTCAATAATAATAGTAAATAGAGCAGTCATATTTTATAAATTATATTAGATTTTGTAGATATTTAGTTATCCTAGAACATTCATATATGGTGATAAAGTTGGTATATATAATTTATCATATAAAATGATTGTCATAATTTCGCATTCATATATTTGAATGTCCTATTACAATCCTCTTATTAAAACACTATCTTGCACGTATGCAAAACATTGGAAGTTAGTGTACATATATGAATCAATATCAAATGCATTTATTTGAGAGTTATATTTGAATAAATTTTGGAACATGTGTATTCCTTTTATTATTCTATTTGAATTCCCTTGAATAATTTTCATATTGCAATGTTTTTTTTTTTCATAAATATTTCTTGGCAATCACAACCATTTTGATTTCGAAACAGCAGCCTGAATTTTAAATATTTTATTATCTAAGTCTTATAGAAAACTTATTCCTTTTCTATTCTACTTTCATATAGGCAATATAATGGTCGCTATATGTATATTTAATTTAATGACGTCACCCAGTCTTATATCATTTCAGCAGGTTAATGTTGTCATATAATGTATAAATAAAACCATTTACCAGGTTACACGTACCTCTACATCCGTATGCTGCGCCAGCCAGCGCTGTACGGCATATCGTCGGAAAAGCTGCAAGAGGATACACTTCTGGAACTGCACAGGGCCGATCTGATACACACTGCTGCGAATCTGTTGGACAAGTAAGTACATAAAGACCCTTTGCTCGTTCTGTGCTGGGGGTTCTTAAGAAGTTCTTCATCCACATACCTTGACAATTGATCTCTTTCATGATTTACTTTCACACAAACTAAATTTTGATTTGAATCTCCTATCAAATATGTAAAGCTAAACAAACTTTCACAGCAATTATTTAATATTACTAAATAATATAAAAAATTATGTTATTGTGTGTATACCAAAATGTGTATATGGAAAGCTATATCATCTATGATACTTGTGAAATTTTTAAACGGATTTATTTGATTCCAAACTATCAACAGTGGTGAGCGGGTTTGTTTTAAGCTGATCTTGACACTTTTGTGTTATTGCATTGAATCAGTGGCATTGAATGTAACCCCGTAAAGTTTAAACCCAATATGGGGAATTTAAATTGACCACTTTACAACTGAATAATATATTAAAATAATAAAACTTTGACTTACAAAATTGTAATTATGGTAAATTATACAAGACACATGACAAAGCAGTAATACTATTTTGTGAATAACCTGAACAAAATCGGGAACAATATTTTATTTCAATTATTGTTCAACTCTTGAGCGTCCATCAGTTTGAAGAAAAATTGTCATACATTTTGAACTTTTTTATATCTCTATTCCATTTCATGTATAACTTATGAACTTACTATACTGTATATCAATAAGTTGAATAGCAAAGAAAAGAATAGGTCGAAGCACGAAAGGAATTAATATAGATTCAGATACAGTCGAGTCTGGTACAAGTACTGCCACTCGTACTGGTTAGTTTCGTGTATTAATATTGATCTGTTTCATTTCTCCATTCAGATGCGGCCTCATAAAGTACGAACGGCGTTCCGGTCACTTCCAACCCACAGAGCTCGGTAGGATAGCATCCCACTACTACTGCACCCACGAGACGATGATGACCTACAACCAACTCCTGAAACCGACCCTCGGCGAGATAGAGCTGTTCAGGGTCTTCTCGCTCTCGTCGGAGTTTAAGAACATAAACGTGCGGGAAGAGGAGAAACTGGAATTGCATAAGCTCATGGAGCGGGTGAGTATGGCCATCAATGACTTTTTGAACGTGTTAGTGGTTTTAAGTGTTGGTTCTAGAAAGGAATGTATGCTGGTCCCAATAGCAGTCCCATCACGATGTGTTTTATGTGATGTTATTCACCTTTACCTGTATTTAATGAAGCAATTTTTTAATGCTATGTTACCACTTGCTTGTTGTACTATATTTATTGAATGTTTAATAACTCTTTTTTGTTGATTAACTTCACTAGATCTATGTTTTTTCGCGTTTTCTCGCGCTGTCTATGTGATGCAAGAAAGTGTCTAGAACCACAGTTTCCATCTGACGATTGTATAGTCTGAAGTATTTTTAATAATACTGCAGTTTAATTTGGTGATAATCGGTATAACAAGCGACAATAAGGAATAGATTTGAATTGTGTCTAAAGCTCTTTATCTATCTCATCCTCAATGAACGTCCATCCATTTCGTTTTAGTGAGATAGGATGAATGGACTTACGTTTTATGATAATTTCATGTCAGATCGGGTTGTCTGATATAATTTCTATCGTCAGGTCCCGATACCAATAAAGGAGAGCATCGAGGAACCGTCGGCCAAGATCAACGTCTTGCTGCAGGCCTACATATCGCAGCTGAAGTTGGAAGGTTTCGCCCTGATGGCGGACATGGTTTACGTCACCCAAAGCGCGTCGAGATTGCTCAGAGCGATATTCGAGATAGTTCTGCATAGAGGTACTATAACTTAACTTCGTCATTAAATCACTTATGACTGCTGTTAATCACTTCTCAGTTATTGCCTCGAGAGATCAGTTTTTTGTAATAAACTGTTTTCTAAATCTGAATACAATGATACATTGGTATTACCATTGGTAATAATATTACGTCTAAAGTAATTATGTAACAAGAATTATCTATTGTTTGAACCAAAATGTACACATACATATTAATTTATGGGTGTCAAATCTACTATTTAAAAATATTTAGGCACATTTTTTAAAATTTAAAATTAGTCATTTTCTCTAAATTGACAAAAAAGTAAGTTGTTCTTCGAAATCATTTGGTTGCTATGATATTGTTTTTCTTTATAATATTACTGCTGTAATGGGTGACGTTGTTTGCAATTTTACCACCCGTTTGTCGCCGGCGTTCACAATACACTGGGCCGCCTAACGTACCCGTAGCATGGACAACTGTGTTATGCCCTTGGGCAAGTATGCTATGCGATAGGACTGTGTTGCTATGTTGCTATTTTATTTATGTAGTGGTTCTTATATAATTTCACTTTTCTTTTTTTTTCTTTAATATTATGGTTACATTAGATTGACTATACTTCAATATTGAACGCCACCTTTAAAAAGTCAGTCAAAGTTTTTGTTGTATATTTTATGACTTTTCAAAAATCCATACCCCTAGTGAAGGGCCAAAAATATACCTATAAATTATTACTTTGTTTGTGAAATAAAATAGTTTAGTATTAATTCTTTGCTTGTTCCTTGAATATGAGATTTGAGAAAAATGTTAATATAGAAATTATGTGTTTGGAAAATATTGTATAAAATTTTTTTTTTTTCTTATAGGCTGGGCGCAACTAGTCGACAAGACTCTCGCCTTGTGCAAAATGGTTGACCGACGCATGTGGCAATCCATGTCGCCGCTCCGTCAATTCAGGAAAATGCCCGAGGAGATAGTGAAGAAGCTGGAGAAGAAGAACTTCCCCTGGGAGAAGCTCTACGAACTCGGCCCCAACGAGATCGGTGAACTGCTCAGAGCGCCGAAACTTGGGAAGATGGTCCATAAATACGTGCACCAGTTCCCGAAATTGGAACTGGCCACGCATATACAACCCATAACCAGGTCCACGCTCAGGGTGGAGTTAACGATTACGCCCGATTTCCAGTGGGATGAAAAGGTGAATATTGAGATCTTCTGTGTCAGTATAGTTTCCAATTTTCCAGTTAAAGAATTAAACGTTAAGTAGGCAAATTTCTATCTCCCTATACTTCAAATGAGTTAATTTTTTTGTTTGTAACAAAAGTGTAGATTTAGTGCTTTTGCAACACAACTATTATGTGTTTTCTTTTTGTCGAAATTCACTCACTGTTTGCAACTTGTTGAATATAATTTTTCATTTAAGAATCTATTTTTCTCGTCGTCGGTTCTTAACCGACAAGCAGAACCTTCGGCCAGCAGAGTTTCAATAAAAATCGTCTACTGAATTACTGTTGATCAAGGAGCAGAGTTCCGCTTAAATATAATTGTAATACAAGAAATCGGAATGCGGAAAATCGGGACTCGGTCTAATTTTATATAAACTATACATGTACTTCCGATATCCCCGTTTTTCAAGGGTTTTTTTAACAATTTTCTGTGGTAAAACGAAATCCCACTCTATTGGCTATTTATGAGTCCCCCGGCCCCGCTTTATCGTTATAAATTAAATTAAGTGTTGAGAAAAATGTCCTTAGTATTATTTTGATAGTCGCGGACGACACATACCTAACCTGATTATTTATAGAATGATAATAAAAAAACAAGATGTGTGATTTATTAACATACAGATATTAAACAAAGATTAATAATTTTATAAGGATTTTTGCTATTTTGCACAAGTATGTATGATTGTGTATATCAAACAATAGTTTAATGATAATTATTTATCTATTTAAATCTAAGTTTAGGCCGTTCGGCACACTTGTTAACAATATTTTAATGCCAACGTTTGTAATCCACCAACTTTTATTGATGGGTACAAAATTGGATAATAATGGATTACAAATTACAAGTTGCAACTTTTCTTTTGAAACAATTCATGGCAAGACAAATACATAAGAGGCATTGACAAAACATAATTTTCTTTTTTAATAAATCACACTAGGGACAAGCGAGAGGACCAATGGCCACAATCTACTGTAATGGGTTCATTAAAAGAGAAAGGTGTTGACTGAGCAGTTCAGAGTGTTGTCACCGCTCCAACCACCACAAGATCCTGCCCATGGGGCGAATAAATTTGTTGGTTTTAACTCAAGTCAAATTAAATCATTGCTCATTGGTACTTGTAATTCTAACTCTCAAGTAAGCACACAGTAGAAAGGAAGACGCTATTTATTTTAATCGCAAAAGGATGTCAAATGTTCAAAAAAGTACAGGAAATGCCTTGAGTACATATGTAAACAAATTGCCATGATGGTCATTTGTAGCAAATGTTAGAATTTTTGAGATAAAATTAGTAATTTCACTATGAGTTGTTTTTGTCATTTTTTTTATTAAGTAACTCTGAAGAATCAAAGAACATGTTGAATCTTCGGCTTTGGATATTGTCATCGCAATGGTGACAATGGGTGCTGGCAGCTCCATTGGGCCAGTGTGGAGGGCTTAAAAATTCATGCCCTTCGATCATCAAAGGGTTGTCGGTCAGCAGTCTGGCACTGATAAAACATGACACAACTAAAACAGATGCGTTTTATGAAATGTTAATATCGCTTAACCACAGATCCATGGCCAGTCGGAAGCGTTCTGGATCTTGGTAGAGGATGTCGACTCTGAGGTGGTGCTGCATCACGAATACTTCCTTCTGAAGGAGAAGTACTGCAAAGACGAGCACCACGTCAAGTTCTTCGTGCCCGTATTCGAGCCGCTGCCGCCGCAGTACTTTTTAAGGATCGTGTCTGATAGGCGAGTACTCTTTAACTTTTTTTTTTCATTATATTTATCATATTTACATATAAATGATAGTTTTTGGCAATAGTCAGCTAGTAGGCTAATCTGTCGCTTGTTGCAAAATTACTGTTGAACATATTTTGATACATAAATTGCTTTTACTCATCCTCGTAATGGGTCATGAAAGATGATCGATGTTGTAAAAAAATACCATTTTTTTTATAAACACTTAATCAACTTTCAATATAAATTCTCACTAATACATAGGGCAAAATTATTACAGGTTATGGTATAATTATGCTATAAATTCAGAATCAGAGTCTGAGTCGGAGCTGGCTACAAAATAACAGCAAAGGATGTAAATGATATAGTGAAGCTGTAGGGAAAAAGAAAATGCGAAATATTTAACGCATGAAAATTTGCCGCTCTGAAATTCGTCACGTAAGCGTCGCAATGGCGTAAAATAGGAATGGAAAGCGGCAGAGAAGATGGAGCGGTCGGAGAGCGTAATACCTGCGCAGTATATCATCCGACGCCAATTCAGAGCGGCAAATTTTCGTGCGTTGCAATATACTTTCCTCAAACCACCCGAGAACTCTATGTTCTTGTGTCGCAAGGTGAGAGGAGGACGTAATTCATCAGCAGGTCGATCACGTTAACTTAATACGGTCGAGTTGGTATCGCTGTGTATGATGTCAGGGTGAGAACTTCGCCGCTGCGTGCGCTCGGTTGACCCGGTTTCGACGTCACAACGTTATAGACTCGATCGTTTCAACTCATACAGCGGTGTGTTTCAAACTCTCATTTGAAATAATTAATTGTTAACTGTTAAAGTTAAAACTAAACATGTAAAAATACTATGTTTTGACTTCACAATTAGCAGTTAACTAAGGTAATCTTAAAGATTTAGCATTTCTGACATTAAAAGAAATATTACATATGCCAATATCTACTAAGATTATCGGTACTTTGACATGTTTAGTTTTTAACTTTAACAATTAGCAGTGAACTATTGCATATGACAGTTTGAAGCATACCTCTGACAGACTCGCTGTCAAATTGCGCCACATCGTATTAAGGCGAAGACCAATTTTGTTCAGAATATAATAGAATATTAATATCAACAAATAGCAGACCTGCGGTATATTAATCGTTCACTCGTGAGGCAACCACGCTGTACAGTCGGGGTCAAGGGGGTCCAATCAAATGGTATTACGTTTCCACCGCACCGGCTGATGATGTCCCGTCTTCGGCCCGCAGGTGGATCGCGGCCGAGACCCAACTGCCTGTGTCGTTCCGGCACCTCATCCTGCCGGAGAAGAACCTGCCGCCGACGGAGCTGCTCGACCTGCAGCCGCTGCCGGTGTCGGCGCTGAGGAACGGCAAGTACGAGGCGCTATACAACGAGGGATTTCCCCAGTTCAACCCCGTGCAGACGCAGGTAGATACGGTCTCTTTTTCATTCTCTGGACTATCTTCATAAGTATTATAGTATCGTATTTATTGACGTGCAACGTCTAATAACTCGATATTACGGGCTGCATGCACGAAAAAGTTGACGTCATTGTCCCGTTACGCTCGATGTCCCGTTCCGCAAGCGAGGCTCGAGTGGTCGGCTCAGTTCGTTTCGTGCTGCATCTATCTCCCCTCTACTCGATCAGCCTAGCACAAAAGATACACGCGAACTGTTTTCGTCAAATGTTTATAAAGTGAAGTGAAATGTTATTGTGATTTTCATGTGTGTTTAATATTGCGACAATAATGGTAACTAATTCTTGCACTTAAAAATCTCATTGTTGAAGCTTATGTGTTTAATCTTTTCATTAATATTTCTTTTATTTTTTTTATTATTTGAAAAGTAGCCTTGGTCGGCGAGAGCAGTAGTGATAGGTTATGTTACAATTGACTGAAAAATAATGAAGATTCATATAATTGATAGTATAAACAATTAACTTTTCTCCTTGTGTCGTTCTGTATATTATATTACTGTAATGTTTGACGTTGTCACGTCAAACTACCGTCCGTAAACCGACTTTACAGACAACGATTTTTTTTTTATTTTCGAACGAATACAAACACAAATAATATGTGGATGCAACGCATGATGCAGAGATCGGGTAGATGAAATCTGGCCTGAAAACCAGAGAAAGTGGCTTAAAGGTTGTCATATTTTAATTATAGTATAATCAAATCTAATCCTAGTAATTTGGTTGAGAATCTACTACTCTCGAAAATGGTTAAAAATTATGTATTTATGATTTAATCTAATAGAGTATTTTCATCTTATCCTATTTGAAGAAGATCATTCATTAGTATTATATAAATTTTATAAAATCCACAAATACCCTAAAATGCGTATGAATTTTACCTTAAAAACTCCTCAGCTGAAACGTTAGCTACCTTCTGTGGTACGCGAGGACACTCATTGAAGAGTCAATGACAACAAAAAATGTCTTTGACAAACAAGAGATACAGTTTGTAGTTGTTTACTGTGTGATGACATCAGATAGGTATCCATTCTGGTGGCTTTTATTTCTCATATTTCTTGAACAGATAAAAAATATTTAATGTTTTGTATGAACTTTGAAAATAATTTTGTATTCTATGAACTAAAATATTTTGATGCGTTCAGCGATAAACAACTTACCTATACATTTTTAGATATTTTCACACATATAATGAAATACTCTTTTGAATGATTCTTTTCGTTGACAGATGATTGATTTGTAATATATCAATATTTTACATATATGAATGCATGCAATGAATCAAGGTTTAAATTTAGTTTTCATGTATGTATTATGAATACGTAATCCAATTTTTTTATAAATGAAAGCATGGATTAACAATCAAGATATATGTATATGTGTGTATTCTGTGTATATATATAATAAATCAATCGAAGAAATTGTCACAAATTATGTTATTATTGTGATATTTGAAAATTTTATTATTGGCTTATAGTGCTTTCAAACACAATAATCTATGTCACGCAGGTCTTCAATGCTGTCTACAATTCGGACGAGAACGTGTTCGTGGGGGCGCCCTCGGGCTCCGGCAAGACCATAATAGCGGAGTTCGCGCTCCTGCGTCTCCTGTCCAACAGCCCCGGCGGCAGAGCCGTATACTGCGTGCCCAAAGATGCTTTAGCTGAAATCGTCTTCGCCGATTGGTACCACAAATTTGGTCAGAACTTCAACATAAAAGTGAGTGATTGCATTGTGATTTTAATTAAATTTGATAAATAATAACAGGTTGGTACGCAATTGGGCATTTTAAAAAATATTTGTAATTTAAGGCGCCGAAAGAAGTAGAAAATGATCTAGCAATTCATTTGGAATTCTAGAAGTTACTGTAAATTATTTATTCGTTTATTGAAGAAGTGGATATTAGGCTATTGTCACCCCACTGGTTCAGGTTTGGTTACTCATATTCCAATGGAAGATTGAGAATGTATGAGAACACAACTAAAATATTAATTATCATTCATTTCAACCATGGAGGAAAACAATGATTGTGATACCTACATGCTGAAGATGGTTCGTCAGAATGCTCATAGACAAGTGAAATTGCCAATGCTCATTGTGTCTACACGAGGTTATCGTCTATAGTATCCGGTTTATCTGATGACAAGTCTGAGACAGCATTAGTTTGCTAATTGCTTCTTGCTCTAACTTGCAGCTCTTATGTGCAACCTATCCGTAAATATTGCAATCAGCAGGATGTGAATACAAGCTACGATCTTTTCGACGATATTAATTCTTTTCGTCTGAAATTGGCAATACAGTCTAAATAAATAGTTGTATTGGCTTTACACAGTAGCATTAAAGATAAAATGTGATCTGTATGCTTTTTCTCATAGTACAATTATTAATCAAAAGAAAAGAATTCATTTTTTAGAATCCAAAGTCATTGTTAGCATATTATCTTTCAATATAACATATTTTATATAAAATAATGTATGGTTATTTATTATGACATTATTGTTAAGTATTTGTCATTTTCAATACTAATTTCATAATAGTATGTCTTTAATAAATTGTTTTTTTTTAATAATCATTAATAATATTAACTTAATTAAATATTGCATTTGTATATGCTATATTTATAAACAAACAATAATAAATCATTTTCAAGAGCAATTTACAATATGCAATTTTTATATTAAATTAACTTTGTAAATTACTTGCAACTAGTTTCCTTCATTACTAAATTGTAATACATTATACGTGCATAAGTAATCGTAAGAAAAAGGATAGCAGAACTAATTGTGTCTCAGATTCGTCACGAGTCCTGCCGCAAAGTTATATGAATTGTACGACAATAAGACTTCAAGTCAAATATGGCCTACGGTTCTACAACTTTGGCAACCTCATGCATTTTCAACCTTTAAAAAGTCTTCAGATACCTAAAGTCTGTGGAGCTTGACCATAATCTGAACATAGCCTTTGTTTCGTTTGTTTTTTTTTTATGTTAAGTAACAATAGTTTAATTTGGTGTTTAAAAAAAAGTTTAGTAATTGAACTGAAAACTTCTTTAGCACCGTGGTGATTTGAAACTCTATGAAACGAAAAAGCGACACTAAAAAGAGATAAACATATACATTATAGAGTCTAGCCTGTGAGAGAGAATGAGAATACAGACATAGTGTTTCGTATCATCTTTGTATGCTCTCTATGCGGTGTTTCGTAGTATCCCCAATTTTGTCTACCAAGCGTTGTACATACGTGTGCTTGTGTGCGTCTGCGTATTACGACGACGAGGGTAAAGGCGTCACAGTCGGCGTGGTGTATTATTCACGTGTATCGTTTTCGTGAATAACTTTTATCATTATAATAAAACATTTTCCAAGCATTCTGAAAACCAATACCGAAACATTGATTAGTATCGGCACCAAAAAAGGAAGTAGGATGAAAAACAAACCCAATAATCCCACTCGTGATACTGAACTCATCTCGTACTCTCATTGTTTAATTCTTTGAACGTATCATTTCTATCGCGTATTAGTGCAAATCTTGACAAGCTAAGTCGCAGTCAAGAGTTGGTGCGAATTATTAAAAATCATCTCGACATGTTGTGGACATCCGAAATTGTCGTTCTAGGTGGTGTTGCTCACCGGCGAGACGGCCACCGACCACAAGTTGCTCAACAAGGGCCAGCTGATCATCACCACGGCCGAGAAGTGGGACGTGCTGTCGCGAAGGTGAGCGACGGGGACATTGTCCAGAACACCTTAACACTCAATACTGAACTTAAAGCGTTTGAAATTTAAAAGCGGCCAACGTGGGGGCTTAAGGTGTGAGCCATTCAGTCTGAAATAAAAGATTGCGGAAGAGCATGGCTCAGCGGTGATCGAGATTGGGAAAATATTTGAAAATGTCTTTCGATTGATTCTTAGTTGCATTTTTAATAGTGAAAACTCTATTATGTGCATTAAGTAAATATCTTTATCGCAGTATCATGATAGAGAGCAGGATTAATTTTTAGATATTTACTCCTTAAAAGGAAAAAGTGAAACCTAGTGATATCACTTCTATCTTCAATCGATCATCTATTATAGAGGTTTTTCTTATTGATTACAACATGTAGTAATTTAGGAATGTAGGAAATTTTTCTACAAGTGTTGATGATCACATATCATCTCTAAGTACTCTAAAATTATTTTTGTTCTATGATTTTGATGATGTAATAGCACAAAATTTTCTATAATTTTTTAGAAATCACAATTAGGTACAACCCATTTATTTTCAATTATTATAAGCAAATTCGGATAATATTTACATATGCATTATTAAAAGAGTTTTATCTGATTTATTGACTTCACTATGTGTAAGGAATATTTTCATATGCAATCTTAATTGTGCGAGTTTGACTCGTTTTTGGTAGGTTCTCAAGGTATTTTAGACCTGTTGAAGAAACATAACCCTTATGGGATCACTCTTGTGTGTGTCTGTCTGTCACAGTCTATTTTCTCCGAATCTACTAAACGGAAAAACATGCGATTTATTTATTTCATATTTTATAGATAAAACATAACATCATTGCATTGTTAGTGGGCATAAGAATTATGTATTAGTAACAGAATTGTAATCTTAACTATGTGCACACAGCATGACATGTAGATGGAGAATAAAAAGTATTAAGTAATTAAAACAATAGCAAAACATAGGACAAAGATAATTTTAATATATATTATAACTATATGATGCACTATTTATGAAACAGTTATAATTATGGTGTCGAATTAGATAACAGTAATAATGAGCAGAGATACATACAAAGAGAAAATACTATTGGATTTTATCATAAACTGAGAATCATCTTTATGGATCGATTTAAATCTATATGATTTAGTTCATATGTATGTACAGTTAATCACGATCATATAGAGGGGGGTTTTAAAAAAACTTCGGCTAAGTGCATCATATGACATCAAATGAACGGGTTTGTTATGTGTAATATAAATAAACGATTTTATAATTATCAAATGTGTAATGAAAGATCTTCTAAAAGAGCTGTGAATATTAATTAAATAAATGATTGTCATGAATTGTTCATGGTGTGGTTATCTCTCTCGATTCTAGCAATCTTTATATATATATATATATATATATATATATATATATATATTTAATGTTAAAGTAGTTATTTTTGTAAACGTGTCGCTTTACATATTTATAATTCATTTCACTAACGGCTTTTCATTTCAACTTTTTGTAGGTTACATGGATATTGTTTTAAATTTTTTTTTAACGGAATCCATTTTCGGTATTGTCGTTTTGTCAACTTCAGTGTGGGTATTTCTTTTAAGTATCCCTCATTTGTGATGTGCAGATGGAAGGTGCGCAAGAGCGTCCAAAACGTGTCACTGTTCATAGTCGACGCGCTCCAGCTGCTCGGCGGGGAGGAGGGACCGGTCCTGGAAGTAGTATGTTCCAGGATGAGATATATATCGTCACAAATCGGTGAGTATTACGTTGTAGAATGAGTGTTGCCAGTGCAATGTTATGTACGGTCATGCATGAATTCTTTCTTCGAAAGGTTGTCAAATGTTTCAATCCTCTTTCATTCGTTTTGTGGTTTATAGAGCAAGGTATGGACATGCTCTGTCTGTACCCAAGGATTTCACATATCGTCAGGTTCCTTGCGACTTTCAGAACTATAATTAGATTACTAGAGTTTCTCAAATCTAGGAACCCAAAACTCTTAGAAATCCTCATTTCAGTCTTTTTCTGTGACTACTTGATCGGTTACCAAAAAATTACAGACAATAAAAATCTCTTATAAATTATTGCATATTCAATTGGAATCAATGCAATAACATATTCTTTATAATTTAATAGTAGTCTTTATTTTTAGTGTTGTATATTAAACATAAACATGCACTAAGGAACCATTTTAACATTAATAGTTGATCGCACTTAATTTGTGCATAACATTAATTTCAAAATTTATATATATATATATATATGGAATCAATCATGCGTCTTTCCGCAAACATTTTTAATCTCTTTCTTTTTTACATTACTTACCTTTACATTACTGACAATATCAAGTTTTATTTGTATGTAAGTGACTAGATAAATTCTTTAGAAATAATACATTGCATAGCCCTAGCGCAGGGAGGAATTCGAGTTGTCATATGCCCAGGGCACGCTTTGAAGCGCGCGACTTCCGGCAAGACGCTCGCCGTGTCGGTTAGCCGAGCATTTCCTAAGGTTGTGTCAAAATTGTTTTATATTATTTATAAGCATATTTTCATTTATACATTTTTGTTATAATTACTTTGTCAAAGTTGTTCCAAAAAAAAAAAGATTATGAATATTTATGGAAAGATGCATGATTGATTCCATCCTGTGTTTATTTAGATATATATATCCCTTGGTGAGTGGTCCCTAACATTCTCTGAACCAAATCAAAAATAGCTTTATTTCATAGGTAATAGAAATTACACTTGAAATGTGTCATAAACTATTTGTTTTGACATTAACATTACCGTCCATTCCAAATGCTGATTCACCATGAAAAGAATGGGCAAGAAACTCAAGGCTTGCTCTTTTTATTCATCGATACAATATATTGAGTAATTAATAATTTAGTACAACACTTATAGATAACATGAAGAACCTGATAGCCGAGCAATTCAATCACATGGGTTTTTTCATTAACTTATTTACACACAGTATAATAGCCCTTGCCTTGTATTGATAATATATATTTATACTCTGTAACTCGAATTTCAAAAAGGAGACTCCGTAAGTCGTAGTTGGTAGAATATGATGACGTTTTACTTGGAATTCCCCGAAATAATAGCAATAAATTCCAAAATGAGTGTTCGGGTTCGGGGCTTCTAATCTATTGTTTTTGTCTTGTACACGTGCAATGAATGAATACATTCATGAAACTTTCTAAGTAACACAGCTGTGAACGTTACGTTTGTTCCTTGTCGACACAGTCATATGTATCTCAAAGTTCTTGTTAAGTCAAAAACTCGTTAACTCGACAGTTTTTGCATTTACCTTGACATTCGAGTTATTGAGATTCCATTGTATTTTGAAAATTTTATCGTGAGTGAGTAAAGGTGATCATATTTAAAATAAGGGTAATAAAAAATTAGAACACTTATATAGATCATATATATATATATATATATATATATATATATATATATGTGTGTTGTGATATCAATCACATTTCGCTCTTTGTAAGTGTAAATCTTGTCTGCTTAAATCACGTCACATGGCTACTCCGTTTATAATCATCACGTGTCGATATCGTACGCAGAACGTCAAATCCGCATCGTCGCCCTCGGCCTTCCGCTGGCGGACGCCAAGGACGTTGCGCACTGGCTGGGCTGCGGCGCCAACGCCACCTTCAACTTCCACCCCAGCGTCCGGCCGCTGCCCCTGGAGTTGCATATACAGGTAAAGCTATGTCACCTGATGGACACGGGCAATTTTATCGCCGTCCTGAATTAAGACCATTCCGGCATCAGACGTGAGGTTTCTTCTGAGGCTTGCTGCCATCCTATCTGTATATTGATTTTATTTCTGCAATTTATTTGACTAGTACTCGACGCTTGCCTGCAACATGCAGCATGCAACCCACCGCTCACCCTCAAATCTGCCCCTCCACTACGAATCTCTATCCAAAGAATTGAATATTGATTTGAAAGGATTGACAGATATTGAACATCTAAGGAAGTGTTAATTTTATAACTATCCTAGTCCGCTAATCGTTATATTGTTAATTTCTGCGTACATTCCATGCCAGCCTGGCACATCCTCAGAAAAATGCAGACAGTCCCATCCACCAGGGCATAAGGAGTGTTAAAAATAACCGACAAATGCGCACGCAACTTTGTTTAGTGAAACGCTGTCATGCAATGACTGTTGCAATAATGGCTGCAATTTGCATGATAGCATTTCACTTTACGATGTAAAAAGTATATTAGACTATGTTTTGTTAAGTTACAAAAAATATAATGAAACTGACAAGTGTTTTAAAAGTTTCGTAATTGATGTATGGATTAAAATGTAAAATATAATTTGCTTTAACTGTTAAAAATTTATTTTGAGGATATCTGCAAGAAATCAGGTTTTTTGTTTATAAATATAGTTAAGAAAGGCCACAAAATCTATTTATTGGGCATTCTATCAGTTTTATTATTAAGTATGAAACTTTTAGAAACCGATCAATTTATCTTTTTCCTTTAGGGTTTCAATATCTCTCACGCGGCTTCTCGCCTCGCGGCCATGACGAAGCCAATATATAACGCCATAGTGCGCCACGCCGGGCACAGGCCTTGCCTCGTGTTCGTGCCCTCGCGTCGACACGCACGCCTCCTAGCGGCCGATCTCCTGGCACTTGCGGCGGCGCACGGCAACGCCACGAGGTTCCTGCACGCCAGAGCCGACTTGGTGCAGCCGTTCTTGAAGAAGGTCCACGACAAGGTGAGCGAAAGCAGAAGTTATACAGATTTATTAAGTGTCTGTGATAACGCATCTACTTATTGGTTCAAGATTGCGCGCAAAATATCAATGGAAGAGAATATATTTCCATAGGAAAGATTATACATGAGATGGCATTGTTGCATTTTAAAAATTACAAATATTTTTACAAGCTCTTATTTAAATATACAGATATTATTTTCTTTAAAATTGTTTGTGTGTATTCATAAAAAATGATGTTCAGTATTTTCTAATTATTACATACGAAACTGGACATAATAATATTGTTCAATTTTCTATCCTAATATAATTACTTAGTATAATCTGATCTTAGTAAATCTGATGGATTTGTGCATTTCTTGTTCTTTTGTTGACTTAGTAATATTAACGGAATAATTAAATTACAGAATATTTAAAAAAGTATTAAGAAAAATGAGGCGTAATGCTTGAGTCTCGGTCATGCGAGGCGAGCTCCATCTGGCGTGACTCAAACATCAGGTCACGCACATAAATTTTAAGCAATAAAAAATATATATTGTAGTAACAGCTAGATGTAGGCGAGGCGTCCGGCCTCCGTGCCCGGTCCCGCGAACGTGAGTTCCATTTGGGTTCTATTTACTAATTTCAATATGAAAATAGAATAGAATGTTAGTCAACGTGAAACAAGGAATAGGCAGTGATAAAAAGTTGATCGAAGGCTCCTGCCCACGTAGTAATAAAAACCTGAATGTAAGGGTAATAGGTAGTGTACTATTGAGTGTATATAAAATCCGTGAACAGATAATTTGAAGAACTGATCAAATAAACACAGTCCTCTTGCCGCTAACTATTTCCTTTCGATCCTGGGTATTAAAACCTAACGAAGGGTACTTCTGCACTACATATATACAACATAGATAAGTCCATCGCCTTTCAAACAGATGTGATTGTGGTGATATTTATTATCATCCTATTTCAACTTGTTTTATTTTTAAGTCATCAATGCTTGGCCTCTGCGTGCTAACAATAAATAATTGGGCGCTACGACCCAAAAATACTGTTCATGAAAGTTTATTATTGCAGCCGAGTCGCCACTTTGGCCATGTTAGATATTCTGTGCATTTGTATTAGGAACTGGTTTATAAGACAACAGGTTTTCGGTATTGAAAATCTATATATTTGAGAGCGCCTTACTTGTTGTTTATGTGTATACTACGTTTTTAGCGACATCTAGTTTGTAAGTTTGAAATCAATACAAATGTATAAATTCATGTTCTTTAAATGACAGATGTTGAAAGAGACCCTGAACGCCGGCGTGGCTTATTTGCACGAGGGCGTGGACAGCAACGATAGGCGCATCGTGCAGCAGCTGCTGGAGTCGGGTGCCGCGCAACTTTGTGTGGTTTGCGCAGAACTCGCGTGGGCTGTCGCCGCTCATGCGCACACTGTTATCATAGCGGATACGCAAACGTTAGCACAAAATTATTACTAATCAGATGTTACTATTATAAATTTCTTTCGTTAAACATTTAAAATTTCGCGAATCTGTTTCAATTTGGAAGTCGTAGGCGACATTTGACGAAGTACGCCAGTCTCGAAGAGGTTGTTGTACAATGGTCAAAAATACACAGTCATGACAATAACAACTTTTGTTATGAATTTTCGCTATCCGGTATTATAACTGTATGTTATATGTTACATTTTCAGTTTAACAATTGCAATTGCGATCTCCGCAATTTGTCGCCGCTGTTGATTGATGCGTTAGTAGATATTATAGAGGTTTATTTTACAGCCATATAAATGCCAAATCTGTACTTGGTATGTATGACAATATGGTACCAAAAAAAAATATAAACATACTTTTTACGACTTTTTTAAAGTTCGCTGTTTAAATATAATAGAAATTAAAATTACCTGTATAAACAATTTGTACTAAGAATGGCAGATCAGTACAAGACACTTTTTTTTTTAATTATTTATAGATATAATGGAAAGATTCACGCTTACGAGCAATACCCCATCACCACCGTGCTGCAGATGATGGGACGAGCGTGCCGCCCCCTGGAGGACGAGCGCGCCACGTGCGTGCTGATGTGCCCCGCGCACCACAAGACCTTCTTCGCGAAGTTCCTGAACGACTGCCTTCCTGTCGAGGTACTCTCTCCACAGTTCTGCAAAACCAAAACATTACTGTCGACTTGTCGAGATTAATAGAGCTGCCTTGCTTTATATGTTTTATACACTTTTCGTTTTTATTCATGTGATGCTCTCTCTTTCTCACTTTTCTTTCTCGACCTCTCTCTCTTTTTCCCTATTTCTTAATAGGAGTCCGAACGCGAAATCATCTATTTGATAGTAAAAACAGTTGTTAAGTTCGTTACCAGTTGTATATCACTGAAAAAAAAAAGAAAGTTATGCACGTCCAGTGATGCCTGAAAATCTTATTGCAGAGCCATCTTGACCATAGACTACACGACCACATGAATGCGGAAATCGTCACTAAAACCATTGAGAACAAACAAGACGCCGTAGATTATCTCACATGGACTTTCCTATACAGAAGGCTTACACAGAATCCTAACTATTACAATTTACAAGGCGTGACACATAGGTTAGTAAATAGAAATAATTCAGCAATGGCTGTAACATGTTATATGAAATAAACATTTCATAAAATTTTCTGATGTATTTTATAAAATGTTATTTATTTTAAAATGAGGTGTCTATTGAAAGTGGGGTTATTAATAATTCAACAATATTAATTTATCAGTATAATGAAACATCAATGCAAAATTCTGTTCTAGACTTGAAAATTGTTTTCGAGATGAAATAAAGTAAAATTCAATACATTTTTTAGTCGATATCACTTATTGTCTTATCATACTATTGCCATAATAATAGTTTTATGTATTTTATTGATTACTGAATTATGATATTTGATATATTTATATTAACTGTGATTCTGTTGTATTCAGACATCTCTCAGATCATTTGTCGGAACTGGTAGAGACGACCCTGTCCGACCTGGAGCAGTCTAAATGCATAGCAATCGAGGACGAGATGGACTGCCAACCCCTTAATCTTGGGATGATAGCATCCTACTACTACATAAACTATACCACCATAGGTACGTGCAATGCTTATGAATTGTGCTCAGACCGGCTTACCAACTATTGCGTATTTTGCGCAAATTTGAATTTAATATGCCGTCGGTTTAAGAAATAAATTTTAATGTCGGTAGACAAAATGAATGAGTGAACCCAAATAAAAATTAAAGTTATAAACACGTACGAAATGTCTCATATATAATTCGCGCCAGATTTGCATTATCCAGTGACAAAAAAAAAGTAATTAATAAAAAATAATTTTTATTTCTATTTTTATACCAGATGGTAAGATTTTGTTATTTTTTTACATTCTTCATTGTGCTGATTTTTTTTTCATAGAATTATTCAGCCTGTCGCTCACCAGCAAAACGAAGATCAGGGGCCTGCTGGAGATTATCTCGTCGGCGGCCGAGTACTCGGACCTGTGCATCAGGCATCGCGAGGAGAACATCATTAAAGCGCTAGCGGCCAAGTCTGTATTCATGCGACTGTTTATTGTATAACTTTGCGAAGGTTGTTACACACACGCATGCGCGCGCACACACGCAAACACATGTTTATAAAGATGAATTTTATCGTACATATTTTCGCAAATATTAATAATTTCCATACCTTATTAAACAATTTTGCCAAAAAAAACCAGTCATGAAGTAGCAGCTTCTAAGAAAAATAGCTTAGAGCAACTACCTAATTGTGTCGTACTTGACAACCTTAGTACAGCTGACGGGTAGGTACTGCGTCGCAGCGCGCCCCGTAGTAGCCCCCCATCGCCCCGCACTTGCAGTCTGGGCCGAGTATTTATTAGGGTTGTGTCTACATTATTTTAAAGTATATTTTTGTTATAGTTACTTAAGCAAAATTGTTCTAAAAAGGACAGAGGTTATGAATCTTTGCGAAAAGATGCATAATAAAATTCATCCTGTATAATTATGTATTAATTTGCATAATATATAAATAAATAAAGCATATAATCATATGGAAAATATAAGATGTCCATGTCGAGACACAGTTATCTTAAAATATAAAGAAATGACCGACAGTAGATTTTATACAAACTATATGTTTTAAAAGTTTTTCCATGGTAGTAGATATCTATATCTTCTGTATATAATCATGAACTTGATTAAACATGAAATAATCGTTGACTATTGTGAACTTGGTCCCATCTAAGAAGTTTCAAAATTGGCATAACCCCACATCAATGAAAGCAAGAGATACTTCAATGATATTGGTAGAGTACTGCTTAAAAAGCGTTACTGTTAACTTTCCACTGCCGTAATTTTGAAAGGAAAAAAATCCTCGAAATTACGAACATAGTTGTGATTTCACATTATGAACATTCGTAATTACTTTTTGTTAACAGTGAAAAACGGAACCCGAAATAAAATAGTTTCTATAAAAATAAAAAACCTTGAAAAATCTACCTTGAAAATCCTTTTTCAGCTTCCAAACACTACTAATTAATTGTTTATGGAGTCATGTCCAGCAGAAAAAATAAAAGTTTTCTTTACTTTTTTTATTTGTATAAAAGCTAATTTTGTTTAGTATTCCTTTTTTACAGTGTAACAAAGAGTAGTCGCGAATATACATACATCGAAATCACAACAATGTCATCGTTTGCAAATTCGAGGATTTTTTCCTCTCAGAATCATCGCGCCGGAAAGTTGTGACGCGATTTTCACTCATTTCCCAGTGTTCTGTGCTGCTGCAAATCCACAGTGAGACTTTTAAAGCAGAGCTCTACTGACATCGTTCAAAATGGCTTCAAATGCTAGATCGACCGATCTCACTGACGGTACACAAACGAGAGTATCGGTTGTTCACGCCCAGTGCTGAACTGAATTGAATTTCGCTATGACTGATATCGATTAGTAAATATATGGACATATAGATCTGAATAGAACACCGTTGAAGTCGGTAAGAGGGCGTGGAATAACTACAATGCGGCGTGAGGGTCTGCCTAGCATGAAGATTTGATCTTTCAATATAATCAACAATCCTTTGGCAAATTTAAAACGTGCTATACCTTGAGCGCTACCGATTCAATGAGACTTAAGACAATTCGAGCACATATTGTATATTATTTCCAGGGTGCCGCACAAACCGACTGCGCCGGGCGGCGGCGCGGTCCGCTACAACGAACCGCACGTCAAGGCCCACGTGCTGCTGCAGGCGCACCTGTCGCGCGCGCAGCTGCCCGCCGAGCTGCAGGCCGACACGGCCGGCGTCCTCACCAAGGTGAACCCGGGGCCGATCGTAGTGGCTAGAGTATTGCAGCGTTGCTTTTTTTAGCTCGGTTTTCGTAAAGTATCTGGTGTTCGAAGTGAGAGTGAAAGAGATACAATAATAAACACTTTGAACGTGTATACTTTCGGTCAAGTATTGAACCAAGTACAATCTTATTTGGATCGTAATAAAAACTAAATTGTGTTTGTTTCGCTGTTGGAATGATAACACGTTACGTATTGTTTAGCGTTTGGTAGATAGACTGACAGTTAATCCTTAATTATTATTTCGCATTAAATCAAAACACGTCAGTTATGGAGGCCGTAAATGATAATTGTTGAAGATAATATTGTCTCCGGTCTAATAATTCGTTTTTGGGTCAATCGATACATTCTAAATCCTCATATGTGCTGATGAGTGGTACTTTCCATAATGCTGCAGAAAGGCATCGTACTTTTATAGTTAGGCATATAAGATATCTGAAGTTTAGCTTGAATTCTGCATTCTCATTTCTTCATGTCCGTTTCCGTGCACCAGGCGATAAGGCTGATCCAGGCGTGCGTGGACGTGGTGTCGAGCAGTGGCTGGCTGTCGCCGGCCGTGGCCGCCATGGAGCTGGCGCAGATGGTGACGCAGGCCATGTGGGCCAAAGACAGCTACCTGAAGCAGCTGCCGCACTTCACGCACGAGATCATCCAGCGCTGCTCTGAAAAGGTGAGCTGGAGAAATGTCTACAGAACTTATTCGAAAAATGTCACTAAAACACAATAAATTACATGAAAAACATAAGATATAGGTGCGTCAGGTCTTAGTTTTCTTTTTTAATAAACAGAGGTGGTTTGTTTGTTCGCTTTCGCGCAATCTTAATATTTTTTATTTTAATTTTTCAAAATGGCCAGCTTTTGTGGAGATGTTGATCTAAATATATTATTGAACCGATTATTAAGAGTCAGTTGATCTAGCGCTGTCAATTTTTTGAGTACACTTTAACTTCAACTCGCCGGTCACTCATACAAAAATATGAACTGTCAGCTAATATTGACAGATTAAAATGGTATCGGTATTTGTAGATTGCTTCACACGTTCATTTAGTATACTATTTTGACCTCTGTTATCTTTTTATGAATAAATTTATCATATATGTACGCATTAAAATAATTTCTTACATAATAACTTTATATGTAAGACATTTTGTAGTAGGGTAATTTAAATATTACAGAAAATAATATAAAATGTTCGGCGTCTTAGATGCAAAACCATTTTTCATGTTACATGTCACTCGTTTTGTTTTGACTACGAATTTGAAATTAAAATGTGCAAAATTGCACATATCTTAAATCTATATCCTTAATACCTGCTTTTGTCCCTCATTCTTATTACTGAACACTTTCTCACGACATCGCGTCCCGTGACGTTTCTAACTGTTTCCTCAAGTCAATTCTCTTCGCTTCGGACAGAATGTTGAGACAGTATTCGACGTGATGGAGCTGGAGGACTCCGCCCGCGCCAAGCTGCTGCAGCTGGCCTCCGCCGAGATGGCGGACGTGGCCAGATTCTGCAACAGGTACCCCAACGTGGAGCTCACCTACGAGGTAACTCACAGCATACCGGGTGGCGTGGAAGTGTAGCCGTGTCTTACTCTATTGTGTGGGATGTTATTTCACTGAGATTCAATTGGACGCTCGCTTACAACATCTAGTGACATTAATTATCGTGCGTGTTACTGGCAAGTGTCTGGTGCAGGCATTTCGCAGTGATGTTATCGACTGACGCCTTCTGTGACTTGGAGAATGCTAACAGAAGTACCCAACTGTGCATGCCATTCCAGTGAATCATATAAATCAAATGAAACATATCTTTATTTCATAAGTAATATAAATTACACTTGAACTACATCATGAATAAATTCTTTTCGACATTACCACCCATTTCAAATGATTGATCTTGAGAAGAATGGGCAAGAAACTCGAGGGTTGCTCTTTTTGCTCTCATTAATACAAAGGATTGAGTAATTAATAATTTAGTTGACATTTAAAAATAATGTGAAGCAACCTAATAGCCGAGCAGTTCAATGCCTTGGGCTTTTTTCATTAAGATATGCAGACACAGTATAATAGTCCTTGCCATATAACTTACTTCTAAAGAAACATTTAAACTCATAAAATGGCAAATTTTGAATTTCAGCTGGGATTTTATTATAAAAGCGCACACATTGCCTCTTAAATGATTTATTAACTTTACTTAGACGGGTCTTATAAGCAGCAAAATCATTATGTCTAGTGTTAATGTTATGGATGTCGCTCCTTTTTTGAAAGGATTCTATATGTCTCTTGACATATACCGGGTTTTCGTATATGTATTGTGATGCTAAAGTTAGGATATTAATTTCCTTGAATTTTTCTTTGAGAGATGTCATTGGTCTCAAATCATAAACAGCACGAACAGCTCGATTCTGCAGCACGAAAATTGTGTTAACATCGGCTGCGTGACCCATAACAAAACTCCATGGGTCATGAGACTATCAAAAGAAGTATCTCGAAGTTCTACGCCGCTATATTATTTCTAGCGACAGGTTTTTTTTTGTATATACACTGGCGAATTTACTTTTTGAGACGTACATTTGAAAAATTCAGAACACGCATGTTCAAATCATGCGCGCGCATCTATATATGTTAAAAGAAAGATAAGAGTTAGAGAGTCCGTTTTTCTTAGATTTATTTATCATAAACTCAATTTACAAAATTAAAGTTATAGGTTAATGATTTGAACACACAAATGCGATAATCACTTTATGATCACAAAATATAGGCAGTGGAAGCAATAATACTCTCTTGAAGTTAACCCTCTGGACACTCAATTGCGTGTGGTTGTAATAAGCTCTGGATTCAGTAAAGTCTCTCGTAGCTGAAATTCAACTAGACTCTAAAAGGAAGCTGAAAAGTAAAAGAGAAAGACTTCTAGAATGTATTCAAGGTAACTTGCAAGTGCTAAACAAGTTGAACCCGTAAACCAAGCCTTGGGTATGGTGATTTTCTCGGGAGTGTACCACAAGGGAGCTTGCCCGCTACCTTGCAAGGTGAAAAGGTAAACCAGGCCTTGAATATGGTGAGTTTCTTGTCTAGAAGTCACCAATAGCTGATTTGCTCAAGAAAAGATTGATACTGGCTCTAGGATGAGCCCTACAGGATGTAAACTCACTCACAGGAATAGACTCTAACTCTAGGATGAGCCCTGCAGGAGGAGGAGCCCCTCAGATCTGTATTTCACTCACAGACATTTGTTTCACTTACAACTCAAATATTCACTTACTTAGATGCTTTACTCAATGATAAAAATAATTACTCTCACTTAGAATCACAATAAAGAACGTTATTGAATAATTTACTCAGCAATTGACAGTATAAAGCTTTTACTTTCACTTTATTTCTCGATGTTCACTGTAAGCGTTTGAAAAGAAGATTGATTCGCAGCGCCGAGTGTGCCTGCTTATATACTTAACTGGCGGGATTCTCGAATCGTCACTCCGAATGTTCTAGATGTGATTTGAGAGTTTTCTATTTTTGAAATTACTGGATTTTACGAATAAACTGAATAAAAATGTATGAAATTATTTTTAGAGTTATTTTCGCTTTCAGTTTTACTCAAATTCTATTTTAATTACTTAGATTTTAATTAAAAAAACAATAAACTGAAGAATTACATTCCAGAAATGTCATTTGCTCGAATTTTCTAGGCGCAGGCGCAAAATTACCTTTTCATGCCAACAGATGGCGCCACATATTTAGTTTATGTAAATTTTTATTTTACTATTGTGAGCAAGGTGTCGCTAATGTCACTTTTTTCTCTTTTTCTTTACTTTAAACAATATACTTAAAGGAGGAATTTGAATTGTGCAGAATGTATTAGACGTGTGATTGAATTGAAACATAACTTTCATGCAATTAATGCTGTACTGTAGGTTTTTGCTTCGTGTTGTTACTTGACAATACCTATTAATTCTTCAGTTATGATATTGCCAAAAATTGTAAATATAACAATTTTATCCATTCAATATTATTTCAATAAATTCTATCTAAAGTTTGCCTTAAATCTTTAAATCTTCGATCCATTACGATTCACCAATAGCTCAATGGTGAAAAACAGTGTGAAGTTTACTTATTATTACAGCCGACTTTCTTTATTGCTGTATTAGTAAAAGATTGTCTAATGTAAAATAATAATTCTTTTGGCATAAATATTTATTGCAACACATTTAACTACTCGTTTTAATTAACTAAGGTTATATTCGCATATAAGTCATACAAATCTGAGTACTATAACTGATTTAATCCTCCACAAATAGTGTTTTAATAGGGCTGTGACGTTATAAAAACCGGAGCAATGTTAAAAATGTGCCTACAACTTCGTCAATGAGCGAGTGGTGGCGGCAGTAGCCGGAGCCGTAACCTCTGAATTTCGAAGGCACCATATTCATACATGACCACATGGGAATTGATCCACGAATTCGTAGCCTAATTATAACCAGTACCTTAAGCCTTCAATTCGGACGTTGCCATGACGTTAGCGACAACTGTCATTAGTGATCCTCGACTGCTTGAAACAAGCACTGAGGTCTTAAGGTCAAATGTACAGATCAGATCATTAGATAATAATATCAGGCCCTTCGATTAATATCAGCCATACAGCAAAAATGATGACAGGGAATGCGGTCTGCAGTGAGTTGATAAAATCTGATGCAACAATCAATGAAAAAAGGAAAATCATTTTTATTTGATACAAGGTGTTTACACATTCACATTGAAGGTCAAAATCAAATTGTTTATGTGCCGCCATTTTTGGTAATTGCACAATTAATTGCTATCAATAGTGTCGATGAAGGTCAGACATGTGAGTGCACTGCTGGTTTTTTTTAAATATTTTTGAAGATGTAGGTTTTGTATTTACAAATAGGCAACATAATCAATAAAGTCAATAAAGTCCTAGAAATAAAGCTCCTGATATGAAACTTTTTTTTCAAAATTGTCTAAGTCACAACATCATAAATAAGATTCGCCTACGTCTGATTCGCCCAGTCACGGACATCCCTGCGCAGTCTCATGGCCGACGCTGTTAGTGAATTCACCGGTGATTGCTTCAAAGTAGCTAAAATCCATTAAAGTGTTTATCAGAAATGCCAATTTAGTTTGGAATAAAAATCGCGCAAAGACAAACAGAAGACCGTCACGGAACTTCCTGCTGATGCGAAAATAATACAAAAAAATAAATAAAAGCCTATTTAAAAACCTATCAAAACAATTGTTTAAACAGACTTCAACAAGACCTAATTAGTTGTTTATGGAGTCGGTTACGGTCAATGATAAATTAAACACAGTTATGTTTCCTTAGAAGAAGATCTCCTTTTCGACTCAATATTTAACATTTAATATTCACGTTTATAGATTGTATGTTCTTCGGGTCCTCTGTAGTATACTAGCACACCCAAGGGAATAGAGAGCAGTGTAGGAGAGGGGGCGTGACGATTAAGAGAGGGTCACACCGTTTGCCGTCACGGCATACGAGTCTATCTTACTCCCAAGGCGCGCCAGTACATGTTTCAGATTAAATAGTTTGTGATTTTTGAAATTGTTCCGAATGTTTGAAGTAATAACGCCAATTACATAATTCACAATGTAACAAACATGTATTATTTTCTAAACAATCACTTATGCGTTTGAAGCCCATTTGATACGTTGAACATAAAGGATGCTGTCGGGCCCAAGTAGAAGAGTTGTCAGACATTAAATATCCCATAAATCCCATGCGTATTTCAGGTGAAGGACGAAAGACGGCTGCGCGTGGGCAAGCCGATCGTGGTGGAGGTGGCGCTGGAGCGCGAGGACGACGTGGCTGGGCCGGTCATTGCGCCCTTCTTCCCGCAGGTATCGCATCTGTTCATCTTCTTTTTAGATTGGTAGAAATCGCTTGTTTGTTACAACTGTGGTGATCATATTGATGATTATGTCCCACATACAATATAATTCCAAACTGTTCGAATTCTTGCTATTTTACTAATGAAAATTATTAATATTCCTCTTTCTTTTCTTACAGCTCTTATTATTTGATTGGAGTGCATTTATTTATTAAATAGGACTTGATAATAATCAAAATGGCGGCGTTCGGTCGCCATCATATTTTCCCTAACGCCGTCTTCGCCATTCCAGAAACGCGAAGAGGGCTGGTGGGTGGTGATAGGCGAGCCGAAGAGCAACAGCCTCGTGTCGATAAAGCGGGTGTCGCTCGGCCGCGCCGCCAAGCTGCGGTTAGATTTCGTATGCGCCGGCGCCGGCAAGCGCACCTACACCGTCTACCTCATGAGCGACTCCTACCTCGGCGCCGACCAGGAGTACAAGTGCGTATATTTGAATCCGACCACGCTTAACGATTACCCACACATCTTACTACACAGACAACATGGCCAATTGTAAAAGAACAAACGGACATACTTATTGAGCTAATTTGGCGTACACACTCTTGCTCAAGTAACTTTTTTTAATACAGTTTTTATTGTCCATTTTATTCTAATTTAATATCAAGCCGTGAAATGGATATAATTTGTCTTTATGGATTTTATTCATATTTATTGTGTTACTGTAACTAGACAATTTTGAAGATAGCTGTACATATTCTTTACGATCCTGTGTAGATGGTGATTGTTTTTTGAACCTGGCACTCAAAACAGCGCTTAAATAGTACTTGCTATTATTAATATATTAGTCGGTGCAAAATATTACATTTCTCGAGTAACGTTCAGCTACTGCCTGCCCATCTCGCCCGGAAACTTTATGCGCATCGCTGAGGTACAGTGAACGAAAGTATCAGTCGAGTGCAGAAAAGGTAAAACAAACAGGTTGTCGCACGACCAAGCGTACGTAGCCGCAGTAAGCCACTCAAATACCCGACAACACTATCTAGTCTACGATCGCACATTCTAATGACGCCATGACGGTTTGGTTGCAGGTTCTCTGTGGACGTGAGAGACCGCAGCGCCAGCCCGGACAGCGGCAGCGGCAGCGGTGACGATTAATATGCGATAGCAGTTAAACCTTAATGTAGAGATTAATTAAAACTATTATAAGTCTACGAGGTCAATGGTTTTATTTTGCACCGTTAGGTTATAAACCTGGGTTGGTTTTGCACGAAGAGAGTTATCATCGTAATTAAGGGACCTTAAGTCACGTCATCCAAAAGTGCATAAAACTAGATTCCCAGTTGACAATATTACGTACTCTATGACAAATTAATGCAAAAGGACGGGATTTTACGATTTGTTACGGAAAAAGGTGTTCTATAAATTCATGAAGAGATATTGCTTGAATTGGTATTAGATTTTCTTTTAGCATATTTGATGTTCACCGATATGCCTGAAAGGAGGTTTCGCGTTTGCAGTAGTTGAACAAATCAAAGTGTTTTACTGTTATGTTTTACACTAAAACTAATGATAATGACATGAACAACAAAGCCACATTGCGTTTTTCACATTTAAATAAATGAAAGCCATTCAATTATTGCTCATTTTCCTACATGTAATTATGTTACATAATCCAAGAGGATTACTAGAACACTTATGATTTTACCATTTTAGGTAAAATACAAAAGGGAGTTAGCTTGAAATCAATAAAAGCACATACGATACGTGTTTAGGGTTCTATGACAATTACTAAGAAACCGTAAAATGTAACCAACCGCATTAAAATTTAGTATGGAGGTAGCTGAAAATTAATCAGAGGATGAACAATACATTTTTTTAGGATTGCGTAAAATTGAGAACCCATTTAGTTTTATAGATTACGATAAAACCTGGTATAAAGATAGCTAAAAATTATTTATTATTTAAATAGTGCCATCTGTCAGATGTAAAATGTATCTAAATATATTATTTAATTAGTGCCATCTGTTATATGCAAAATGTATTTAACGTATTATTTAAGTAGTGCCATCTGTTATATGCAAAATGTATCTAAATGTATTATTTAAATAATGCCATCTATTAGATGCAAAATGTATCTAAATGTATTATTTAAATACTGTCATCTGTTAGATTAAAGTTGAATCTAAATGTTTTATTTAAATAGTGCCATCTGCTAGATATAAAATGTATCTAAATGTATTATTTAAATACTGCCATCTGTTAGATTAAAGTTGAATTTAAATGTTTTATTTAAATAGTGCCATCTGCTAGATATAAAATGTATCTAAATGTATTATTTAAATACTGCCATTTGTTAGATGTAAGATGAATCTAAATGTTTTTTTAAATAGTGCCATCTGTTAGATGCAAAATGTATCTAAATGTATTATTTAAATACTGCCATCTGTTAGATTAAAGTTGAATCTAAATGTTTTATTTAAATAGTGCCATCTGCTAGATATAAAATGTATCTAAATGTATTATTTAAATACTGCCATTTGTTAGATGTAAGATGAATCTAAATGTTTTTTTAAATAGTGCCATCTGTTAGATGTAAGATGAATCTAAATGTTATTTTAAATAGTGCCATCTGTTAGATGCAAAATGTATCTAAATGTATTATTTAAATACTGCCATCTGTTAGATTAAAGTTGAATCTAAATGTTTTATTTAAATAGTGCCATCTGCTAGATATAAAATGTATTTAAATGTATTATTTAAATACTGCCATCTGTTAGATTAAAGTTGAATCTAAATGTTTTATTTAAATAGTGCCATCTGCTAGATATAAAATGTATCTAAATGTATTATTTAAATACTGCCATCTGTTAGATTAAAGTTGAATCTAAATGTTTTATTTAAATAGTGCCATCTGCTAGATATAAAATGTATCTAAATGTATTTTTTTAAATACTGCCATCTGTTAGATGTAAGATGAAACTAAATATATTTTTTAAATAATGCCTTCTGTTAGATGCAAAATGTATCTAAATGTATTTTTTAAATAGTGCCATCTACTAGAATACAAAATGTATCTAAATGTATTATTTAAATACTGTGAAGGAGTTTAGTATGATCATGTAAACACGATATCGCAATTATATAAACATTGAAAAGAAGGGACGATATCACTCTATGAAAAAATTAAACGTGTGGCACTCGGGGACTGCCGCGGTAAAGATATTGCATAGCATTTTTTATCAACTTATGCAATTATAATTATTTATTTATGCACTATTTTTTTTTCTTTGATATTTATTCAAGTTTTTCATCACTTTCTTCGTTAATAAATGCACTTTGTTTATTCATATTTAAAACACTTTATACACAAATTGTACGCGTATAGCTATTCACTGTACATAGTTACACCTATGTATACTTATATACCTACATGTATACTTACGGGGCACATGCGGTGAGTGTGGCATTATTAAGATATGATAGATACCTATACACCTAGATACTTTCTCACAAACAGCTGCTTGGTGTTTACGTATTCGTCCGATTTCGGAGCAGCTCGTCTCAATCCGTGCGAGCTTCGTACAGTCGTACCATATACATACACGTTAAGCGAACGCTCGGCCGAGCTACATGCTAGGCGGAGTGGGTGGTGTTAGGTTTTATTTTCGTTACAGAATTTCTTGACTTGGTCGCCGCGCTCAAAGCCTGCGGTAAAAGCTATGCAATAGCTTAAAATATATATACGGATTCTAGAATTTTTTCCATTTGCATTTATATGAATTTCTGGGTCCCTATTAATCAAAAGCGCATTCTTGTTTGTATGGACGATTTATTATCGAAAAATCAATAAACTAACATATTACAGAGTGGAATAAATTTGCTTAAATCTAAAAAAAAACAAATATGTAATTGACTATAATATAAACAATTTTTTTTAACGGTATGGGCATATCAGTGGAGTATTTAAAACTACAAAAAACTTACACCCTAATTCTACGTTTGTACATTTCTATACAACTTTAAAGGCAAAAAACTTCTTAAAACAGAACTGTGTTGGATTCAAAACATAACTGTTTTTTATAGGTATATCAAGACTTATTTTTGACAAAATTATAGTATAATATGCATATTTTCATACAAAATATCATTTTTTCAATTACAAATGTTATTTTTATATTTATTGATATTGTTTTGGAATCTACAAAATAACACTATGTATCATATATAATAAAAAAAAGACAATTCAAAGACATAATAATTTGATATATGTACAATGAATGTCTTAATTGGATTTAGTACCAATAGATGACATTGCATTATTCTTGTATTAGAAATCCAACGCAATTCATTTCTAAACGACTTATACATCCATTCCAAGAAGCTTCTTGTCGAAGATGAACTCGCCGAGGGCGGAGTGCTTCTCCAGCATCTTCTTGAGCGTGGACGCCTTCCCTGCCAGGTCTCGCTGTCCCTTGTACTGCTCTTCCAGGAACTCTCCGGTCAGGTAGTCGACCAGCTGGAATGAAATTTTAAATCAATTGATGCTCAGAGCATTTATTATTAAAATACTTTGAGCAATTTTAATTAATAATCTTGTCACTTTGAGAAATTTTTGTGTATTTTTGTACACACATGGCTATCTTAGAAATGGCCTAAGGATTTGAAAATCAATTTTCATTTTAGTAAAAGTATCGGTTTTTAAGTTTATCTATGTAGATATTTTTAATTGAAGATACCTAAATACTTATAACTACAAAAAATCTAAACGTCGCTTTAACACCATTTAATAAGTGTTGAGGTAATTAAATTATAATTATTTGTTTTCAATATCTGTTATTTGTTGTTAATATATATATATGTATATATATTTCTTATTAGAAATAAATGTTATTAACTTTTCCCATGAAGAGTCATCATATTCCCACACAGCAAACACGAAAAGACACTGAACAAGTTCGATTGCCCAGGTAATAGCTTCCTAATTATTTAATTGGTACATACAAGTAGTTAATACCTAATAATAGATTTGACCTTATTTCGATAAGCTATCACTTTAGTCTGTAAGTAAGACTCCTTCAACACACATGTTCGTTTTACTAAAAATTTATTTCTACGATCTACTTTCAGCTATACTTTTACTTTTCAAGATCAAATACACTTACTAAGACCTCATATACATTGTACCTTCACGTTTCTGCTGTCTATTAAATCATATAAAAGAGAATACAAGACAACTTATTAAGTTATTAGATCAAAAATAAGCAGTATAAGCACTTTACTTATTAAAATATAAAGACAGGTGAATGCATGTACTTGTTTTTGTGTATTATATTTGGTATTTGAATAAAACGCACATGATAATCGTTGTACTCGGGGTCGTCTTCGCAAGCCTTGATGACCTGACGGATGCTCTCGGTGACCTGGTGTTCCATCTTCAGGGCGTGCTCCAGGGCCTCGACGCCGTTCTCCCACGCCTTCTTGTCTGGGGCCTGTAAAATACGACATATTTATATTTTAAGAAATAAAACTGTTTCCTACTGCTGCCGAAGTCATCTATACTTAATAATTAGTTTTTTTTTCTCATATTATTAGAGATACTGCATTCACTTGTATAAGATAATAGTAGAGTTGCAGTTGGAATACTGTTTTCATCTGTATGGTCAGGCAAATCAGTATTAAAATCCTACACTCGACTGGATACAGAACTGTCAATCAAGAGTTGTTATTTTTATGATAACTACAAATTAAGAAATCACTTATGCCAGATATAGAGATCAACCATATCATTTTTTTAAATGAACTGGTTAATGCAAATTTTACGAAATTAGTTTTAAAATTGTTTTCCATTATTTTTCTTTTCCATTTCCAAATTCTAGGAAAATATTAATTTGGGAAATATTATGACTAAATGGACGAATTCAAACTTGCATTCCCTCCAGTGAAAATATTAAAATTCCTCAAAATCACGAGATCATGGAAAGTCTAGTTATAAAGAAAATGGTTGTCTGATGAAGTAAAAACCTTATAGGCCCCTTGACCTTAATATTAATTGACAAACGGTAGATCGTAACCTAACCTAATCTATCGGTGACATCAATTACCTAAAATTATATGAATAAATATAATTTCAGGTAGACAAATTATATAATGTAATACAAAGGCCACAACAATTATTGAGATACTGTCAAACGTCAGCTTTTCACGTTTTTATAATTGCGCATGCGTGCAAGCGCGCATTGGTTACTTTCCGCGTTTTTGAACCTAGGTGTCGTAGTGTGTTTCTGTAAAACAAGTAATAAAACGTGAGCACTGGCAGGTTATAGTATAAATGAGATTTTGAAGGTGGTCTGAACAATGTGTGCACCGGTTACAGTCAGTGTTTAATAATGAAGCACTCGAGTCACTGTGTTGCGATCGTTTAGTGATTTTAATAATGCACGCAACTCTATTCAAGATGAAGACGATACAAGAAGACCTGTCGCTCCAAATAATGTCACCCGTGATTGTGATACTCATTATTCAGAAAACTCTTGGAAGTGGATTCATTACGGTGTATAAGACCGTGCATGATAAATGAAAAATTAAAAATATTGTTTCTTGTCGATTTTCACACCATCTCACACAACACCAATAATCCGAGCATGCAAGGATCAGCCGACAGACATTATACTTATTGAATAAACGTTGTCACCCTATAGTATCTAAAATTGTAACAGGCGATGAAACGTATGTTTCCTTTTACTACTTGTCTACACATCAGGAAAGTAGAATATGGGTTCATAAAGATGATCTATTGCCAACCATCTTGAAAAAAGTATATACAATGACTTATGAAAATTATGTATGCCGTGTTCTTCAGGAGTACAGGCTTGGTCAAGGCTGACAAATTGAAATAACAAGAAACTGTCACGGTGACTCGATACACACACCGCTGCTTGCCAGTTTTCCAGAATCTTAGAATTAGAAGCTTAATGCAGCAGTACCACAACGCAGATGAGCATTCTCATACCGCTGCGCTCATTGACAACTCTTTGAAGGAAAATAACATTGCAGTCTTAAGAGTGTCCGGCTTACTCACTGGATTTCAACTATTCGTTGTTATTTAATTAAAAAAGGAAATTGTGTTGTCGCTGTTACATCAGAAGAGATTGATTTCGCTATTATCGAATCCTTTGACTGACTGACGACTGGCGCAATGTTTTCTGTTTGTTGAAAATTCATCTATCGACACTTAGGGAGACTACTTTGGACATATGTAAATCTGGTGTGTTTTGCTTATATAGCTTTCTTGTATTTCAATAATTTTGGAGTTACTCTCATAATAGGTTATAAATTATATATATATAAATGTACTGTGCGCACCCTGATCTGTATGAGCGAGGACACGTTGGTGACCAACTCTCCTCTCATCAGCAGGTATTCGATCAGCTTGAGGGCGTGTTCCCTCTCCTCGGAGGCCGCGTCGAAGAACAGCTTAGCGAAGCCCGGACGATTTATCTAAAACATATTCATACACAAAATAAACACTTGATATCCCGCATTTCCTACTTACAATTCGTACACTTCACTTTTTACATGAGAACCATCACTGCGAAATGTAACAAACACATCAGAGTGGCCTAATATACTAGTATTGTATTTAAATAATCAACATTTTCGGCATGTGTGCACTGAGGAGTTATAAATTTGAGTTATAAAAATGACACCTTGTGTTGTGGTTTGCTTCGATGTAGCTTCATGTCGAAAAGATTTAAGCAGAAATATAGGATTCAAAAAATAAAATAAAATTTTATGGCCATAATCTTTTTCATTTCATCTCGACGAGGTAAGAGAATAAAAATGACCAAAAAAATGCTTTTTTAATACTTTATGAAGAACATACATTGTCCAGAATAGAAAGTGTCCTAAACAGGCAAAGTGTAAAGTAAAGACTCTAATGTGTATCAAAAGAATCAAAAATCCAAAAAATATTTTTTACTAATTTTAGGTAAAATAATTATACTAATATTATATATCTTTGCATATCAATAGATAATAACTTCTGTAACAATTATTTGAGTAATTAATATTAAAGTTGATTTTATAGGTAGGTATGGGTAGTCAAGGAAGTTGATGGTTCAATGGATTATTCATTCTAATTTATTTAACTTGAACATATGATAAACATATAACTAAGGGCTAGTTTACGCATTTGTCAAAAACTTGTAGTTTTTGAAAAACAGTCAACTTTATAAAAGAGGCATTTCTTAAGTGCAAGTATTAGAAATTTATTTTTGAATTGTATAAGCTCACCCCGTCCCTGGAGAAATGCGCTCCCATGGCCAAGTACTTCAGCGACGCGGAGACCTCCATCTGGATCTGCCTCCTCATGCTGTCCCGGCAGGTGCGGTGGATGGTCACCCATTCCTTGGGGATGTTGACAGGATTCACATGACCTACGATTTAATGATATAATATACTTGTTAGTTCTCGATGAAATTAGACAATAAACAATGCCCTTTAAGTCATAAATGTCACTCTATTAATATCATATTCAATATATAATAACTGTCCTCGTTTAGTAATGGTTAAAAGGCACAAGTATTCGATATCCCAAGGTGACGGATTCAACCTCTGACCGATGAGCAGCTTCTGATTCTGTGCCCATGTGCGTCAATAACAAAGAAGACGATTATGGCGGCGATGTGACATTATGTATACAGGTATCTATCATTCTTTTTCTTCAGTGAAACTTTGGGCAGTCTCGTTTATCCCTCCGCAGCCGAGTCACAGAAGATAAACTATTCTGATGCCAGACTTCGAGTGTACCCATAAATAGAGAGATAAATGGAGAGAGGATCATACTCTAAGGAGCCCTAGCCCGGCATTGGGCTGCTGTAAACTTCTGTGGTAACTTAAAACATGTATTTTAAATACAATAACTGACTGACAATAGTAACAAGTACAATAATTTTATATGTTTCTGCAATCTTAAATATATAAATGATTGTATTTTTTTGATTTTGTCCTTTTGAGAACGCGACACTATTTTTGCGTAAGCATAATAGAACCATGATCTAAACCATATGAGAGCAACATCCGGCCCGGGAGACATTTTGAAAAATTTCACGTCTGATATCTAACGCTAAAAATTATGAACGCTACTTTAAAATGCACTACTATCTGAACGCGACCCGTGAACGCATTCGCACACTAATATTTGTCATACAACATGTCAAAGGTTTGCACATACCCGGTCTAAACCATAATTCCGTTATGCTTGTCGGGAAATCACAATATTTTTGAAGAACCTATTCATTCGTTATCTATTACGCTGGTTTGTTCTTAAAAGCAAACTATTTATGCCATATTTATGTTCCGATTTGCACATAAGCCAGGCCCGGCTATGGTACTCGCATGGCCCGCGTTACCAGCGAGTGTATTCATCTCTACCGTTATCTCTTGTTTTTCTAGACTATCACTATATTTTATTTACATTATCATATCGTGTTTAATTTTTCGTCTGATATAATTAGTGATGGCATTTCAATTTCAGTCCAACTATTTGTTGGTCATTATTATTTAATTAAAGTTTATTACTTAAATAATTAAAGCTGGCATTTGCCAATGCTTTACTACTAACGGTAACATGGAAAACTATATCAAACGTCCGACTTGCCTCGAAGTATAACGAGGTACTTGTGTTAGGTCCTAAAAGATTTACAAGTGTGTACGTATCACTATATTCGCGTGAGAAACAAATTTAATGAAGTTATGTTTTTTTTTATTGGTATATAAAATAATTGGGCAAAATAAGGTTTATAGTTATAGTTTCATTTTTAATAAAAGGTGTATTCAGTAAAATGTAATACACTATCGATGTAAGTATAAATGGGATTATTAATTACAATTATTATTCGATTTTTATATAGCGATAGATTTATTATTATTATACACTTATATAATCAAAGGCTTATGGTGGCTAAATTATGAAAAATGTGTTTTTATTCAACACAATTTAGTACATTTGTGACGGGAGAACGTGACGGGCAAACGTGGCGGGCTAACGTGACGTGACTTTTTTAATACCGTACGAAATTTACTGCCTAAATATCTAAAGAATTTCATTTCAATAACCAGGTGCGAGTTCGCTGCATAACATTGCAGTGGCTGGCTACCGCATCTCGGTAACAGGCGGCGGCGGTGAGGCTGCGCATCCTGCGGCGGTCCAAGTATGCAGGAATCCGATCGGCGCGCGCGCAGCGCTGGCTCGCCAGCCATTACACCATGTTTACGCGGATCGTGTCAGCGTGCCGTGACTTATAAATACGACGCGAGTGTGAATACGGTGACTTGGCGAAAACTAGTTCGACGTAGGCCGTGGACTTTGCCCCGCGCCGTGGGGTGGCGCGTCGCTCGCCTATTGTTTGCATCGGATGACTAGGATATGGCATAGGATAAATAAATGCTCAACGAGATTAATAAAAATTGAATGGCGATTTAGCAAAACACATGAAAAATCGTGTTAAGCACAATATTACTTCAACGTTTTCCACACATATTTTTTTGGAATAAATTATTTAATATATGTTACCTTAAATAATATCAGAAAAGAATATGCTTATCGCACCGTTTTGTGAAATTATATAAAATTAACGTACTATTTTATGTACTTATTTACGTACTACATGTTGTCAACTCCTTTTGATGGTTAATTTTCAGGTTTTTAGGGACGATTTTCTTGAAATATATACAAAAGGCAAAGAGGGTATACAGACAGTCTCTTATAATAGTAAAAGCATGTATACATTTGTTTATATTTATTTATATCGATTTAATAAAATGTATTACATAAATCATGTTAAATAATAAAACTTAGAAATCCCAAAATTCCACATTTAACCAACGACAAGAATGACAACATCGTTTAAAACACCATATACACGAAGCTTAACTCACCTACAGTAAATCTATTAATCAGCAATGGAAGAGAAATACACGCGTTCAGTGTAAGATGCGCGAATATATTGCGCGGAGGGGCTATATAACGACTTCGATTTTTGTTAACACTCGATTTCACTCCACCATCTAAGTGAGTTGAGTACCGCGGGCTAATTTGAAAATCGATTCTTAACGAGTAACTACAAAAAGCCGCAGCAATGATTATTTAAAAACCTAATATGTATATATAAAGGCCAAGGAAGGCATTTCATGATATTCCTTTGCAAATTGCGAACACAAGTACTTATGTGATTTATAAAAAAGCCAAGAGCGGGATAAGAATCCACGATCGTTCGAAGCGCACCACAAAACCATCGCTTTACAGGGGTACAAGGAACATTCTTCTTACACAATCTTCTGAGCGAAAATGGCTCAGTGGTTGAGAACATCGCGTTCGATTAAAAGATGTCCGGTTCGATCCTGGCCACGGACGAATCGACAAGTTTTTAACTTAAGACAAATTGAGCCACCGGCACGTTAAGTCGCCGCAACCTATCGCATCGACGATGCGCGTAACCCTATCGTTAACAACCTAAAAAGAGACATTATTTTTATAAGAGTGCGTATTATTCCTATCATTCTTGTATTCACAGAAGATAAATATTGCTGATTTTAAAAATATTACTTAGAGCATCACGTTCACAAACAGAGAGGATGAAGAGATGATCGCACGAAAGATCACACTGTACATACCATGTGTCCCGGTTTGAACACAGCAAAGACGAGAGCATCTCAACATAGACAATGCTAGAACCTCTCGTATATTAATACAGATAAAAGCATCTCAATATAGAAAATGCTAGAACCTCTCGGATACGAACATAGACAAAGACAATAGCATCTCAATATAGAAAATGCTAGAACCTCTGGGATACCAACATAGACAAAGACAAAAGTATGTCAACATAGACAACGTGACAAGCTCTATCGGATAAGATTCCGTCGAATCTCGTTCGACTTGGAAACAAAGCGACGGCACACAGATTAGAGATAATCTGGCGTTGGTCACAGAGCACGTACGCGTTATCTGACCGCCGTCGCGACACGTCCGATAGGGGAAACCTTTATCTGAGCAATCGGTCAAGGTGTAAACATGTTTCCCAATCGGATCGGAAAATTTCGACATATGTTCCGATTTCGTCGATGAGCAACTTCTAGATAGCGCTGTGGGGTGAGTGCTGCGCGAGAGGTTAATGCTTTCGTCTTCGAAAATTTCTAATTTTGACCGGCGGTCGAAGAGCTTGTGACAGGCGCTCGTGACATATGCGTGTTATTTAAATTACAGGTTTATGATAATACATGAGCTTTTCACCAAAAATCCTTTTTTGAAGTTCTTCAAAACGTTCCCGAAGTCACTAATTATACAATAATTGTTGTTAATATAAACGTATTACTAATTACATTAAAAATAACTTTGGAATTAACTAAAACGTTTGAGAGTAATTAAAGATAAATAATAAAAAAAAACAAATTCTGGGACAGATTTGAACCCGGGCACCCTTTTATTGCGCACGCGGTGGCAGGATAAGTCGTAGTTGCCAGCGCATCGGCAACGATGGTTGTGAATAGTTCCAGACCGGTTTTAGATCGGAGTGTGGGACTCGAGGTCCAGATCCTTAATCTAGATTAAAGATACGTGTGAGGATATCGTTCCCGCGGTGGAATGCCAAAAGCCCGATACGATAAACTAGCTCGTATCAGAAAAACCTGATCGTGGGTTTATTGAAACTCGTAAATTATTAGAAAAAAAATTAATAGAAACATAAAAGGCAAATGAGTTTGTCTTTTGCGACCGCGCGCCATCTTTTAACGAGTTTTTAAACTTCGCAACGATGCTATTTTTGATTTGAAATCAAAAGAACGTTCGAGACGTTTCTTTCAGCCCTTAGCCAATATTTGATTTTTTTTTTACAACAAAGACAGTGAAGCATTGGATGAGATATTTGTGATATTTGTGGAGTCAGAGATGGATCAAAATCAAATAATTGTTGCTGCAAACGTATTATCTCGTCTTTAATAACACAGTCTCTATTGTTCTGCCAGTGACGAACATTTGTATGTCGCCTACTTCTCCAAGTGCTGGAGGTGCAGCACAAAGTCCAGCTCGGCTGCTCTCAGGCATCGGCCGAGGATCCTCTTCCTCGAGATTCCACCGCACCCTTCACGAGACTCTCTCCAAGTCCCCCCCGGCTGGCGTTGGAGAGCGATCCGTTGTCTTTTTCGAGTTAACTGGTCACCGAGCGATCGCTGAAGCGGTCACGCCTTCGAACGTGACCGTGTCGTGGACGTTGATTGCGGACGATGTGTTTTGCCGCATTTTTTTTTCTTATATCGGAAGTAAGCAAAGAGGCGGGCGACAGCTGCAAACATCCGGGGATTTGGATGTAGGTTTTCTATTTGGAATGTGCGCAGTGTAACGGAACCTTTTTGGGGATGTCGATCAGCTATGAAGAAATCTACTTACTATTTTAGACCACGTTATTATTGGTAAAAAATATATTAAACATAAAATTTATTTATGGACTAAATGTATCGATTGTTATTTAGTTTTAAGCGTGATTATTGCAATATTTTTTTTTTCGTGTGGATAATACTGTTACTTATAATTTACCTCTATTAGTTTTCGTATTACAGTTCATTGCTTAAAATTTAAATTAGCATTTTTAATTACGTATATGATTATTGTTTAATTATTTAAACAATATACTAACAATAAATTATATAAATAATCATGTTTTAAATTTAATATTTTAGAAATAATATATTTATATAGATACTACTAGAGATTTTAAAACATGGAACCGTGTTTACGCCTACAAGGACAAAACTCAAATAAGGAAAATTATTACGATCGAATCGGGACTTCCCCCAAACAGGTACCGTACGACGATGAAATATTGATTTGGCAATGAACTCAAATAGAATAGTTCTCGTGCCAAAGTACTAAAATAGCGATATGCAGTCTTTGCTCCTCTATCACAACTCGGACATATCTAAGGGTCATGATCCTCGCCCAAATCGTACGAGTCAAATTGACAAACCACCTGAAACACGACGATCCACGAAACAGATTACCAGCTCGAGGAAACCATAAACGGGCTTATTTCTCCCACTCCCCGCCCTGTCCCAAGTCTACGTGACTGGGACCGGTCACGGACTGAACGGAGACGGTTTAAAAGTGACGCTACGTCGAAAAGACAGCCGTCTTCGCGATCGACAGTCGGAGGATGCGATTGGATTGAAAAAAAATACATTATATTTATATATCGTGTGCAAATTGGATATGCATAATATTTTAACAATAAAAGTTATTTTAATTATCGTAACTATATTGTTTAAATAGTAATATAATTAAGAATGCTGATTTGAATTTTGCAAATTTTTTTTTAATTTCGGTCTCGACGCGCGATACCGTGCATCGTTTTAGACAGAGATTCATATCCTGACCGTGCGTTTGAGGATGAGCAATCGATACCCAACAAAACCGTTCCCGCGCCTCGTTCAGCGTCCGGGTGGTAGCTCCACGGAATTGTGAGACGATAAACGGTTTGAAGTACCCACCCGTGTAGGTTGGTTGTGTCTAAGATAAGTATAATTCTTTGACATGTATTCTGAGCAATGCGCACATCTACAGAAGTAAGCCGAGTAATATTGAAAAAACCTATTTTCCCATGCACGGCAACAGCTCCGATACTGAATTGAATAGACGATCTCTGCGTTTGCAGCGTTCGGAAGCTAATCGTACGTGCGACAAATCTTGGCCGTGTTCGTTGGGTTTTTTTTTTGGCGCATGCGCCGTAATATACATTTACGCCTACGCCTACGCCAAATAAAATATTACGGCGCATTCGTAAAAAAAAAAACGCCAACGAACACGGCCCTTGTCATAGGTCCCGACCCGGTCGGACGTAATGCCTCTGAGATATGCTAGACGCGACATTTCTATGAAAATATTCGATCCGCGATATCTCTCGACCGCCTCCACCGATCTACAACATTCTTACACCTATGGATTGCTTATTTCTATTACTAATTTTTAAGTATATGCTGTACACCAATCCGACGTACGGTGGCCGAGTTATATTGAAAAAAAAGAAACTATTTTTCTAAGCAACAACTCCGAAACATCTACATTCTTTAGCCTACATAACTTGCGTTACGTAGGCTAAAGAACCTGGCGTATCAGCAATTAACATCATCTACGGACACCCTATGCATATTCATATCTAGGTCCGAGTCGGTCACTCCGCTGCGTGTACACCTCTCCCCACAACCTTACTTGAAATCTAAGGACTTGGAGGTCACGTCGTCCACCTGCTTCAGTGCAGGTTGTGAATTACGGATGGACAGTTGAGCGTCGTCTCTGACATGGTGAGAAAATGCGAGATAGATGCCAATATACATATATTGAATTTTCCTCTGTAATTATGTTGCAATATACAAACTTATTAATGTTTCCTCTCCTCTTTATTTCTCCCCCACGGGCCTGAACACTCCGCAGCCGTGAAGGCGTGATGGCTGCTATGGGATTTAGTTGCACTTCTATATTCAAAATTGAATATTTTCTGTTTCGGTGATTCGATTACAACGAAATAAACATTAAACATCACTCAGACTTAAGCCTCATGTCCATCGGAAATTAGATTTTAAATCGATCGAGTAGTTTTCGCGAGAAGTGCCTTTAAACAGATATAAAAAAAAAAATTGTTACATTTTATTATCCTGTAAGTTATTTTTCTTTAAGTTTTAATATACAGACAAACGGAATCTATTTTTAATACCTGATCGAGGGGCAAACGAGCATGCGAGCCAATAAAAGTAGAATGTCACCGCCGCCCATGGATATTTTCAATCTCGGAGGAGTCACCAGTGCATTGCCAGCCTCTTGGGTAGGATTAGGATATCTGATATAGGGGGAGTAGATCGACGGAGGGGAAGCGAGGACGAGGAAAGAGTGTGTGCCACCGGAATTCACACTCACTGGTCTAAATGCAACAACGGAACCTGTTACTTCAAGTCTTTATTCTGTAAAAGTGTGGTATCTCTTAAAGGTCGAGCTGGCTGACTTTCGCACTATAGCCAAATCGACTACAGCTTGGCTTTACCATTTTTCTATTTTAAAAAATCCATGATTTTGTAGTACGTATTCATAGATCAGCATGGTTAACTACTATGGCCCTGTTTATCCCCATACACGACATTAAAATTCACCACAATCGCATGATCTATAGAATACGATGTATTTTTCGATGGTGCGATTTGTCAATTGTTCATACTCAATGAATTGACCTTGACAATTATTTTGTGCTGTTTGTGTTTGTGAAGGCCGAAACGCTTGTCTATGGGACCTCGTATCGACCGATAACGTACCCACTTAACTGTAGTTTCGATAGTGCGCCGCACTAGAAAAACGGCCTCGTCTCTTTCGAATGTTCCAGAACAATAGGTTTCGTTTTTGTAACATTTCATTGTGAATAGTTTTAGTTTTTAGCGATCGAATTGGCTAGGAAAATATAATAAAATGTCGATTGACTTGTTTTCAGTCTATTTTTTTTTTGTTATTTAAGAATCCCACTGTACCACAATATAAAAATCATTTCATAATACAGATTATAAATCGATTAAACACATGGTTTGGCCACATCGGCGTATATGGGGACCAGTTTTGAATTCAACTGTTCGGCTCGAACTGTTTAAATGAGCTCCGGCAGAAATTCGGGTCAGCATAGAGGAAATGATGTTAAAGGTGGACCATGGGTGCAGTGAAAGATCCGGCGTTGCTCCGACCGACGGAGATCAACAAGCAATTGACGACTGACAACTCTATGGATAGAGTTTGGTGGCACAGTCCGAAGATGAACCTTTGATTCGAAATATTGCTCGAGTAGATACATAGACAGCTTCTAGCCATGAGCATACAGACACCTCTTAAGCAATGGATACACAGACGCACCTATTTGGAAATGGATAAGTAGACACCTACTAAGAATGGATACATAGACATCTTCTCAGCCATATTTAGATAGATACCTTCTCAGCGATGTGTACAAAGATACCTTCCAGCCATGGATGCATAGACACCATCTGCCATGATACCATAGATGTCTTTTCACATGGATATATCAGCCCCTACTCAGCCATGGATACAAACACTTACACAACCATGGATACATAAGCATCTACTCGGCTAATGAATACATAGACATATACTTAATCATGGATATACATACAGACACCTAATCAGCCTAGATGCGTAGACCTACCTACAGTACACCTACTCAGCAATAAATACATAGCCACCTACTACAAATATATATAAATAAATAAATACACATTAAACATCACCTCATTTATTTAATAATGATATAAAAGAATGGTTTATTAGATAAAAGACACATTGAAATATAATTCTTGTTACAAGTTACAATCAGCCCTTAACGCAAGTTCGAGAGTAACTAATTAAAAAGAATTACATGCAGAAGTGAATCTTCGAATTTACTGTTTCGTGGTAAGGGTGTTAAAATATCTATAGATCCATTTAATAGCCATGTAAGTTTCGCAATTGTTAGCAGTTCAACATTTTCATTTTTATGAAATTTGTGCAAAAATCTTGCTTCAAATTAAATTTTTAGGTGTGGCTACATTTTTAGCTTTCAAATCGACTTGACATATCATTAAAAAATTGCCTGGTATAGAAAGGTATGTAAAATAGTTCAACAAAGCAAATGTACCAAGGGCTTTAGTTAGTATTGCTTCAAAACTATAAACTATTCATAAAATTCGATCGAGCAATGAATTAGTTATGTGTTCACAATTAGGATATAGTGCAGGGCATAGTGGCGCATTCGTTTGCAAAATTGTTTTAATTCGTAATTTTTTTTTTTAAATGTCCGGAAGGTCCTTCTGATTATAAAAGTGTAAGATGACACTTGATATCTTTTGACGTTATTGTTTAAACAACAAAAAACTGTATAGCCTAGAAAAAATGCATTTTTTGCAATCAATTATTTTTTTTTATATTCTTTACGATATTTTGAACAAAAAAAGTCCTCATACCCATTATCGTATCTCTAACACAATAATTGTTATGAATTTTTTAAAATTGAAAATCGCTGAAAATCCGAATTTTCTTGGTTTGATTAATATAGTTTAAAAATCAAAATGCTACAATTTTTTAATTTTTATCAAGAATTTCCACTATGTTAAACAAAATAGCCTAAATGGATTTAAAAAATTTTGTTTATTTCTATGTTTTATTTATATTATAACAATATGCTTCCAATATGCAATAAAGGTCAGAAGAGTTTATTTCACAGACAGTATCTAACAAAGATTTTCCAATAGATAAGAAATAAATGTTTCAGTAAACTTCAATGACGAAAACAGTTTTCAAAAAAACAATAAAAATCTAATTATGTAAAACTATGAATGAAAATAATTAATTAATTTATATGAGAAGCAGTAATATTATATTTTTTTATCTTATTACCGCTGAAAAACCACAAAAAATTTTTCAAAAACATCGTCTACCTTTCTCTTACGCTTCTTATACATTGAGATAAGAATGAGATAGAAATACTTCTCTCTAGAAAGTACATGCGCGCAGTTTTTTGTTGTTTAAAAAATAACGTCAAAAGATATCAAGTGTCACCTTACACTTTTATAATCAGAAGGACCTTCTGGACATTTAAAAAAAAAATTACGAATTAAAACAATTTTGCAAACGAATGCGCCACTATGCTCTGGTCTAATATGAACTAAAACACAGAACATGATAAAATTTATCAACAGTTCAATATTCCACCCATTCCGATGAAAACGGATCACTTTTCTAGACAAGTCATAAAACAGATATGTCACGAGTCACAGCAGTGATATGATAATCAAATTAAACATACTATTCTAAGAGGTGACGCAGCATATTTGGAGATATCTCTTATCCGCTATACATTATTGTTTTATTGTGCAAGCTGAATAAGACTCATCGAAATGATTTTCCAATCGTATAGCTTTGTTTGTCAGTCTTCGCTTGTTTGACTTTGATTTTTTTTTCTTTGTTTAAATATCACATTTTGTACGTATGGATTGGTATCTCTTTGTTTGTATTCCATATCATTGGTATCTCTTTGTTTGTATTCCATATCGTTGTAATATGTAAACATTGATGAACATAAAATGATTCAGTTGGAATAGCTTCTCAGTTACGTATTGCTTTTCTGGAATAATCCTATGCATTTGATATCATTGATAAAGGATGTCACTTTCGAAGTGATTGATCATCATTATGGACTGTCATAATGAGTGTAATTCGAATCATATGCAACCTTAGTTTATAGAAGTTTTAACTATATACAACAGACCGATCTGAATTGCACTTTGAAGTAAGTAGCCTGGACAGCATGTATGGGATGTATGAATGGGGTGTGGTATGGGAGAGGTATTTAGCGCATACTAGGCTTTGCCCTGCACACCTCCTACTACTATTAGCAGACACCATGTGCAACAGCCATCATTGGCAGGCAATTCAGAATGGTGATGATCTATGTTGTGTACTGAATGGGTTGACGATAATCAAATATCACAAAATATTGATATGAGGTTGCTAAGCCTAAATCTAAAATGACAAAGTCTCGATTTCATGTGAATGTCATATTTCAGCCTATTTAAATAGGTAAGTCAGGTAGATCGACAAGAATTAATAGCTTTTCTACGAGCTCAAAATAAAAATTAATTAGCAATTATAATTGAAAAAGAACTAAGCTTCTCAGGTCGGTAACAAGCTGTTGATCACCAGTTCAAATAGATTTTCAAAATAGAAAATCATTTTATCAACACCAAAAATTATTTTTATCCAGCAATCCCTTTGCAACCTCTATTACTTTCCATTTTCATGCTTCCGCTATATTTGTTTGTTTAACTAATTTACTGGCAGGGTTCCGACAATAACAAATTGCAGATTTCAAACAGCAATCGCATTAGCATCATAAAGTAAACATTGAGTTTTTGTCAGTATTTAAACTCTTATTTTTACAACAATTCCATTTTGTATATGTCCCTCAAAACACTGTATCTCTTCTGAAATCCATCCTAAAATCCACAATATTTAGGGTGATTTAATTTTTCTTCACACTATTGCATTGAAAAGTTAAACTCAGTATTTTCAAAGATTAATAGAGTATCACTTTTGGATCCATCGTCTGAAGAGAATACATAATTTTGGAACCAGGTACAAAACATATAGGTAGCTTATACAGAAAACTAGAAGAAAAAATCACATTTTTTTTTGTAAAATGTATTAGGACATAAAATAATAGTATCTATCTGAACATTTGTGCACAAACATGAAAATAAAGTGGAGAATAGTATGCTTTTGCCATCAGATACACAAACCAGGATGCTAAATGCTAAAAGGTCGCACAAATTGTCATTTTTTTATTAATTGACAGGTTTAAGGTTTGTTATATTTTCGAATTTAATCATATCATTTATGCATTATTCTCATTTTATTGTGGAACTACCATAGACAACACTCCTTCCTTAAACCTCTATAATAGTCTTTTAAAATGTTTTGGTTTATTCAAATTCAAAATATCTTTATTTCATAGGTTACAAAATAACACTTGAAATATGTCATATTTTTTTGCGAATTTACACTTTACTGCTCGTTTGGAAGGCAGTTTTCCCTCAAGAAGAACGAGCAAGAAACTTAAGGGTAGCCCTTTTCTAACTTGCACATACATAACCAAAACAAATACGGAACCATTAGGAATGACAGCCCGGTAAGAGGTCGAGCCGCTTATGCCCATTGATTTTTGTCTTCTAAATAGTCAGAAATTGCATAGTACCCTTTTTTACTGAGTGATTGTTTAATAACACTTAAATTTATCTAGGGGTAAATCTATCTTCAGGAACCTTATTGAATAGACACACACAGAGCCCTCTAAATGAATTTGTGACTTTACTTAGTCGACTAACATGTGAATTCAGTTTATTTTTATTTCTGGTATTGAGATTATGTCGACTACTATTTCTTTTAAACATTTCTAAATTTTTTTTTACATATAATAAATTTTCATAAATGAATTGAGATGCCAGGGTTAAAATTCCAATTTCCTTAAACTTATTTCTAAGGGACTTACGAGGTCCAAGCTTGTAAATTGCGCGAACGGCCCGCTTCTGCAGCACGAAAATTTTCTGAATATCCAAAATATCCGTTTCCCCAGAGCAAGATACCATACGACATCAGACTATGGAAACAGCTAAAATAAACCAATCTGGCAGTTTCGATGTCCGATAAATTTCTCATTTTTTTGACGGCATAGGTGGCAGAGCTAAGCCTTTTCACCAACTTACTTATATGAGGACCCCATTGAAGCCTGTCATCTAAAGTAATTCCTAGGAACACTGTAGAATTAACAAACTCCAATTCTTTGTTGCGTACTGAAATAGTTCCGGATCCATGTCTTACATTTTGAAGTGAGAATCTTATACATTTTGTTTTCATTTCATTAAGAAGTAAGTTATTTGCAGTAAACCATTTCTCTACCTTAGAGATAGCATTGTTCACATCGTCATAAGTGGGCTGTTGTCTTTTAACTTTGAATAACAAAGTATCATCTGCAAACAGTACTATCTCATGAGCATTCTTAACAAGGCTAGGCAAATCATTTATGTAGACTAAAAGAGGGGATCAAGAATTGATCCTGCGGTACCATGTGAACTATGGATCCAGACGATTTCTTACCATTGACATCAACCCTCTGAACCCTGTTACTCAAATACGACTTCAGAAGGTCGAGTGCCCGGCCTGTTACTCCATAGTGACGTAGTTTCCCGATCAGAGTTTCATGATGAACACAATCAAAAGCCTTGGAGAGATCGCAAAATATGCTAATTGCATCTCGCGAATCCTCCCAGGCTCCAAAACATGTTGTACAAGCTCAACACCAGCATCGATTGTTGAGCGACCCGAGTAAAACCGAATTGTTTATTTGACATTAATTTATTGTTATAAAAATGTAGTATAGATATTTTGGGTCTAAAGTTATTGGGACTTGATGCACTACCGCCTTTAAATAATGGAATTACTTTACTATCTTTCATCAAATCGGAAACGCCATCATCTAAACACTTATTAAAGATAAACGCCAAATGAGGCGCAATATAATCTATAATTGAGTTTACAATTATAATAGAAAAGACCATGAATGTCAGCAGTTCTCTTCATGTCTAGAGATTTAAACGTTTTGATAACTTCTTCTGAACTAACATGTTTAAATTTAAATATCTTTTAAAATGTCATAAACCAAGTGTGCTCTAATCCATCGCAGAGTTATTGAGACTTCATTACGATTGTAAACATTCTTTTAAAGATATATGTAAAAAATTGTATGATAAAATTGTAAACGAAAACACAAAATCAGCTTACATATGTCACATGCCACAAAACAGTTGCGGTTTGTATACTTATCTATTGATTATTGGCATTTATTTCAATTGGCTTTACTCATATAATACAATCTATGAATAAAGGATTGCACATTCTATGCACAATTTAGAACATGTTTCATGATGAATAGTAGAATGTAAGAAATGAAGAGTTAAAAGAATTCAAATGGTCAGAGGTGTTATTCTATTTCTAGGTAGGTGTATATATTTCTTTGAGGATTTACTACAAACAAGCTGCTGTCTAATTCTGAAAAAAAACCTTGATAGCACATCAGCCCAAAAAAATTTGAGTAGGCTGTCAGGAGATTCACTTTACATGTTCTTGTATTAACAAAACATAGAAAAATTTGCTATTACCGTATGGACTTTGCAATAACTACTGTTCAATACGGCTTCTGAGCAGTCTCAATACGTACTCGATGACAAGATCCAATATAAACGTCTCGAGGCATATAATTGTAGATCAGTGTATTCTCCTTGAGACCACATAGAATTTTAGTAAATTCACGGTCAGTTTGTTCAGTTTATGTCTCTCATGTTTATTAGCGTCCGCCTGTTTATTAAACGCGACGCAGTATCGTTAGCAATATCTAGAGTAGTAGAAATAGAAATGCAGGTAGACATAACGATAAATGCACATAAACAATGAACCACTCACATGTGAATCCGGAATTTGCGGAGACCACGGCCAAAAGGCAGGCGAATAATGCTACTATCGCCTTCATCTTCGATGGATCCTATTATAAAATCACAGTTGTTGACGAATTGTTGTTGCTAATATTAAAAGAAAAATCTAATATTATGATCTGGCGTCCCGTTCGAGTCTAACCTTTACACACACTGGTGCAGAAGGCGACCTAGCAAAATTATTTTATAGGAATAACGTAAACCGAGCGCGCACAACACGATTTCTACAAAAATAATGTATCGAGTTCAGATAACAAAGACATGTTGCGTGACGGGCGCTGCCCTTGCGCAAGCGAGAGGGAAGAACACAGGAAAAACAACCGGTCGAGGTTTCGTGTTTCTAGCGTTTAATGGAAATTTTTTCTCAACTAATATCCATTTTTCGCATATAAAATTAGTTCAGGAGTGCAATAATATGATAAAGGATATTTTTTAAGTAGATGTATTCTGAAAATTTCTTTTTAAAATATGTTTCAAGCGAATATGACGCATACAAATTAATTCTTTTGCAACACAAAACCTCAACACGAATCAATGACGCACAGCTGCGAGTTTTTCAAGAGCGGGGGGCGGAGATTCTGTAATACCATAATAAGAGAAATACCCGCAACTATTGGTAATTAAATTTCGTATTGGATACACATTCGTGTAGCATTAATTGTGTCTCATACGATATTCCTACACTGTACGTTGTTTCTTCAATTCTAAATTCATTCAATATAAAACAACATTAACGACTGTATTACGTTAAGATTAAACGTATATGTTTTTCTCAGGAATTCCACAGAACGCATATGCCAATATATAATCCCCGCTTGGCAACTTCGCAACTAGGACGATGACAAATTGATTCCGTCGTTCGTTATTGTTGTGCGCATTTGAGATCTCGATAATATTTTGTTCTTTCTCTCCGGACGGACAGTGTTATCTGTATCATTTAATTCCAGTGTCCTATTGTCGAAAGTCGCCTTCTGCGCCAGTGTGTGTAAAGGTAGCGCTTTTGACGGGTCTCCGCGTTAATTGTTTTTGTATTACTTTTTATCAATTCCCTCCGAGCATTGTTCGGTAAGAATTAATTTTGCATTTACCTTCGTCGTATTTTAATTCATAAATGGAACGAGGAAAATTATTTGTCTATGTATTCTTTTTTCAAATTTTTAAATTGTAGCATTTCCAATTCCAAACATCTCATTGCACATGTTTAGATTTTTTTTTTGTGAAAACGTAATTCAATCTGATTCAATCAGTAAGCGATCCAATAAAATGAAATTCAATAATTCCAATGTTTACATGCAATTAAAGATTAATGGTTATCTTTTATATCCAATTGTATAAGTGGATTAAGATAGTACAATTATTAAAAGTCCATAAATATTGGTCTGTATTATTGCCTGCTTGTAATGATAAGTTATCAAATAATGTAAATAGATTGATAATATTATATAGGAAAGGAACGCGTTGCTTATTTTTTGCTTCTGAATGCCCTTGATTTCAATGACAACATCGTATTTGGTATAAACTTTTTTATATCTCTTTTTTCAATAATTGAATTACGATATCAAATTTTTTATAAGAAAATTGGTCATATTGTTAATAACTAAGAGTTTATGTTACATAGAGGTAAAAAGTAGGTGATTATTTGAGTCCTTTATTTCCAAGTTTATAACAATATTGGAGTAGATATAACTTGTTCCATTAATGTATTTAATAGATTTATACTGAAAAAAAGGAACAAATATAATGACAAAACATTAATAAAATGACAATGACATCTGTACCATTGTTAAAAAAATGCATTTTTAAAGTTTATGAGAATATAGGCTAAAATTAATATTCTATATATTCTGATTTTAATTTTATACATTAAATTTATTGGAATGTACAAAAAAATTTATTCATTAATAAATGCAATATCATACATATTAATGTAATCATACCAAAATTTTCAAATTGTCCAATTTTATTTTTGTAGTAATTCATTATTACTAAATGATTACTACATTATTGTAGTAATCAATTAGGTATTTATTTAATTAGAAATAAATGTGATTGTTGTAATTTTGTTTTCATTTTTGCCAGTAACATTGTTTAGTTTTAATCCTTATAAATAATTTCTATCTGCTCATAATAACCTTCGCTGGTGAAAATTATAACACTAGTATCAATTGAAAACTAATATTTGCACTAATTTCTTGTCGTGAAAGTTTAGTTTTATTTACTTTTTATCAAAATATTAATTATTGGAAAGTTATTGTCATTTAGAACATAACTATGATATAAATATACATTAATATAAATTGAAAATTGGGATATTTGCCCTGTCACTTATTCCGTGTAATATATAGAATTTTTATTCATTTTTAATTGGAAGATTAATCATTTTGATATTTATTTATGTCTTTTACAACTTTCTTGTTATTATTTAGTTATACAAACACACACACACACACATGTATATGTTAATTTTGAGATTAAGAGCCTCTTCCACCATCTTTTAAAGTGACATTTAGCTAAAAGTCATTTTTAAAATAAAATTCAAATTCCGTGTCTTCCTTTTAATGGGTTTTAGTCCCAATAATCAGTAAAGTGAGGAAGTGGAAGGCAAAATTAATTTTGAAAATGATTTTTTCAAAAGTTAATTCAAAAGGGGAGGGCAGAAAACACCCTTAATATTTAAAGTTATATATACAATATATTAAATTGCAGAATTGTCACATATAAATAATGTTCTCATATTATAAGCCACAGAGGTAGGTTTGCCACATTACATTTTATTATATAAACATTTTCTTTAGATTCAGCACAATGATCGCATACATGTTTGCCGTATTGCTGGCCGGGGCTGGAGTGTTCGGTGCCGATAACTGCTACAATGACGTCACTCTGGACTGCAGCCAGGCTTCCACTAGCCTAAGTAAGTGTATTCAAATATTTCCCATCCAATTCTCGATGTGAAAATCGAAAGTTTCTATGCATTATGAAATGAAAATCTACTTTTTTTTTCATTTTATTGCTGCTAATTGTTTACACTATTAAACCACATTAATACACAACAATAAAAATTTATTTTCATGCAGCCTGAATTGGCTTCTCACCATTAAACGCTCAGTCTTGATAACAATGCATAAATTTTAACAGTGCAGTGGTAATAAAGGCAGGCTGGTCTACTTATGAGCCAACTCCTTAATGGTTATTGACATGAACTCTGAATAATTACAATGAAATTAGTAATGTAAAAGTTAATAATATTGAAAAGAAAATCTTGTAAAGCTTTTCAAAATAATTCAATTAAAAAGATCATAAAATATGAACTTTTGAAAACAAACTAATTGAAAAAACTTAAAAATGTATGTAATTTTAAATAAATTCTATTAACATAAAATTATTTAATGAATAAATAAACTTCCGAAACTGCCTAGCTCATTTAGTACATCATCAAGTCAGATGGATTTCAATGAAAAAACAATTAAGACAGATGTATCAGAATATGGTTATAAAAGTTTATGGTTTTCCTTGAAGGTGTTGACATTATTGACACGACATTATTAAACGTAGTTATTTTGATCATAATACATGTCGTTTAATAGTTTTACCGAGCTGTAACGCCATCTTTGGTGGATACGGACATCATGGCAACTTGGCGACCGAGATGCAGGCCTATGCCAATCTACATCTGAAGAAGTCCTACGAGTACCTGCTGTCGTCGGCGTACTACGACAACTACCAGACGAACAGAGCCGGCTTCACCAAGTTGTTCAGGAAGTTAAGCGACCACACATGGGAGAAGACTATCGAATTGATTAAGCATATTAATTTGAGAGGTGAATTCATATCTCTGTAAACTAGTTTATTTTTAGTTATTGGTAATGTCTATGGTTAATAAAGAGTTCTTTTATGCTTCCATTTCTTAAAAGTAAAGTTTAATCTTTATGAAATCATTTATGCATTTCTATATATCATAGTTGGTTTTCAGAAACTATTAGTTGTAAAAACTTGAAATTTACCAATATATATAATTGTTATTTGTGATTTTTTTATATCTATTACAATTAAAATGGCATTGTTTTGAGAATATTTTGCTTTTTTTCTGTTTAAACTAATATTTAATGTTATATGATTTTTCCATGAAAAATTTTTTTTTATAAATTTAATGAAATTGATATATGATATCTTATAATTTTATGATTCAGGTGGTGTTATGGACTTCCAACGTCGCAGTGTTCTGGAAACACAGCCAGAGAACAACTACACAGTGGAACTGCATGAATTGGAGTCGCTGGCCAAGGCATTAGACAGCGAGAAGGAACTCGCCGAAAGGGCTTTCTTCATCCACCGTGAGGCTACAAGAAACAGCCAGCATCTGCATGATGCCGGTATACTCTGCACAATTAGTGGTCTTTACGTCTTTCCATTGTACCAGATTCTCTGTTGGATTTTGTGATCAAGACGTTTATATTGTCAATTTTTTCATCACTTGACTCTTGAGGCATGTCTTCATACTATCTTTTTAGTTCACATTAAATGGATTGGGACTGCTAACAACTATTATCACTGATTGATGTCAACACCAAGATAGATGGCTTAATATAGAAAGGCATGGAGCAGCCCGTTTAATTTGATTTACTAAATTCTCAAGGAATTTTAGAACACGTTACCTTCCAGTTGCAGAACAACGCTCATAACAATGCTCTAATAATTTGTATATAGTACCTACATTTGAGTTCCCTTAAACTTGCCTCTTGCTTGGATTTTAAGCACTCCATACTGGTTGGGAACTGCCAACGACCTTTAACACCAATTGTATGTTACTAATATCCAGGATTGACAGTCAATGTGCTTTCTAAGGGTGCAGTGAACGGTTTTAATTTGACTTGAGTTCAAACCTTATGGCTAATTAGCCTATTGCCATATTGGACCCTGGTATTTTTTGATTGATCCTTTAACCTACCACTGCTTGTCATACGATTTGAAACAAACACACTGTGAGAGCGAATGACTCAGAAGTGGACCGATTGACCGAACCTGTCACAACACAATATATATTCGCTTCATGCGACAGCTAGACTCCCTTTTGGCTGGAACATAAAATTCTGATATTGATTTATAATTTTTCTCATCTCAGATTGCTCAATACCTAGAAGAGGAATTCATTGAATACCAGTCGAAGAATGTCCGCGACCTGGCCGGTTACACGTCCGACCTGAAGAAGTTCGTGACCGATAATAATGGCCAGGATCTGTCATTGGCTCTGTACATCTTCGATGAATATTTGAAGAAAGTTGTTTAATTTTTGTTTTAGATTGTCAGCTCGAAATTGACACTTTAGAATAGATTAAACTTACATATTTCACTACCAACTATAGTACTCTATAATGTTTTTTTGATTTTAATACGAACAACGGAATTTAGCATTAAATTTCAAATAATGGTTCCAGAATCGATTTTATATAGGAACTCTTATATAAATAACAATATTATTAATCTTTGTTTATCATTAAATATATCAGAACTATTGTAATGAAAAAATAATTTAAAAAATTATAAATCAATATATAATGAGAGGAAATTGTTAAAATCTTGTTATTTTAAAGTTTTTCAATGTAGTCCGAATAGTTCATATTAAGACATAGGTGTACAAAGTTCCATGTTTTTTTTTGTCAGATTTATTTACAACGCAACGTACAAATTTGGCTGTCATTTAATTAGTAAGTCCTATCTTTTTTTATTAATCCGAAATGTAAATTTTTAGCTTGTAAGTAGTTATTTTCCAATAAATATAAACCACCCAGAATAGAGTTTCATTCGGTTTGTATTTTGATAAGTTGGCCTTCGTTTAAAAAAAAAAATCTCTATTTGCCTGTAGTTCCTGGCCACTTCGATCTGGCAAAGTTGCTGTGGATTATAAGAAAACAGCGATAGAAAAAGAACTTCACAAAGGCCCACATACCCAACCCATTGATATAAATGCAAAAATCTATAAAACAACATACGGTAATCTCCATGTTTGTTTCACAAGATTCAGCAGTTGGAATATGATTATATGATCTTTGAAGAGTTACACGAGTTTGATGTCTGTTCCGAAAATATTTGGACAATTTTCAATGAACAGTCAAATTTTGAATAATTCTACAGATATAATATCTTTGGCAGAAGTGTTGAAGATTTAGTCTGAAGTCTTTTTGACATTGATCTATAAAAAAAAAAGGAGATGCGCAGTCCCGCGTTCAAAAACGGCCCCGGCAAATGAGTGCTAAAACAGACAGTTTAGCACTCATTGCATTCGGTGTAGTTTCGTCGCACCTTCCGTTGAAACGTCGAAGGTTTTGTTAAATAATGCAAAAATAACACATAAAAAAATATATCCTTTTTCATAGTTTTTTAAGCAATATTTAGTTAATTTTTTTGTATGTATTATAATAAGTATTGGACGAGTATTTTGTATTTCTTCATTCAAAGTAGCATCAAAAGCAAAGATATAAACCGACTTATACATTTGAATTTGTATTATATTTGAGCCTGTCGCTGCCGTTGCACTAGCTGTATTTAGGTGCGTTAAAGAGGAATTATCCTAAAAATATGTTTTAAATGCTGTCTTAACGTATAGTACAACACACGAACCTCGCTCTGAATTGCCTGCGATTGATGTCATGCGCGGGCACAACGCTCCCCGACCCTTCCATCTCCCACGCGTTACTAACTTACGCCATTGCCACGCTTTCACAGCGGCAGTTTCGTGCGTTGTACTGTACGTATCCTGATGACAAATATACCTACAATATTAATTTACAGCCATGCTTCGTTAAGGCGTTTCGTGGGGCTCCTATTGATATTCTTCTCTATGGCCTCGATCGCGGAGTAAGAAAAGGCGGAGTACACGGTGACACGAAATCCGGAGTGCATTTGCAACGTCAATAACTTTGAGGCCGTCGGCGTGTGGCTCGCCTTAAGAGAAAAATGCCTATTATATGTTCAATACTAACATTAAATTAGAAAATGAAAATATTTTTATTCGCCCTATACATACTTTTGCGATTGGGCCACCCGAATTTATTCATGTACTGAATCGCAGGTTTTCTCACTTTTGAATAAAATAAGCTAAGACAGACGGACAAGCAAGACGAGCCGTTGGAAAGATCCCATAAATCCCATTCTTTCTTTCGGTGAGTGGAACCCTATTAATGCCAGTAACCTTCTTCTATGCCGTGTTAACAGCGACCGCATACAAAAATGAATTACAAACGATTATGCAGGTATGTTGAATTTCAAATAATTTCTAGTGGTCTTTGGTAAATTTTTTGAAGCATGAAGCAGTTTCTGATATTGTAAAAAAATATTACCATCAAAATTTACAGTAACAGGTTTTCATAGACAATAATTTTGGCTTTGTTAGGATTGTCTAATTTTTATTTTATGCAAGATTTGACAGACGACCATTTTATATTTTCTCAGATTCCTCAGAGTCATAATCTTCAGCTAAGCAGATTCTCATAAACATAATATTCGTTTTTGTTGGATTACTCATGTCGGAATTTCTATTTTACATGATATTTCACAACCTTTGTAGGCTTAGTTAAATCACTAACATCATAATATTTACTTTATACAGAATTTCACAACCTACAAAGATTGTGAAATACATTCATCCTTAAATAATCTTTAATTGGATTATTTCTATCCTAATTTGTCATTTACATCGGATTTCACAGACAAACCTCTTAGTTTTATTTGGATGACCTACATAATAATTTTTATTTTAAGAGATATCTCATTTTATTAATATATATATAATTAAATTTAAGTTCACATGGATGCAGGTCGAAAATGAAACATGTTAACACTTAATGGTTGTTCTATAATGGGAATTAAAGGCACAACACTGTGTATAAATCTTTACTATGATATCTGTATATACATTTTTACATATTTAAAATATATTTGAAAATTAAAATTATAAAGTTCACATTGCACAACCTAACATTAACATTTGTTTTCCACATCTTCAAATACTGAAAAATTATTCGATTAATAGATTACATCACGTTGAAGCAATTTACTAACTTAATATAAAATAGATGAGTAAACAAAATATAAAAAAAAGAAAATAAAAAAAAAACGACAAACAAAACAAAAAGAAACAACAATACTGAAAAAAATAATGTTTTGCAATAATACTTATTTGACCAATTATATACTTATTGTACAGGAATAAGTGACAGTTGAATACAATAAGAAAACCGCATAAATTAACTCGTTGATGGATATTGTATAAGCAATAATTTTTAGTTTTGTAAGACAGAAAAATAACAAAATATTTGCTACACCGCACTGAGGCAAGAATCATAAACCCTGTCTTTAATTTCTATTGTCTTTTCCATTTATTTATTGTTTTTGAGTATTTTTATATCACATTAGCGTTAGTCAACCGGTGTCGCAAAGCGTTATGGCTTGTAAAAGTCAATCAAATAAATAGCCTCCAACCATCTACAAACGATGAACAAAGTCCCATACAAACAAGGACAAAATTATTTTCATTGTGTATATATATGTATGTATATATTCATATAGAAATATCTGTTTTATTGAACAGTGTAAATCATATAACTGTCTCAGTTCGAAGCGATGTGTACTCGTGCCCTGCATATTGAAAGATTAAATACTTCCTTCACTGTTTGACAACTGACGATTCTATTTTGCTGCAGCAAAAGTCTTTCTTTATTACACCGAAGATCAATCATATGTTCCGCTTCAGCTCAATTTCAATAGTCTGTTGATGTGATGATGAAGTTTGAAATGGAATACTGAATATTATATCTAAATAAGTTTAGCTGACAATACAAGTAATAATCAGTTTGAAGTTCTCGGCCCTCATCCTGCACACTCTCGAATGTTATTTCAATATGGAGTCACACTGAAACATGCCATAAAAAACAATCTACTTATCAAAATGAGATGAACGCATATACATTCAATAAATTATTTTTGATATCTCCGAAACTTTATGAACACTTGGCAGTGATAACACCAAATCTTTAGCTTTATGACAATACAACTAAAGAACTTGTAAGGGCATGATGTCTTATCAAATCAAGAATACCTTTATAATGTAGGTGATGAAATTACAATTGAAATACCCCTCACTATTGTATTGTATTAATATTACCACCCATTTCAAATGCCGATTCACCCCGAGAAGAATGGGCAAGAAACCCAGAGGTTTGCTGTTTTTTGCTCAGACAGATTACATAACAAAACTAGTACATTTGGAAATTACATCAAATGACCCAATAGCAGAGTACTTCAATCCCAGGGGTTGTAACTGTTAGCCTAGACATTTTAATTACAATATAGGTAGTGCAAAAGGATACTCATTAGGTGTTAGTTCGACATAGGGATTATGTAAAATCTTTTTCTTATAAAAATGATAAAATTCAATAAAGACGACATTCTTAGACAGTGCGTCCTCATACAAGGATTTGTGAAATCCATTCTCCGATTCAATCAGATTTTCGGTCTTCTAGAAGTCTTATTCTCGTGTACTTTAAAATACCTCTTTCATACAAATTTCTGTTTGAACACATTACAAGTATTACAAATCTATTAGAATTATTATGTTTTGTACATTCTCTATTCCCGAGTATTTGACAGTTCGCGTGTTTATTGCACACTGGCAGTGATAGTGAACATTCTGATAGTTACTAACTTCACACAGGTAGTGTTGCTATGAAGGAACTTACATGGTACGACGTGACAAACACGATTTTTGATTGCAACATTTCTTCATCATATCACTAATTTTTATTATACGTCGCGGACTAGCTATGAGCGAGAGTTCTGGGCGTGTTCAGTTTATATTAAAAAATCAACTAATTTTCTGTAAATCGATTTTGATGAAATAAAATCTTTAAGTTGTCTCAAGCTACACCCAATTTAACTGTAAAAACTGTATGAAAATTCCTTCTCATAAAATTATACGTAAGCTCATAAACATTGGATGTTACCAGTATAAACAATGACAAAAAATAATGTCTATCTAAAAAACCACAAATCACAACTGATGGATTCTGATCTGTCAAATGTTTAATGTAACCTTGTCAGTTTCAAGCGCTTAAAATTACACTCTTTGACACGCCACTGATTCGATTGACCTTGGACTCTCTGTTTCCGTGATCAGGACTGGACATTGGCCTACCCTATTGATGACCCATCAATAGCACACAATCGTTCTACAGACTTTTCCTGTCAATCTGCAATCAACCATTTTTTCTAGATGGCAGAACCATCTTCGACGTATCATTTCCCACTCTAGCCACTATATGGCGACGTCGTATTCGAGCTGTATGGTATCGGGTACGATCATGGATATGGACGAATTGACTAATAATTTTTTAACCGAGTCAAATTTAAGCCGCTCGCTCTGTGACTAGGGGAGCACCCTAAGCCGTAGGTTGCGGACATCATTGGATCATATTGATGATAATGACGGTCAGCGGCCCCCGACCGGCATTGCGCGTGCAAGTTTTAGATCCGAACGGTTAAATCTGAAAAATACGCGAGAAGTTGGTAATAGTACTAGTAGGCCGATACAATCTGACACAACAATACTGCGATTTCTTTGAAAACCATACGGTCATCTAACACCACTATTCGCACAGCCATTTTTAAAAGATTCCAATACATCACGCGGGAATCCTACATCCTCTGTCTCGGTTTGAAATCCGTGCTTCTTCTGACAGTATGAACCTTTATTTCTTTATTGCGTGGGAACGAGAATTTTATTATGCATAGCTAGTTACAATTGTCCAAAAATATCTATAGCTCTCATGACAGCGCGCAAGGCCCCGTTCACTTAATTTCAACATTCATACTCGTTCCAATAGTTTGTCCGTGATTGCCATCGTCGGTCGTAAATAAACAACTCAGGAATATGGACTTTTTTACTACTTCAACCTAAGCTCAACTTAGTATGAGAACACCTTCAGGCACACTTTGTTTCTATCGAACACCATGACTTTCATTTTACTTATTTTTATTTTAATTCTTTGATGGAATCATTCAATTTAATAACCATTTGCTGCAATTCGTAATATATTTTTAACATAAAACTTGGTCATTTTCATTTCTAATTATAAACGCTCATAGGATTTGAATTTGTAAATTTATAAATTTCAGTTGCTGTCATTTTTTCTTTCATACACAACATCGTCATTTTTCTTTTGATCTGTAATTTTTTCAATATGCCTTATTTTGGAACAGTTATAACAAAATTCAAAGAGATAAGAATTTGAAAATAATGATAAACTATGACTTCTTTCCCACACTTTTTTTGTCATGCGCAGATAAAAAAAAATGCTATATGCATGTATCATATTGTGATACCATATGATTCTTTTTTCTTTCTGTATAGAAGCGATAATAGTAGTATAAATATTATATATTAAAAGTGTCTTTCCCTACAAGAACTTAGCCAACCTAATCTCTAATTTGATCGGCTCATCCGTCTTCCTTTCGTGCACTTTCAAATGCCCCTTGAGAGTGCATTTCTGCGTGAACGCCTTACCGCACACGGTGCATACGAACCTCTTGTCGTTATTATGTATCCTCATATGCTCTTTTAGGGTCTTCAATCTCTGGTAGGCCTTATTGCACACCTGACAGGTGTGTATTCTCTCGCCGTCGTGTTTGATCATGTGCATTTTCAACGCGTTGCTGGTGTAGAACGCCTGATCGCACTTGTCGCATTTATGGTTCCGCTCGTTCAGATGATCCCTCCTCACGTGGCTGGATAGGTGGCCGGGTGTTATGTAACTCTGAGTGCAGGCCTTGCATTTGTACCTCTTCAGTTCCTCGTTGTGCACTTCGGCCAAGTGTTTCTGACGAGCGTAAAAAGAGGACAGCGATATGTTACACCTTTTGCATGCATATCTTATACCCGACTTATGCTCCTTGGACACGTGGTTCTCTCTCTTCGTCGCCTTGTCGAACACCATATCGCAGTATTTGCATGGAAACTCGCCTATCTCATGGGTCCTCATGTGACCTTTTAATCTTAATTTCGATGCGAAAGCTTTCCCGCACAGCTCGCACACGTAGTTGGGATAGTGTATGTTCATGTGAACGTTGAGGCTCATGTAGTTCAGGAAATGCTTCTCGCATATAGGACAGTCGACTTGGTTCTTGTCCAGCTTGAAAGGCAGCTGCTGCTCCTTGAAAGTCCTCAAGTTGCAGCCTCTTATGTGGCTCTCCAGGCCGTCGTAATCCTGCACCTCGCCTTTGCACAGTTTGCATCTGAACTTCGCATCGACTATGTCGAAGATACTCCTGTTCGATAGGTACATTTTCCTAAAAGCCGAACTCACGCTCTTGGACTTGTGCTGCATCACATGGTTTTTGGTTTCGTTAAGGCTTTTGAACCTCTGCGAACATATCGTGCAGGCGAAGACGGTCTTCGTCATTTTGAAAGGGAACAACCCGTTGTTCAGCAGCTTTTCTATTTCACACCTGTCCGGATACAGCGGCTTGATCATCTGGTTCTCCTTTCTCCTCCTGTGGTCGCCTCTCTCGTTCTCCGCCGAGTTGCAGTCGGGCCTCTCCCTCTTCATGTATTCAGCTATACCTACACAAATGAATAATTTTAGCATTCAGTTATGAAATACATGATAATATTTTTTTGTAAGTGACTACAGAATGTGTACAATTAGGTGTTCTTAAGTCGTATCTTAAAACAAACGTATATAATTTATGGATATACAGATTGGTCTGACTGTTTGACGCATGCGTGGGAATGTAAGAAACCCTTTCATTTCATAGATCAATATTAATGGAAAAACTATTGTCATAAGACAAACTTAATGCTATCGTGTGAAATAAAGTTAAGTTCAAAACAAATTGTTTTATTCACTCAACAACCCTAAATACAGTAAGTAAAATATGTTAGCGGGGGTCAGCGGTTGGGACGAAGCAACACGTTTGTAAGTACTGTGATGTCAACGCTTAGTATTTAGGGTTGCATAAAACACGTTTTCTAACAAATTTATAAAAAAACGATTTTTTTAAGAAACGTTTATTATACAACCACAATTTCTTTGGCAATATTGATCTACAAAATAAATAACTTTTATACAATCGATATATGTATACATACTTATATATTAAACACTTAAATATGTACTACATAGAATGTCAATTTCAAAAACGTCAATATCGTAAACGTAACACTTATAATAAAATACTTAAACTCCTTGGAAAGTCAACTACCTTTGGACGCGAGCGTGCTTGGCGCTTAGCTAGCGAGGCGCGGCTTCACGAAAGAGTGCCAGCGCCAGACTGACCGTACTTCGTGCACGCTAACTAGCTGGGCGCGATGTAACACACGACATTCAGCTAGGTCGCAAGGTTGGAACATAGTGAATTTTTAGAACACTTTCTAAGCTATTTTTCTCAGAAATGACTACTTCAATGACATGGTTTCTTTGGCAAAGATGTTCTAAAAAAGAAGGAAATTATGAATATTTAAGGATAGATGCATGATCGATTCCATACGGCATATAGATATTGTATTTAAATGTTGTTCAGATGCGTTATTTTATGGATCTTAAAATCCAAATCGATAAAAGTTTTTATGTAATCTTTTCATTATTACCGTGTAATAAAAGGACAATGGGACATCTATGGAAGTGGTACACATTCTATTAGGACAACGCGTGATGCCCAAATCGTATGGACTTACCGATTGATATACTAAAATAGTCATACTAAAGCCGATTTAATTTCAATACGAAGCCCTCTAAGTATATAGTAACTGCCTCTAACAGCCTTCACCTGGCCTAATGTCTATAGTATACTATACATACTATAATACATCATACGCCGTTAACATGTAGGTAAAAAGAATTCGATAAATAATCAGTAGGCGTAATGGGTTTATACCGTCCATGTTGCTTCCATGATACTTAGGGATCCGGTTTCATGGCAAGAGATGACTTACCTCAATCGAATCGGCTACGGAACTCATTTTAAAAATCAATTGGTAGAGAACTAATAAATGACATATACAAATTAGTAACTTAAAATGAGCCGGATGTGAAGAAACGAGTGTTATGAGTAATGAGGAATTAAAAGTAAATGAATGATAGTATGTTACACCGATCGATGGATATCAATCGGTAACGAACATTGTCGGTCAACCGGAAGCGTGGCTATTACCCGAAGGAGTGTACAAGGTTTATTTCTATAGTATGTATCATGCTGTTTCTCAGAAACTACCGATTTAATGACTGCAGATTTTTTGGCGGAGTCGGTCTAAAATACTATGAAATTATGCCTATTTGTGAAAAGACGATTGATACATTTTTGAAATATTCATTTACCTTGTGTCTAGTTTTAGGTTTAAATTATTTAACGACAATTAAAATACATTTATTAGGATGTCAATTAGATTGTCGAATACATCAATGTCACTAAGAAATGCGAAATCTGCGCACGCAGCGCAGACCCGCCCACAGCAGAGCTCGTCCACTTCATTGATTGATTGATTGATTCATTGCATTAAATTGAGAATTTAAAAAAAATAAACAAGTCTCGCATGAGTCATAGATATGTTCAGTTAAAACTGTGTGCGTGTGTCAACTCCAACGTACAACTGGAATTTATGCCTTAAGTACGATTGTATTTGATTATACAATAGACAGAGGGCAAATAAATACATCTCTTATAATATTTAAGTTTTTGTCTTAATCTGTATTCTCGCTGATACTCAGCTCTACATTTTTTCGCTTACCTTCTAAAATATTATGTGATGCTTTCAGTTTTTTTTTGTCCGAGTCTGTATTCTCGCTGTCGCTTAGCTGAAGTAACCGTAACGCTTTTAATTTAACGCTTGTATTAATTTTACTTCTCATAAAATTTTCAAACCGTGGACCATATATAAAAATCGATTTGTAAGTCCTAAAATCTAATAAAATGCTGTTACAAACTTGTGAATATCGTACGCCTACATAAAAATCTCTGCAATTATAATTAACTCTTATCAAATAAATAGGTGGTGTCCAATTACAATATTACATACCATTATCTAATATTACATTTTTGGTTAATATAATATTATAAACTATTGAATACATTTCTATAAAGTTAAATGAAAAACAAAGTCTAGAAGCGGTGGGATTCGAACCGGAGTCTCAGAAGAGACTGGTGTCTTAAACCAGGGTCTGAGGGCAAATACGTCTGTTCGATTCGGTATGCCGGGACGGCATAAACCGAATATGTGTGGAGATAGATAGTCCAAACCATCGGCGTTTTGCCATATGGCTAACTGGAACGCTATACACAGAAATTCGGCTCGTGTTATTCGGCTTCCGCATTCGGCTCATGAGAATGAAAGAACCATCTAGTTATACTCAAATTGTGGATCGGTGGAGACGTACTGTTGTGTGCAGCTTTCTTAATAACGTAAATTTGGAGATGTATAGATCTCGATAAATCGAATGGTTTTTTCTTCAGACGATATCAAAGTGACGTCTATTTTTCGAGACGATCCAGCGTCTTCGTTTCGCCGAACCGAATGCAACCTGAACCACGGCGACAAAGAAAGAACAATGCCGAACCGAAAATGCCGACCCGAATAGATGTACAGCCGCCCTGAGACCGCTCGGCCACGCATGCGTTGAACTCAGTGTTAAGAAATAGTAGAAGAGGTCAGATAAGGTCAAGAAATAACCGTTTTGAGTCAACGGTGGTAGTGATTTCACTCATTGATTGTCAAAATTTTCATACCGGGCGTTTAATATGAAAACCTATTCTTAGAGTTAACTCCATAAAAGGAAAACAATTACGATTTTATCACTACGTTTTCAATTAAAACCTAAGACGCGGCTGCGAACTACGACCTTATTTATTTTTTTTGGGAATAATGACGCGGTTACGGAACCCGATCTCGCAGCTCTACGTATTTCTGATACAAGGAGTTCAGTCAATGAACGTATTCAGTTCTAGGGCCGGTCTCGCGCAGACGCGCCAGGAACACTGGCGACCGGAGGCTGTTAATGAGTGCAGGTAAAAAAATGCAATTAAAAAAATTTATACTACTAATAACAACAATGTCAGCTATATGCACAAGATTGTGCATTTTAAATGTGAAATTCAAGAGGAATACTAAATACAATGTGGATTTGATAGCTTGTGATTTTTTCCTTTGTCCAAAAGTTGAGAATAAAGCGATAAACATACAATTTAGAACACTGGCAACTGTATTCGGTGTTATCAATGATAGATCCCTAATGATAACAGCTCTCTTCTGCCAATAAATAACAAAATAGGAATTTATTATTTACATCTGAAATAAGAACATGTCTGTTTACAAGGTCTTTGAATTTAGAATGGTCGTTTGTCTTTGAAGTTTCTGTTTATAATTATACATTATGATTATAAATAAAATAATTTAAAATAGTTTCTATTTATAAATAAAAGATATGTTTACAACTAAACACCAATGGCATGTTTATGACTGTTTACAACTGAAGCTGACAAGCCGAGTGTCTGAGTAGCTGTAGCTAATAGTAGAGGCTTTACTACTACTTCTTGAGTAGTAGTAGAGTAGCTGTAAGTATATATTTTGCAATTCAGGTGTTACTAGTCAGTTATTCATTTAGCGAATCAAGTATTAATAAATTAAGCATTGTATTGGTCCCATAGTAGGTTTCGCTAGCAGTAATTTGTGTAAAAAGTAAAATATACACCTTGTATTTTAATGTTTATTTTTTTATATCAATTTCAAATGTGATGAATGTAAAATTTAATTTACTTTTTTAATTAAATATTTGCTAGTTAAATCTGGACTCTGAAAATTCTGTGGTGCAGTCTTATGAGCTCTTTGTCATGGTAATTAGTAGCCTGTTACTGGTGCCAGTGAAAGATGGTGGAACTACTATGTTTTCTCCGGTTTCTTCATCATCAAGAAATTTATTTTCTCATTGCGTCTGTAAAATATTTATATTTCCTATGATCAAACAAAGCAGTGGAAAGTTTCGAAGTTCTTATTTTTTTTCATCTCATTTCAACTCATGTATGCCGAGTTACACCAGCCGATGTAAATAGTGTCTTTAGTAAATCACTCTTGTATTGTACGTACCGTGAACACATTTATTACCTTATTACTACATGCTGAGATTGATTGACTCTCAGATTAAGATTTGACTATCTTCCCACTGTTATGCCATTTTAATATTACAAGTACAGAATTTTATTTTAGGCACTTTCCTGATGCACCATTTTTTTTCTCTTTCATGAAGTCTTGTTTCGTAAGATAGAATTGTGTTGATATTTTTCAGGATAAGCAAGATTTTGCTATCATCAGAAAATTCCTCCAGACACACAATATCTTCTCTTTGTTTAATTAAAGTTGATGCTGTCTTTAGAATATTGATGCAATGCTATTTGTAAAAACCACGATTTATAAGATTCAAATACATTCTGTGAATCAAAATTGTTATGTGCAAATGATTCCAGATAATTTTAAGAAGAAACAAAATTCGATAGGCTACCGACTATTTGAGTTTATTATATTGCTGTGACAAATTCAGTGTTTCTGCCAAAACTTATTTTCGAAGTGCACATAAAAATATTACTTCCGGCCATTGAAGAGTCAATGATTTGTTGCCGTTACAATCTCCATATGTTAAGATCTTCTTAGCAAACAAATTTTGATGACGTTTTAACAAATGCATGGAATAACAAGTATGACTTATTAACGATAATAACACATTTCTCTTGTTTTCTCTTCTGCTATAAGAGTTTCATCTTCATTTTTTCTGCGCATTAATAAATCTTCTTTTTTCGAGTTGTGTTGCACTTTTTACGCTAAGGTCAATATCATATTTGTCTTCCATAACCTGAAATGAGATAGACATATTAGGTCAAGTGATCCGGTTCGTTCTGCAGTATACATCCTAAATCAAGTCTATGAATTCATCATCTCTAATAATCCAGCATTGGATATATCATGTCATAACTATGAAGTTTGAACATTGCATGTAGTCACTCGCATATGAGAATTTTAAGAAGCTGTCAATCATAAAATTTGTGTATTAAACAGGATTTAAAAAAAACATTAAAAATTTGTTGATAACAGTTTGCAGCATAAAATGTAAATGTTTAAGTATTTATACTTAGATTGCTACAGAGATGTCTATCTACATTAATGAAACTCCATCAAGCTATAGATCTATACAGAGCACAGTCCACAGACACTATTTAATTAAAAAATTAATGTAAATAAGTTATTATGACTTAAAAAGATCTTGAAAATGCTGAAAGTTGTATTAATTTACTCACACAGTAATAGAATTTTTGTCTTGAACCGAGCGAGATCGTGGGTTTAATTCGAAGGACTCGCGTTTTGCGAAGTAGATACCGAAATAACATCGGAATGTATCAGTTGATCTTCATGGATTTAGTTGTGGAAATTTTAGAAGTGGTGAAAGAACATTTTGATACAGAAGCGGAATCCGACTGCGTAGTGTTGTGTAATTCAACATCTTACATAATTTGTAAGAGGTACAATTTTCAAGTCTTCATCACCATCATACAGGTCGTCTTCCGAGCTCTTGTAATTTTCTTCTTTCACGCAAGCATCATCGGTGTTGTCGCCTTCCCCTAGCTGTTCTTCTTTACAATCGTTTTCTTCTTTAACTTTCCTGACAGTCTCTTCTAAGGTTTGCAAAGCAGACTCCACTTGTTCTCTGAATTTCATAACATTGCGCAGTTTGTTGCAACAATTGTCGCAGATTAAGCGTTTCGTTTCACCCAAACGGTTGTCTGAAATATCTATTGAAAAACTCTTCGCCAACATATCAGCGTAGATTTCTATCGTGCCGTTAAAATTATATTCCGAGAACATACTCTTAGCATACCCTACTCGAAGACACAAATTGCATAATCCTTCCAGAGGTAGAGGTTCTACTGTGATGTGAGATTCCATTTTTGATGCAAACCTATAAGATACAATTAGATAATATGCGTTTATTAAACATATTTTTCAAAAACCAGTTTTACAGAAATACCAAACCAATTGTGATGACAGTAGAACTTTTAAATTGGTGTCTTGGATACTAAATGTAATATGACATTGTAAATTGAGACATGTCAGGACGTGATTATACTAACAATTTATATGTACGATTTTTTTTTGGACGGATTTATCGGTTGTGTGTTCAAAATTATTATACATTTTCTCTTTTTTATCCTACATCAGCGGCAGTTGTATTTTCTATTCGAAATTGTAGATTGCGTTTGCGCAATTACGTGCGAGTATGTGGATGGTGATATTGATCGATAATTTAATTCATCAAATTCGCTGTGGGTGAACTTGTCCACGCGCATGTTATTTTTTTTGTATTATTGTAAAAGAACATCATACATTCGTAGAAACAAACCGTAATTAAAAATCTCAGTATAACAGATATTTTTTCATGATGACTGATTCTATCATTACGGTCTCCTTTTCTTTTTCTTTAACAAATTGACTAAAAACAGTGACATTTCAGTGTCTTTTCTGATTCACTCCTAAATACTCATCACACAAAAACTCCTCAGTGTTTTTTGTGTGATGTCATGAAATACTGAAATCACATCTTTCTAAATAGTTGACCATAACTAGTTTTTCAAAAAATATAGGTGCAAGCTCATTACAGTTTTGCGTTACAATTTTATAACATAAACTGTGTTTGCGTAGACTACAAAAGTATTAAGTCTTTTTGTAAAGAAGCAATACCTGTTGATCGCTGGGTGTTATTTAAAATACTAAAATTCTTATTGTAGGTTATCCTTAGTCGATTAGACTTATAGTTTCGAAGATCTCGTGATGAGTCAGTCAGTCAGTCAGTGGTATTTCGCTAATACATACATATATATATATATATATATAAATTTAATATAAGTTATGAATTTAAATATAAATTCATAACTTTATGAATTTTGTAGCGAAGTATAGACAAGTGATATTTCTTGGGTTATGTAGATTTGTTCTAGATCCTACTTTTAACTATGTTTTTCGAGAATATACATACTGATATTATATACTAGTTGGCCCGGCAATACTTGTTCTGCCTTTTTTTCGGCAATTTAATTAACAATATTTATAATACACACAGCTCCACTCCGCAACATGGACATTGAACAAATTCTTTACCTTTTGTATCGATCAATGTCAATCTCAATCCCGTCTCGCTTTCGATTCTGATCTCGTCCCTACACTCGTTTCGACTCCAGTTCCGGTCTCGCTCCAGCATTTGATTCTGATGCAGGTCCCGTGCTCGATTCTACTTCTCGTCCCCTTTGGAATTCCGGTTCCGCCACTAATCACAGTTCAGTTTGGATGGAGGTGGGGACATATGCTAGTACCAAAATAAAGCATAAACTGTATTAATCGGGGATACTGTAGGTTTCTATACGTTAGAGAATTGTTAAAATCGTATAACGAATATAAATTCATGGATGGAACTGGGAGTAAATGTTGGTAACCTAGCTTATTCAAGAATAGTATAGTATGTAATAAAAATAAAGTAGGTCAATCTGAAAATCCTTAAAAAAATTAAAATTGAGCAAACTAGCAAGTTGTTTTTATAAATTGTTTTTTAAAATAGTGTTCGTTGAGATCGAAACGTTGCTCCATTCGATGGAACCATTGAGGGAAACACATTGCTTACTCGTACTTAGGGGGTTTCTTCGACGGCCTTTTCATGTGCAACGAAGCAGAGGCTGCTTTCTCGGCGTCCGTATACCATTTTCCTCGAAGTTTTTCTCTTATTTTAGGAAATAAATAAAAATCGTATGGTGCGAGGTCGGGACTATAAGGTGGTGAGCCAGTATTTCTATACCTAACCGCAAATTGTCAATTGTTTGTATAGCTGTATGCGATTAGGCGTTGTCATAATGAAGGAGAATCCTACTGTGAGGTCGTTGTCCTCGAACCTTTACGTACTTACATGTTCACATAAAAAAAAAAATAATTAACATAAAACTAATCAAATGTATTTTATTACTTCCATTTTGCTTTCTGTATATTAGTAACTAACTTTTGGCTGTGGCTTCATTCGCATAGATATAAAATGAATTCCTTCGTTTCTTATGTCGATCTATATCAATCGATCTATTATGATCCCAATATAGATCCAACTCTCGATTTCGATTTCGGCTCTGCTTTTCATTCTGATCCTCATTACTGACATATAGATTCATAGTTTGTCTATTCTGAGAACTTCTTTCCATAGTGATATTAGAGAGCGGTGTGGTTTGAAAAAAGACGTAAGGACTAAAGCAAAAAGAGGTATATTGCGGTGGTTTTGCCATCTGGAGAGGACGAATGAAAGTAGACTGATAAACAAATCTACACAGCGAATGTGTGATGGAAAGGTCAGCAAGGGTCGCCCTGGACAAATCTATATAGACCATATTAGAGACATATTAAAAAAAGAGCCAAATTTTAAGCAACTAAAGCCGACGAGCTTGCACGAAGAGATTGATGGATGTCAGTAAGATAAGAGAGATGTTCAAAGATCGTACCATGTGTATATCTATATAGTCTCTGCTTACCCTTCTGGGAAATAGGTGTGATGAGCTTATATTATTATTAACTCTAAATATTTTTGGGATTAAAAGCAACATATGCATAGTCTAATAAATTCCTCTACCTTCCACTGAAAGTCTCAATATTAGCGGTTCAGCAGATCTGAAGATTACTACGGACAAACAGATAGACACAATTTTTGATATCTGAGTACCTACGGGTAACGTATATATAACCATATGGACTTAAAAAATGCAATCATTTTATTATACTGCAAATAATTATGCTATCGGGTTGTAGTTTTTAGTCGTTTTCGTAGAAGTAGAAAGGTATATCTACAGTTTTTTGACATTAACATATTACTATTATTAATAGCTGACAATTCAAGTCGATTCTGCGGTCATGAATAGAATTAAAAAAATTGTGCATGCAGCACCGTGCACATGATAGAAGTGAAACTTTTTAAATAATAACCGTTTTCAAATAAATTGAAATAAATACGGGACAAAAATGTATAAAGGAAAACGTAGATAATCATAAAAGACAATGATAAATATTAATTAGGCAAGGCGTGATACTTCAGTTATTCACATATAGCGTCTGACGCGTACATCTACAACGCGCGCATGCGCGACAAATCTTATTCTGTCGCTTGGTATCGTTATATATACATCACTATCTTTTGCACCACTCCTGTGGCGTCGAAATTTACAGCTCTCTTTCTCATTCTCTCTAGGTTATATCTTTCCTCTCTCTTGTGCAACGAAATGTGCCCACACGTAACGCAACCTTGGAATTTCACACACAGTTCTCGCCCAATCATTGAATATTGTCAAATTGCCGCTTAAGAAGTTTCATTTTGAAAACAAACTGAACGGACCCGATTTCAATGTGTTTGCTATTGGACATTGAAGGGCTACGCCTAATCTCTACTCCATTGTTAGAACCTTTCCAAAGTTATCGAAACGTACCACGTCAACGCAAACGCGATGTGTTATGGCCATTAGCAGCCGGTGAAATATTTTAGCACAGTCTATGTATCGAACCTATTGTTAGACACTCACTGGCATGCGTCAACGGTTGGGGCTCATTTTCAAAAGAATCAATGGAAAATGGACCGATACCTGTATAGAGCAGGCGGTTTAGTGCGTGATCGGCATCGAGATAGCAATCAGAAAGGGTAACAGGATTGGGAACGCCACTGGAAATGATACTGTGGGCAACGTTCAAAATGAAGATTGAATATAATTCATCGTGTGTTCATGTGTGTGCAGTCGCAGGAAATCTAATTAAATGAGGAACAAACAGGATGGAAAGCTACTGGATTAATAAAAAATATGCATTGACGATATTTAAAAGTTATTAAACACTAAAACAAAACTAAAATGTACAAAAAAGTCTCATTAATTTAATTCTCTTGAACAAAACTTTTCACATTCCTATTCGAGCTATTTTCAATAATGATTTCGATTGTTTTATAGTTATTATTTAAGAAAACACCTAATTAATAAATTGACTTTTCTTGGTTTCCGAGAGTTGCGTACTGTTTCTTAAATAGTTTTTAATTTTTTGATTCATTACTTTGTATCTTAATTTTTGTTACTTTAGATGTTTTGCAAGGACTTATATTGGCTGCATTAGTTTCTGATGCTTCACGGTTCTGAATCGGTTTACGATTTTCGGATCCTTTCAGTTTGTTTGACGGTACCGTTCTAAAATTCCTTTTAATCATCAGTTCGTCCGGAATCGGTATGTGACCCACAGAATCAACTCCTGGTCCCGGTTTGAGCTTCATACGGAAATCCATTTTCTTGTGCATCGATTCTTCTGGACGGTATACCGGATTGTGGTTGTAGAAATGTTCGTCTCTAAATTCAGATACGACAAATTGTAATTAAAAAGAAAATCATACAAGTCAAGTGCGATTCGTTCTCGCATGATCAGAATTCGGTACTACATTATTTCATATTTTTGATATAACTTTTATTATTCGATAAAACATTCTCATTTAAACTAGTCATTTTAGACAATTAAATTCGTTCGATTGATATTTAACACAATGATTTTGAACAATTATTTCAATTTTCAACTAATTTCAGAACATTTGATTCGAAAACTCAACATTTTAACTTTAAGAGCAATGAGTTTTAAAAATTTAAGTACATTTGTTTATAAGACAATACCACCCATTAATGGTCAAGGAAATCACCGTGAGAAAAACCACACTTCGAGGGTTAACACCATAACTTGTGGATTTGGTCTACAGACCAAATCCGCAAAATATGGATGCGTGCGTGCAAAGCATGCCATCTCTGGTCACCTCATATTGGGTATAACGTCGTTAGGTCAGGGCTTCCCAAACTGTGCGTCGCGACGCCCCGGGGCGTCACAACATTGTCCCAGGGGCGTCGCATGTCGATGCGACCGAGTCGAGTGAGCCACAGGGTACTTTAGGGAGTGTCGTGCGCATTCTGACAAACATCCCTAGGCTGGTACTAAAATTAGTAAATATTTTTGAGGGCTGAGTTGAGAGGCGTCTTAAAAAAATAGCAGTCTCAAAGGCGTCACAGTGAAAATAAGTTTGGGAAACCCTGCGTTAGGTTATAAAAATGAAAACTTATTTTTATTCGCGTTACAGTGCTATTGGCCTTTTTTAAAATTGTGTCAATCTATATACATATAGAACGCTAAACACGGGAGAAAGCAGCGACATACTGAGCGAGACCATAGACAAAAGTTACAATTTGAAACAAAATCACACAAATCTAGTATCGATGTCGGTAAGTTTTCAACATATACACCTGGCCGTTTTAGGCTACGCAGCGACCTTTGGGTGCACAGAGGCTGGGGCATCCAGTGGGATCGTGACACTCCGTGGGCTGGGTCTTTTATTGTGGTCGTATTAGAGCCAGTCCTGAATGAACCTTTTATGTCTGGACTCTACCCTCCTCTTCGTGACTCCAAGGCTGGATTCGCCCTTGCCTCGGGCACATAGAGATTCAGCCTTTGCGTACACAGAATCCGGGACCACATAAGAAAGCTAAATAATACGCGAATGAAAATGGAATATAATTTTACGTGCAAATTTACGCTGCATTTTCATTCCCCTGATACACAACAACATATAAGTGGAACAAACCTGCGATCTGGTAAAAATATCGGTCTCTTGTCTCTGCCCTTCCATTCGTCCCTGTATCGATTCCATCGACGTTTCAAGAGGTCGGAGTTTCGCAACGAGTAACGGCGAAGGTTTTTATATTCCATTATTACTTTAGAATATTCTGGTATCACTCTATAATCGTTGGCTATTCTCGTCGCAAGCTCTGCGTAAGCGTCAATATGATTAATCAAAATATTAAAAAAATATGTTTATAAATAGCACTTAAATATTTGAACTGCTTATCGTACCTACGCGGTTTCGCCCGTGCGTTGATGGTGTATCTAGCAAGTGTCAGTTTCAATCGCTATATGTATTTTAAATGTAATAATATATATAGGACATAAAATTTAAGAACTTTGTTCCTATAAACAGGTGCCGAACTAGAATTTATGTTTTGAGCGTGTCATAGATTGTAGTTTCTCGAGTAATCAATATATTGCATCTAACGAGAAATTTGTTCTGGTATGTCGCAACAAGTAGGAAGATGCTCGGCATGGAAGAAGATTGGAGATGTCAGCTAACCCTTCCGATACGTCAGCACGTGGCATGGTGTTTTACCCACCCTCTCTGGCAAGGTCTTAAATGAAAGAATCTCGGCTGAAGGAGGAGTAGCATTTCAACGGTCGGCAGAAGCACTAGGCGCCGAACGTAACCCTAATGCATCACCGAAATTTAGTCCCTTTAGTATTGCGATTCATAAATTTCATGAAATATATAATACGTGTAATTCTGATCATTTTAAGTCATGTACAACCCACTGTAATGTTGCGACTAGAAGATCACTTGAGGAACATGTTTCATTCCCAAACTCATGAATTTTCAAATGCAGCAATCGAGATTAGTGACGCAAATTGACTATTCTATATACAAGCTAATGCTTTGTCTACTATCTTTCTAAAAATTCAACTTTCATATGTCTGTGGCCGCAAAACTCGGAAAGTAGCCTTCGATTAATTTCAAATTTTGACACAACGTTGCATTTGATTTCGCTCGTTTTTAGATACTCACTATAGCATTAGTCCCCGACTTCATTCGCTTATATGTGCTATTGGACCGAAATATTAGGTACACCTATTCTAAAAATTCTTTTATTTATATAAAAAAAATAACGAGTGTGCTTTACACTACACGACTGAAGTAAAACTTCTTTAGCTCCATTTTATGTATGTATATTTATGTACACATGTATAATATATACACGTATATACAGATGCATATATTAATTTTCTACAAATATTCAAATTTATTATGGGTTTTCATTGATAATATAATATTTTAGAATAAATTTTCTATTTTTATTCATTATTTTCATTATCGGTATGGAATAATCAAGAAATCACCGTTCGCGTAACGCTCGCAAACTCGCAAACGAACTACTGACTGATACATATATTTCATACACTGGTTATGAGAGGAAGAGAGAAAGGAAATGTGCGTGCGCCGTTTGCCACTCCCGGTCACGCTTTTCGTAACGCCCTTGTCACGTATTCACCAGCTTACTCCCCAAGTCAAGCGTGCGTAAAGAAGTTTTGCTTCAAAAATTACATATACATATCACATCAAACCGCTTTTCAATACTGATACCTCGAGCCTCTCGCGGCCGTGCGCTTGCGCGTTTCACCGAGTAGAGCGCATGCGTGCTCAGCTGTCGCCGGCCGCTGACACTTTTTTCCCGCCGACCACGGTTGTACAGATTAACACGCAGACGCGCTATTCAAATTCGATATACAATTATCGCCTTTGTGAAGCCTTAGTTTTCGTTGCCGTGAAATAAACGTGATACATGTTCAGATATCCGTATTTCCTTGCTTATGTATAAGCCGTGGGAGCTGCTACTCCCGTAATATTTTATTTTCATCCTAATATTTGCTTCGGATTCATGCAAACCAGAACCGGACGGACCGGTGGTGGTATATATATTGAGGCAGAAAAGGAAATGGGAAACAGAATCTTAATTCTGTCTCCGCTTAAGAATCTTAATTCGACTCTTAAGTCGAGACCAGAACCGAAATTGAGAACGGGACCGGTATCAAAAGCGCGCCGGGATTCAAAATCGTTCAGTATAAACGATGAAAGATTACACTCTATACACACGTGGGCGAATCCACGGCAGGAAAGTTAGTAATTTATGTAATAGAACGTTGAAATCATAAGTTCATGACTCTGTTACTTCTTTTTGACATTTTTCATCGTCCGAAGAGTCGCTAGATTTTGACGAGTCGATATCGGTGGCGTACGTACAAAATACAGAATTTAAATGAATATAATTACCGTCGGTTAACGTGTCGTCTGGACATGTTCGCTTAATCTGCACGCCCTCGGAAGATTTCGCTCTGGGATGATTTTGTGCCATATTTTTAAATAAATATACACAAAACCGCAGTAGATATATCTGAAATCGCCATAGAAAAAAAAAATTGACGTCTGTCAATGTCATTTGAAATTGATTTTGCATTTCACGTCCTCCTTTTAGTGGCTTCTTTCACCGCCTCTTTTTAAACTCACTTTTAATTAAACGTCAGTTTGAAATTCAATATTGCATTCTCTGTTTTCCTTTTGAACCAGGTTTTAGCCCCGGCAACCGTTAAAAAGAGGATGTGAGGCGCAAATTTTATTTTGAAAGTGAATTTTTGTTAAATTTTACTTTAATAGAGAATGGTGGAACATCTAGATTTTGGCTAACGTTAAACATTGATAAAATAAATTGTCAAACGATAGTAATAAACAGGTAATAGTGCGTATTTAATCTGTTTGCACGTCAAAGTTGCATGAATTTAAACATATTTATTGCTTAGGTAAGCAATATGTATATAAATCAAGATAAATAAAATAAATAGTGAACATAAAAAAATATCTATCTTTTTAGTCAGTATCTGTTTAGGTAAGTTTTTTTGAGAAACAACATCGATTAAGTTGTCATTAATCGCGTAGGTACGTATGTGAAATTAGGCCATCATGAAATTATTCAAGATTTGTAAATTGTTTAACGTAAATTGCATACAAATAGCGGTTAGCGAGGTTTGTTTTATGTTGACAGATCAATTAGATTGTCGTTTATCTAGACAGTTTTTTTTTTTTATAACCTACACGTATATATACACTGAAGGTGTGTATGACAAAATGCACAGGAAAAGTTAAGGAAAAAGAATATAAAGGTAAGTAATGATTTTTAGTTTCTTTTGTCCGTCTGCTAATTTGCATCTGTGAAATGACTAAGCAGATTTTAATGCGTTTTCCACGGGTATATAGAGCTTGGATTGAAACGGAATATAGGCTTTATTGTATTTCAATCGGTTGTTAGGAAAAAAGGTACCCTCGTTCAAAGATCAAACCTTTAAACGAGGATAACTTTAACAAACAAGTTACAAAGCAAATAATAATTGTCAGCATCAAAGGCCTATAGACGTAAAAATATGAACGAACAACAACGTTAAAAAAAATAAAATCAAATCATACACTCCACCTTTTGATCACGACGCGTTCGATGTTTTTAAGAGATATTGACAATGGGACCGGAATTGAAATCAAGAACAGCACCGGGGCCAGAATCGAACGCGAGAATATGGTTGGGATTGACAGCAAAAATCGTTCATTATAAAATATGAAGTGACACAACACACGAAAACTGGTCATCTTACAAATAGATAATTTGATATACGACGTTTGATAATTAATTTACATGTTTTTCTTTTCTGCTTTTGCATTTAGTGACAGGCTATCTGGCTGCGACAAAACACTCGAGCTGTACCCAGTGACGGTGTCCGTGTTGCAGCCATTTCGGTCGCGGTTGCAGCGAATTTAATTAGTTGTTGGTCAATCTGAACCAGTGGCGGATTTATACTTTTTATGAGTGTAGGCCACTTTATTTCCACCGCCCCATAGACCTTTCTGAAAAAATATTTTTTTGAAATCTGCCGCCCCTAGGCCGCGGCCTACACGATCTATTGACAAATTCAGGACTGATCTGAACGTGGTTTTACAAAATCGACTCTATCTGATATGCAAAGAGAATAATTCATTGGTTAGGCGGAAAAGTCTTGGCGTAAAATATAATCTTATAATATAAACCGAACAGCCTAAAATACATGAATTTAGTTATACTATTTATCGCCAATAAGCATTACCTGTGTTTTCTATTTATTTATTTTTTTATTTATGTACCTTCATATATTTTTCAGTGCTTGTTGTTTTCAAGTGCTTGTATATTTAATTATGATTAAAATCAAAGTTTGCAATTGCAATCCTCGTTTATGTTACTCGATTTCCAACAAGATCTTAAAAGCTTTAGTAAGATTCAATGCATATTGTCTAACGAATAGTAAGTATATAAAACAGTTTTGGAGAAGCCCCCATTCATACCATTTATATGGCAGGCCTAATCTCGGAAGATTATTTGTCATTTACAGTGTAATGTCAAATATTCCTCAAAAAACTACACAGAGCGAGACAATACTTCCGTCTAAACTGCGGTCTTCAACTTGTACACACAGGATAGACTCGATCATGCATTTCTTTCGCGATTATTCATAATCTCCTACTTTTTTAGAACAACTTTGTCAAATTAACTGCAACAAAAATACGTTATTGAAAATTTAGATATATCTATAAACAATATAAACACAACCTTAATAAGTGCTCGACTAGACTGCTAGCGCCGGCGCGGTGCGGTCGCGGCCCGACACGACGAACTCAAATTCTGCCCCGCGCACGAATTCTCACAACGAACGCTCAGTACCATATTTATAGTTCGACGCGCCGCTACTGTGCCAACGGCGACATATTATTTTTAAAGAATTTATCTAGTCACCTACCTATAAATGACAATCTTGTCGGCGATGTAAAAGTCGCCGATGCTATTATTAAAGTAGTCTCTGATTTACCGCGTGTTCCACTCACCTCTAAACAAACAAGACAAACTAAGGCAAATCATTGTGTAAATGATACGCAGCACGCAATATTACTTGCGGACTCGCACGTTGTTGACTATCAGGGGACGTTTCACTAGAAAGTCTTAGACCCGCAGCAACGTCGTCTTTACAAACTCTCCAACAATAAATCATGTTTGCATATTCAATAGCAATGAAAGGCATTGTTGTTAAACACTTCCCTATTAATCATACTCAATTTTAGTTTCCAAAACTTCAATATCGTTAACGTAACACTTGTACTATAACTGTAACCTAATACCAATAATATAAGATCATTAAAAAAAAAAAGTAATAAATTAAAAAACCAGCGAATAAGCAAATTCCTGTAACTTATAGTGCAAGGTTACAACTGATCGCGGCTATGCGAAACGGCTTACTGGACGGCCGCGTATACGCGGTTGGCTACCCAGCTCCATCCATACGGCGCGGTACCGCGGACGACGACTTGTACCTACGCATCAGCTGTTGCTAAGGATGTCAGTACTTCATTTTTGATTTGATGTACTGAGCTATTTTTCTCAGAAACGGCTACTTCAATGACTATGGTTTCTTTGGCGAAATTGTTTTTATAAAAAGAGGAGATTAGAATACTTGCGAAAAGATGCACGAGTAAATCTATCTTGTTTACAGCACGTTAATGACCAGCACCGCGCCAGTTTTTCCGTAACAAGAATTAGACTATAATTACAATAAGTATAATAAAAGTACAATGAACATAACCAGAAAAATAAATAACATTTTGTAAAATATTAATGAACCGACCAGTATAGTTTATTCACGTATTAGTGCGACGTTGCCGTTGATTTCTCACGTCAACTTTCCTCCAGTAGCCGGTTTTTCGTGCGTTCAGTGCGAACGCAACCTGAAGCGAGCGCACATGCATTTCGTTTACGAAAAATCTCGTCATTTTAATAATTAATTTATACAATGGCGGTGAGTATTTGGACGTGCTGTTAGTGTTAGTCCAGTGCGGATACGACACCGGTGGTAAATAAAATGAATCTTTGTGCTTAAGATGCATTTTCGTTGTGATTTGACGTTAAAGGTCATTGACACGTATTCGATTTAGTTACGCATTTTTGCCAAAGTGCGCGCGCGCAATCAGGTGGCATTGATGACACAGGATGCTTGATTTATTTTATATAATAAGTAAATGTTTTATGTTGAGTTTTATGAACCAGCTCAGTTAAAAAGTAATAAAATAGAGATTAAAGAGGAACATTATGTTCTATTGAGAGACAAATGATGCGATGCTGTTCATTTACATACTATATAAGTCACAGGTGAGAAGTCACATGGAATACCGTTTATGTCCTTAGATGGGATGCCCTCAATAGAGACTACTTAAGCTCGATCGCACACACAGCAGGGCGGGTGCTGCTGATAAGAGGCGGAGCTCCTGAAATCGTCAGTGCTCTGATAATTTCTAGACGACTAGACGCCCCAGCTTTGGGAAAAGAAGTTGCAGGACTTCCGAATTCAGGAAGACCACTTTCAAGAATAATTCAATTCAGTTTGTATTATTCTTGTTAGATTCCTTTGTTGTACCAATACTTGGGAATCAATCGTGTCGACGATTGTTGGTACAATACAACGCACGAAACTCTGCCGCTGTGAAGTTGGTCACGAAAGCGTCGCAATGGCGTAAAATAGGAACCCGGGGGAGAAGAAGGAAGGGTCGGGAAGCGTTGGACCTGCGCATTACATCATTTGCAGACAATTTAGAGTGGCAGAGTTTCAAGAATAAAAAGTACATACGTTTTTAAGAGGACATACCGCATTTGCAACTCCTTCGTTGTGGCGGACGTTGTTTGCTATAACGCAGGGGATCTATAAATTATTTTAATATGAAAAAAATAATAACAATACTTAATTTAGTTTGAGACTAATCGTTTAAGGGTTTCAGCTGCGAATATTAATAGAAATAACATAAATTATAGTAATTTTTTATTATTATTCGGCTATTTCAAATCAACCATCAGTAGGAAACCAGCTCACGACACGTAAGATGCTCAGTTTAGGATACAAACAAATAGAGAAACGTAGTTATACAACCCACACAATAGGAATCGTTCGAGTATCACATAAGCACCAAAGGGGGGTAGAAGGGGTATTAGCTTTGCTTATTTTTAATAACGTGGGGGTCGTGGGGAGATCTGTACGGTGATTACGTCAGCGATATCTATTTACTTTAAGTACCTGATTCTTTTGCAAAGTTTAGTATTTTTGATTTGAACACATGACAACTCTGTTTGTCTACGCTCGAAAACGAAAAGCATGTTCAGATTCTACTGATTTCTTACTATCTCTCACGCGGTAGTTTATGGTTAAGTTAGAAAGAAGTAGTGGAATGACCGCGAGTGCTTTTCTTATCTCTTAATTTATTCGATTTAACGCTGGTCCGGTTCATTGAATTTGACGTGTTATTATTTAATGGTTGTTTTACGTCGATGTATGAGAAAGAGAAGACGCGCCGCCCCGCGCTCAAAACCGGCCGCGGTAAATGAGTGCTAAAACAGACAGTTTAGCGCTCATTGCGTTCGGTGTAGTTTCCTCAGCCTTACCGTTATGATGTTCGAAATATTCTGTCAAAAAATGCGGAAATAACACTTTGAAAGTTTTGAAAAAAATGGTGTTTTTCTTATTAGCGACAAGCAATTTAGTTTATTTATGACAAGTGCTCAATTGTGTATCATAATGAGGATTTAATATAATATTTCATATTTTATTAAATTTGAAGTACCTACCATCAAAAGCTGAGATATAAAACGACTCGACAAAAATATACCTAAACAACACTGGACTCGTATTTTGTGTGTTGTCTCAATATTAGTTCGCCTACCAATAGACAATATTCTTATACTAACAGAGTCGCCTTTGCTATTTATTAAAAAAAAAAAAAATCTTTTAAAATTACGTCTATACGACAATTAAACAATAAATAAAATTATTCCAAGAAAATCGATATGACATACATCGATTCGTTTTTTAATATGTAGTCTGTAATATATTGTAATTCATCAAAACGTATTTTAATATCTAATGAATTAAATTGTTTTTCGATATAAATAATGAGAAACATTTGTATCACTATTGGCTATGTGCACATTACGTTAGCGCCATCTAGCGTCCGCAACTTTTCGGGATTTATCCAATATTTACATGTTCATGAAATAGTAAAAACATTTATTACATAATTGTTTATTATTATTAATGTATCGTTTCGTTTCTGTGACACAACTTTTTGTAAACAGCAACGGCATCTTCTTATTACCTTTCGCAATGTAAATGATTACGTATCGCTGCTGTATTCACTGTAGCCACGACAGTTTAATTATTTGTACTTTGATTGTACTTTGTATCTGCATCAATGGAAATTAAATAATCAGCCAAGTTCACGGATCTCACAGTCAATCGGGCGTTATTATTTCTTCTACCAGACACATTAAATTGAAAGAAATAATCTCCTCTCGAATACTGACGAAGCCAGTGTTCGCTATAGATCTTTTTGTGAAATCTGAGTAACAAAATAATGAAAAAAAAAAACAATCATCGCTATTGTTGCTGAGTCAGTTACAATAAACGCCAATTGTGCATATATATTATCTCAAATGGAACTTGATAAACTTGAGCGTTGCGGCTCACATAATATATAAGATAGTTCGGCCAGAAAATCTAAATTTGTTATGGCAGAGGCTAAGGTTTTGTAAAATTCATCAAAATATCCTTGAAACTGTGGTTCTGTGAAGACTGAATCGTCCTTAGGTACAGTACAACGCACGAAACTCTGCCGCTCTGATTTGGCTGCGAATGATATACTGCGCAGGTATTACGCTTCCCCATCATTCCTTTTTCTACCCCGCGTTCCTACTTTACACAATTGCAACGCTTTCGCGACTAACTTCACAGCGGCAGAGTTTCGTGCGTTGTAGTACTGTAACCGATGTGCTCTGGCATTTATGTCTTTCTAAAGATATCTCAGATAATTATGCAACTTTTATTTATTAGTTTATTTTTTCATAATTTTCGATTTTCAATAATAAATATCGTGCTTCATTCCATTGATAATGATAATTTCACTGAAGAGTTCACACATAATTTATCCAAAAATACTGCATTTCCTGATAAACTTCGCATCTCTTCCACAGCGTGCGCTGTGATCGACTGTTTTTCCCCCACCATATACTTCGCACATAAAGAATACTCTACATACTTTAGAAGATGTCAAGTACTTTAATATTCATTTGAATCAGTATTATAATATTGAAATTCTATATTAACTATGATCTCATTTTATTACCATATTAAGTTTTACTCTGCAGAAAAATGGTCCACGATTCTGTTCATACTTGCAAACAAAAACGACAATAAAGAATTATTGTTTTAGAACAGTAAAAATCATGTGCTATGTATGTTAAATAATTGTAAAACTCATTTCACATTGCCTTCCAGTGACAATATAATATTTTCTTGTACTATTTGTATTTAAAAATAAGCCTTTTTTTTTATGGTATTTTATTGAAACGTCAGATGATAAACAATGTTTCTTCAGATTAATATCATTCTTTGGTACTGTAAAATGGTATTGTAAAATGTAAAACGGATATTATGTACATCTTGAGCTGCTTTTCGATGTTGAAATAGTAAGCAACTATGCATCTTCCCTTTTGCATCTGTGCTGTTTTGACATTGACCCCTTTTTGCCTGTTGAAATGGTTTCAAAATTTTTAATCGGAAAAATTAAGTAAGTAACGTTAATATGTAAGGAATATAATATTTTGAATAATGATATACCTGAATGATTATTAAATGTGCTTTAAATTCCTTTATAGTATATAAATTCTTTATTTCTAGAGTTGATGACTGCTGCTCATATATAACAACCAAAAGTATCAAAAAATATACCAATGTGTATGTAAGCAGAGGTGGGGGTAAGAGTTTTGCTTACTTTGCTGATGTAGGTGGTTTAAAAATTACAAAAAGTCTGCTTACGTAATACTCGAATGGCCTCATATATCATAATTGGACACGGTTTTGCTCAACAATGAGAGGATATTTCAGGCATAATCTCCACATCGACTCATTGCATCTCGGGAACTTTACTTCTTTCACAACTTTGTTGCCACTGTATCAGTTCCATCGTGATGCTCCCTTTCAGACTTTAAATAATATAATACTAAATCATACTACGAATGATAGAAATTTCATTAAATTAGGTAAATTAGGAAGGAAAATTAGGTAAAAGAAAAACTTTTCATTGCATTAATCGGCTGCAGGTGTTGAAAGTTGTGAACTTAAATAAGTGTATAAACAGCATAAGCACATTCTGATTCAAGACTGACGCCATATCTTCGCGTTCTGCCATATTGTTTTTATAGATTTCACCGTATCTCGGATCGAAGATCTTCAATTCGGATTCGATTAGAAAATTTGTTTCATAGGTTATATGTAACTCTTAAAACACGTCCGTTATAATATGAATTTACAACTCTGTCTTAAAGCAATTTTACTTTAAGAAGAAGAAGCAAAGAATTAAAGAGTAGCTCTTTTCAAATCCAATTGTATACAATAACAATAAAAATAAAAGTATTACAATAAGAGGCGACCCGATAAGAAGTCGAGCTGATTTTAGAACTGAGGTACCTCGATTTCTCTCATATTTGTATGAGGGGACGGAAGCGATGCAAATAGATCATTTCTCCTATCTCAACTAACAGTCTGGCCATCTTTGGCATGATGCCTGCCTATGTGATATTTCAAGCTGGTACCCTGAACGAAAGACTTGCCGCATACGTTGCACACGTGCCTTCTGACGTTGTTGTGTATGGCCAGATGTATGTTCAAATTCTTCTTCCATATGAAAGACTTGCCGCAGAAGGTGCACACGAACTTCCTCTCCTTGGTGTGGTTCTTCATGTGTTCGGTCAGATCGCATTTCCTGAAGAACTTCGTATTGCATACACTGCACTGGACGTTCCTCTCCTGCAAGTGATACTTCCTTATGTGAGACCTCAACAGGCTGTTGTTGTAGAAGACTTTCTCGCAAGTGACGCATTTGAACTCCGGTTTCTCGTAATTGTGGACCTTCACCAGATGCCACAGCCTGTTGTGATAGGAATTGAACGTCTCCGGGCAGTGAGGGCACACGTGGCCGACCTTCAGATTGTGATGGGCTATGTCGTGCTGTCTTTTTCTGTAGTAATTGCTAAAAACCACGTCGCATTTTTTGCATACATGCTGTTTCTCTTTATGTCTCTTGGCGTGATCCCTCAGGCCCTCGTGGGTTTTGAAACTTTTCCCGCAAGTTTCACAAATGTGATTCTTGTAATGAGTATTCATATGTTTATCCAATTGTACATATGATTTGTACAGTTCTGAACACATCTGACATTTTAAAATATCAGAATCTAGCTTATAAGGTACGAATAAATGACGGCCGTCTATTTCTAGGTTATGGTCCTTGAGATGTTCTATCAAATTGTCTATATTGTCTATGGACGTAAAGCATATCTTGCATTTTAGGTCGGATACGTCGACTTTATGGTAAAACGGTGTGATCCTCTTGCCAATTATGTGACTCATCTCGCTTAGATTATGTTGGATGCTGTGGGTCTTCAAAAGTTTCGGATCTAGGAATGTCTCTTTGCAGCAGAAGCATCTGTACCTATTCTTGCACCATCGAAACAGGGTCATATTGGAATTCTTCAGTAAGTGAAGCGAATTGCACTTGGTTTTTAATTCGTTTTGGAAGGTTTCTTCCTCCTCTGAGTGCATTCTTATTTCCGGTTTGCGATCTAAAATAAAAACTGTAGGTTAGTGAACATTTGTGAATTCTTTAAAAAAATAATAACAACCTAAGGAGGTATAAGTTTATGCCTTTTATTTTGTAACATCGACTGTTTGCGACTGTGTGTTCATCGAGAGTAAAATGTCGGCAGAAGACGAGATTTTTTTTTGGGACACATCTTAAAGGTTCCAGAATTAACTTTCTGTCGCCAACGATAGTACACTTTACAATCTAAATAAGTCCATGTTATTGTCAATTAGTTTGAAAGAAATTTGATATGAAAAGATAATAAAACGTTGCTTTGAGATGGTTAATTTGAAGAGAATATATAATAAAATATCTCTTAGAAGTTTGATGAAGAAATATGATGAGATATCACTTAGAAATATCTAGTTTGATGTTAACATGCAGCATGCAACCGACCGATGACCCTCGAATATGTTCATCCACTACGAATCCCTATCCAAAGTATTGCATATCGATTCGAGAGGATTGACAGATATATAGACAGACAGATAGACAGCGGTGGGTTGCATGCTGCATGTTGACGCATGTTGCAGGGCAAGCCTCTATTATAGATTTCCTCGAATTAACACCTCACGAAATAGAATAGATGAAATAAAGCTCTGAGATACTTAGTTCAATGCAAAAAGACAATAAAATATCACCAGAAGTTACCTAGTCCGATGTGGAAAAATGATAAAATATTCTTTGGCGATATCTAGTGATGCGGAAATATGATAAATTATCGCCCGGAAAAACCTAGTTTCATGCAGAAAGTCGATAAAAAAAATTCGTCGGAGACATCCAGCGATGTGGTAAGTCGATAAAATATCGCACGAAAACGTCTAGTATGATATGCGAAGCTGATGAGAGTAATTTCTGGACACTTCTTTATATTAAAAAAGAAATGATAATCCATCACTCGGAGACATTTGGTAATATGAAAAGATGCTAAAATATTGCTCGGAGGTACATAGTTTTTTATCACCTTTCCTCATCAGGAAAGGTGATAAAAAATTTGTTTGAGACACCTCATCTGATATTGAGGATGATAGAACATCGCTCGGCGTCATCTAGTGATATGGAAAGATGATCGTATATTGCTCGAGGCACCTAGTTCGGCGTGGGAAAGTAATAAACTATGCATTGGACACAACTTGTTTGATATTGAAAAACGATAAAACCTCGCTCGGAGATTCTTGTGATGTGAAAAGATGATGATGAACCATCGCTCGGAATCATCTAATGATTTGTGTAGATGATAAAATATCCGGACGTCTATAGGTTAGTGATATTTATCTATTCATCTGTTTATAAAATTAAAGTAGCATTTATTGTATTTAGTTAATTATGAAATTAAATTATATATATAATTAAATTTAAGTTTACATGGATGCAGGTCGTAAATAGAACAGGTTAAACATTTCTTGGTTATTCCATACTGAGGATCAGACACAATACTGTGTATAAATCTTTACTATGATATCTGTATATACATTTTTACATATGTAAAATATATTTGCAGTTTAACTGGCGACATGTTGTACTCGCGAATGGGATGACTTCTGAAAAGGGAATTTATATTTTCATATTTTTAGTATTGAATTGAAATATTAAGCCGATGCTAAGAATCAAATTATTAATATAACCTCCTTAAGTAAAATATACTATTAATATTTAATTTTGGCTTAATGTGCACATTTGTGTTATAGATCCTAAAAAATCTTTTACACAGAAACCAACACGATAGCAGTGATATAGCATTAATTTCATTTTGATACTAGAATTTGCCTCGGTTACGTCCAAACTGGAGCTGTGACCGGTAACGAAATCTAAATTACAAATTGGACGAGGAGCAGGACCGAGAGCCGAGACCGGGAGGGCTCGAAATCGAGAACGGGACCTAGGTGGTAGTTGTGTGACCAAAATTGGAATCAATATCGTGCCGGAATCGAAACCAGAAGAGATGACCAAATCTATCATTAAATTTACTTTTATTGTGAGTTATGTTGTTTACGTAAAAGACCGAACTCTCCCTTCGCAGTTTGAAAACGAAAGACAAATAAATGCCTGACGCCTCGAATAATTTACAGGATAAATTCACAACACTGCGCATCTAAGCTGGCTGAATCCTATGTTGCAAATCAAAACCGGTTTGGCTGTTTAATATTTTATTTTCCGAACTTAACTTTTTAATAGATATTTGTGTTTTTAACAGGGCTTACATTATTATTGCCCCTATCACTTGCTATATTTCAATTTGTAAAGAATACATATTCAGTAGAATTCCCAGTTTCTCTTCTACTGCAAAATTTAATAGAATGGATTTGACTGCTTTTGTTCCATTGCTTCTCACGTTTTTTTTTTGTAATCAAACTTTAATCGATATAAGTGATGCATACAATTGAAACAAAAATATATTTTTTAAAAATTATTATTTCATAAATTAATGTGCTTACATTTATCTTCCTATGATACTTGATTTTTTTTATATCTCTATGGAATGTTTTAAATACAAAAGGTGGATAATACTATCCTATCGAAGATAAAAAAATATTATAATCTTCAAGTAGTGTAGAAAAGATTTAAATAATGAAACAAGAAATTATATGAGAAACTTTATCATGACAATCCTTTAATTTCATAAAATTAAAAAATATTTATAAAAATACACATACCCATACTTAAGACATTAAAAATCGGAATTCAGTAAAAAAAAACACTGAAAATTATTTTGCATATCATAAAATTGATAATTAAATACAAAATAACATCAGACATCTTTTACATATTCCATGCAGTCTGTCATGGGATTGATTAACAATTGATAATAAAAAATTATAAAAAAAAAACCTAGCTTCCATCTTGTTACTAATTACGAGCTAAGTACATTTAACAATAAAACTATGATTTGGATCAAGTCTTGTTTACTTTATTTCCACAAAACAAACCCATAAATTCGAGTCAGTCTCGATGAAATCTATGTTGATCCTTCTTAATAAGTCGATTTTATGCTTGTGATAACTTTTTGTACAAAATAACATTCCAATAAAATGGTTACAACTGTTAAGGCCCCGTCCTCAAATGTGAACTCCTTTATTCAATAATTAAGGCCATACCACTAAATGAAATCTTATTTTCTACTAATTTTTTAAACGAATCATTTCTCTGGATGTTCAAAGCACCGATAAAAAAAAATAGGATATAATTTAAACAATACAAATAAAATATAGTGTTCGATTTTAATAAATTAATATAGGAATATGTATCGAAACAAATAATAAAACATTTAATATAGTTTATAATATTTTACACACATAAAAAAGGCAAACTAATGCGAGCTGATTCATTTTCATGTTGAGTTTTTTCATGTTTTACCGATTTTTAGTTAGTTAAGGCATATCCATACAAGCGATTACATAGGCACTATGTATTACTATGTAATGGAGTGCCATAGCCACTATTTACATGTTGTGGTCTTTTATTATTAACAAAAAAAAAATTATTCAATTCTGCTAATCTATATCTTAATATCTAAGCTCATGATTTTTTCAACTTGAACCATAGATAAGAGAAAAAAGGCAGATAATATTGAGAGTTTTAATGCTTTTATTACTAATTTTTGGAATAATTAATAAAATTATTCCATTCAGAGCATTGGCGGTTAGTTGGTCAAGAGTGATGAATTAAAATTAGAAGGTATACAGATCGATATTTTAAGTTAAATAATATCGTTCGTTCCATGCTTTCGACAGCATGTTAAACAGTCGACCAAAAAGACCGTTAGCAATCCCCAGTGTGCACAGAGCCCAAATGGAGGGCTCGGGAAACCACAACAAACCATTTGATGATCCAAAACTAGCCTCTATGTTGGAATTTTGTTTTTTAAATTTAACATCTGCATTTAGGAAACAGCTTACTCTAATTATATTAGACATTTGATCAGTCAAACGTTATTAGTGTCCGAAAAAAATGCCTGCAACAGCCAGACAGATGTAAAGATGACCCAAAAAATGTGCCATTATTTTTATTTATTTTTAGCATGGAACATTAAAAATGTAAAAGGATTGAAGGTTGAAACGCGTGTGACACGCGAATTGTGTGTTAATGAATGTCAAAAAGTAAAGCATGTCCAATGCACACAGTGAGGATATGTAAGCATTGTTCATATGGCTTTAATAATAAGCATATCTTATTCTTCAGTGATAAACCTAACCCATTAGAAAATCAAGACAACTATATACATATACATAGCACATATATATGTATATATGCTATGACGATTTAGGCAAAAGGCACTAACAATAGGGTATTTGACACTTTTTTGAAAAGTATGTCAAAATATTTAAAACATAGCCATTTTTCACTAGATTTTTTATTTTATCAAAATACGTTCGTTAAGTAGTCCTAAAACACCTTTCAAATTTTAATCACTTTAAATTCCATGGGAACCTTGGTCGCCATGTTATTTCGGTATGACGTCACTATCGGTAAACAAACAAAACGTCAAATCTAAGGTTAGATTAATTAACTTAATCTTGCGCTATTAAACGACGTGAATCGTTATCATTACTGGTTAGTGACGAATTGTAAAAGTTCTAGTGTTAAAACCCCTGGAAAATTGTTTATCAAAGTGCCAAATGACATCGAAATGAGAACTGTTTGGTTGAACTCGCAAGACGAGATCCGAAATCATTTTCTACGAAATTCTGTAAATACTTCTATCTATATATTTACAAATATAAATCTAACACCATCTCTATCATAATCATAACCTAACAATAACGTTAGTCGTACTTTGTTTTGTTTAGTCGATAGTGACGTCACACTTAACATAATCATGGCGGATAGCGTTTTTGGTCACGTGATATACAGATTAAAAAAGTACGAATTTAAACTTAAAATAATAAATGGAAATCGTGATTTTTTGATCGGAAATCAATATATTCCTGTTTCCCATTCAATAAGTTATCATAATTACATACTTTCACATTTTTTTGTTTATGATGGCAACAACCCTATTGCGGCGCAAATTGTCATTTTGATAAAAAAATAATAAATATTTCTGTATTTAACACCATTTCTGGAATGCTGAGGTAATTATGTTGTTGTTATATCTTTTTTTTATCAACAGTAAATGATGATATGTGATACAGATGACACTATATAAATAATATATGTACGTTTTTCTTATTACGAAATTGTAAAAAAACTGAAAGTTCGTTATATTTAATAAGCAATTTTTCCCATGGGAAATTATCATATTCCCACAGCAAAATGGAAAGACGCAGAGTAAAGCTCGGTTGTCCAGGTGTTTAGTTATTAAGTAGTGACTTGATAAAACCGTATATGATTTGTAAAAAAATTTTAAGACATC